>JAZKJV010009535.1:0-450161 GCA_037367405.1 Ottelia alismoides
TGTATAGGGGGGGTCGGCACCCCGAGTTTCTCTATCCATTTCGATCCTCTCCATTGTCTCCTCTTCTTGCCTATACTTAGGGATATCTTACCCTAAGTATAGGGGGAGACAATCTGAGTACGATCTGTGCATTCCCACCCTTGCCCTCCCTGCGTTGTGTACAGTCTGCTATACTTAGGATTATTTGATCCTAAGTATAGGGGGGACGGTCAACTTCTCATTCATTTGATTCATTCATCCATTTATTTCTTAGACTTGTCTATACTTAGTACGAGTTATGTCTTCTCTTTTCTCTCCGATCTATGAGGACATAGCTCAAGCTAAGTATAGGGGGGCAGTACATGTATATACTTTAGCCATAACTCGTACTTTCGTACTTTCCTAATAATATGGCTAATAATTCTTTAAAATTCATTTAAAATCCTTAATAAAAAGATGTGGTTATTCCTCAGATTCTTTTTGTATTTACTGATTAATAAATCAGGTGAAAATGTTTTTTGCAAAATGTTTGAAAAATAGTTTGAAAATCTTTGTGAACATCTATTGAAAACTATTTTGAAAATATTTTGTTACATGTTTTCAACCTTTGTAAAAATGTGTGGTTTGTAAAATTTCTTTTCTTTGTGTGAAACAAAATGTTTGAAAAATGATTTGAAAAATGGTTGCAAAAATATTGTGAAAAATCTATATATACTGTTTGAAAAACCTTTGCAAAATGATTTTCAAATGTGTGTAAAATGTTTGTAAAAATTATTTTGGACTATAGTTTTCAAAAATTGTGTGTAGATTGTTTTCAAATAAGTTTGAGGAATATACACATCACACCAAAATCCGCTATATGTGTACTTGTAAAATTGATCACTTACCCTTGTAAATTCTTAAAATTCACTTCTTGTATATATAAGAAGCACTCCCGTGTACATATTTTAACCTATTTTTCAGCCAAAATCTTTTTGTTTTCAAAAAGCCCAAAAACATTTGCAAAACTAAAATCCAAAAACATCTGAAAAATCTTTTTGAAAAATACAAAAAAATGCATATGCATACATGCATCATGTTTTCAAAAATCCATAAAAAGTTCAAAATCTTTGAAAATTGCATCACAAAAATATTGTCTGCATTGCATTGCATAGCATTCGCATTTTTCGGATTGAGTTTGATAGTTGAACAAGTCTAAGTAAAATCTGAAGATTGGAGCTTGATTGGACCTTAAAATCTACCTAATAACAGGAACCTTATAGGAACTGGGTTTGAGGTACTTCAGGTCTAGTTGACTTAATTCTTTGAGGATCACGAGACTTGGTTCGATGGATTCTTGACTGCCTAAATAGAGTATTTCGGAGCACACGCACGATTCTTGTTGATAATGACCTAACTTGGACACCTGCACCTTTCACATGGCTCAACTCAGTTGGAGTGGTGAGGGGATTGGATTTGCCGGTATGAGACGCACACAAGTGGAAACATTTGTTCCTCCTCTAAGGAGGGAAGTGCACCCCAACCCGTCCAATGATTAGGAAGTCTAAAGACAAGAGGCTGTGGGTTGCGATAAAGCTTCAAAAGAGGGATAGTCTACTGGCTCAAGAGGAAAAACTCCTTATGTAAATGTTGCTGTATATAGTATTAAAAAAAAAATGTTGTTCAGGCATGTACAAAAATAAAAAGCCTGCAAGTACAAAGTCAATAAGCAAGCTTGAGTTCCAAAGTCATATCATGTGAGCCTGCAGCTGGATGACTTGACTACACTGGTCTTGCATC
Source organism: Ottelia alismoides (assembly GCA_037367405.1). Lineage (NCBI taxonomy): Eukaryota > Viridiplantae > Streptophyta > Magnoliopsida > Alismatales > Hydrocharitaceae > Ottelia > Ottelia alismoides. The sequence goes on from JAZKJV010009535.1 coordinate 1,759, forward strand.
CAAGGATAGGTAGCTACACTGGCTACCGTCCATTCTTCTCTTCACCCCCTCCTCTTGAGCTGGTTGCCACTTGAACTTAGAAGGAATACCCCGCTCCTCGAGGATGGAGTCATTGGATTGGGGGAATCATTGGGTTGTCGTACTGAAGAAGTCAGTTTCTTTGCCATTCTAGTTGGGGAGAGCCACCATCACTTACACTGTACAAGTCAGATTCATAGTCGTAAGATTTTGCGTATAAGGTGAAGTATTTCTGACCTGGCTATTGAGGAGACTTGGATAGAGTTTTGGGATTCTCAAGGACTGTTGGATTTCAAACACGGTTCTCACTAAGGTTCCGCCCGTACTAAAATTCCAAAGGTCCGACTTAAGCTCCAAACTTTGATTTTGTAAAGACAAGTTTGATAATCAGATAAAATCCGAGTTCTTCTTTTTCTTTTCTTTCTTTTCTTTTTGCACTTATTGCATAAGTGTTTGCTAGGGACTAGCAAAGGTAAAGTATAGGGGGATGATGAATCCACATTTCATCATCTTTATTCTATCATTTTGGCACCAAAAACCCTGGCAAATACCTGTAAATAGCATTAAAATCACCATCTTAGCATCCATGCATGTGCATCACAATAGTGTATAAAATACTGTAATTAAGGCCAAAATTATAGAATAAATAAAGAAAAGAAAAAGAATAAAATATTGTAAATATTTTATGACCCGAAACCCCCGAGACCTAGGCATCTTGATGAATAGGTCGACTAGGAATAAAGTAGGGGGAGATAAGGTCAGAAATACAGATAAAATACCTATACATTTTATTCATTCTTTATTCATTTTGGGACCTATTTTTGGTTCCACTTTTTACTCATCAAATAAAGAAACTTTGTACATGAAAGTTATAGCTAATTTTATAAAGAAAAATACAAAATTGATTTCACAGAAAAATATTGTACAGACAAAAAGTTATGGTCTGAATAAAAATCCAGAATCCCAACTTCCCAGACCCATATCTCACAAACAACAACTCCAAATGCAGCATACTCACCTTTAATTATATATAGAAGAAAATAAGCTAATTAATGGCGGTGGTTTCGCATTTGGCGGAGCTACGGTTTGAGAGTTGAGTTTTGGACCCCTATTGTATACTTGTACATATTAAAATATTCAATTTATTATTCAGTCATTATTTTTATATTTTTATATTTTTATAATGTTGTAAATATTACTTATAATATATATGTGTACTAAAATCAGAATAAAATGCAAAGAAAATACAAAAATAAAAATATTTGTATAAAGAATACATAGGTATACTGCCTATACATATACCTATACAAAACACTCTTATAATTTATTAATTATATATAATAAATCAGAAAAATAAAATAAAAATATATTTATGTGTATAAAAGTATTTTATAATTTTACAAAATAAGAAACAAAATAATAAAATTAAAATATACAAAATAAAAATAAAAAAAGATGCAATATGTAGGCATTATACCTATATAAGGCCATAAAGGTAACTTGTAAAAATACAAGTCATAAAATTTATTAAAAATCAAAATAAAATACTACATAAAATTTTAAGCATTTTTCATTTTATAACTTTTAATTAATTCGACCTAATTCCTTTTTTTATTGATTTTACAAATTAATTTTTCAGGGTTTTTCCTGGTTGGTCCACGTGGACCAACCAGGAGGGGTCAACAGTTGACCTCGGTCAACTGGACGCCCTACCCCCTGTAGCTTTGTCAGAGGCTCATTTTTGGGCCGTTTTCTCGATTTTTTCGAGGACGCTAGGTACCTCATCTCGTGCTAGCGCCTTCTTGACTTTTGTTCGTCGATGATCGAGGAAGCTCGCCCATATCTTACATCGGGCCATGGATCACTAATGTGCTCCAGATCTCTTGGTCTTTGGACCCCTGCAACTCAGGGTCAAACCAAATATAACGAGCCCCCTTCTTTCCTCTCGATTTTGAACACCTTCGGTTCACCCTTCCTCGCTCTTCTTGTGCTCCAAGCACTCGTGGAGGTGACAGCTCTCACGCCGTGCGTTCAGCCAGGGCAGAGGAAGTCGGAGGCGCTTCCACCACCTCCCGCAAAGTCGCCGGTCGAGGTACTTTTTCCCCTCTGGCTCCGGCCGTTGAGGGCCCTTTCCCCCTTTTATTTTCCATTCATCCGCTCAGTCTCAGGCTTAGGATCATTATCCCTAAAGAAATTTCGAGTTCCGCTTACTCCTTCGCCAAATCACATCCTTTCGCCGGAGCGCACCTCCGGCCACCGATCGCCACTCCGCCTTTCGCGTCGATTAGGTCCACTTAGGGTCCAGGCAATTTGCCCTGGACCTCTTGACTAGTTTTGCAGGGTCGAAGAACGTTGACTCGCGCCTGGGCACGTTTTTGATGCTCGCTGGAGCTCAGCCGAGCTCTCCAGCTCCGCCGACCACCTGTGAGCGTCACGGCCATCGCCGTGCACTTTTGGTGCCCCCACGAGAAAGAGAAGGCCCCCAGGAAGCTCCGGCCCGATTTTTAAGCCAAGAAGCCCGCCGGAGACGGAGCTTGACCTCGGAGAACCTCGGCTCGCCGGAGTTCGTCGTTGTTCTTGCTCCGGCCTTCGCCACCGTTGGATCGAGGTGGAGTTCCAGATCACGCATCGACCGTCAGATCTTCCGCGACCAGCCACCGTTGGATCTCTTTCTGAGATCTAATCCCAGACGTCGAAGCGAACCGTCATCGGCCGTCCCCGTGCTGCCACGTGGATAAGTGGCACGTTCCCTGCCGCTGGATCGCGCTCAGCTGCCAGCCGTTGGATTCGCGCCACGCGCCATCTGCGGATCGTCCCAGCGAGGGTATTTTGCATCCCAACCCTCGCACGTTTTGTATTTATATTTTAGCACTGAAACTTTTGTCTGTAATGTTAACATTTTGTATTATTTGCATGTGAACCCTTACCTTTGTTTTATTCGCACTTAGGTCCTTCGCCACGTCACCTCACGTGCCTGTGCACGTGAGGGGGTGGGCATTTTGCAAGGATACCCCTTGAGGTTTGGGTATTTCAGTTTGGTCCAAAAATATTGTATCACAGTGTAAAACTTTTGGCTATTTTGCATTTGAAGCCCCGACTTTTTGAGAAATTACAATTTAGTCCTCGCTAGGCGCGTGCAAGTCACGCGCCCTGGTGGGAAAATTTCCAAGAGACCCAGGCGGTTTTTTGTAATTAGTTTTTGGAGCTATAAATTCAATATTCAGTGTATATTTTTGTGGAAAATTGCATGTATGCCCTTGGATGTTTGAGAAATTGCATAAATACCCCTGCTAGGCCTATGTTTTGATTGGATGCTTGTTGTATTTCTTTAACCTATCATCTTAAGTCCAAAAATTCCACAAAAAGAGGGTTTAGTTCCTGGATACTTGTACTTCAATGCTATCATTTTAGTTTTTGATTTTATTTTATTTTCATATTTATTAAAAATCAAAAACAAGCTTTTTCTCTACTGTCTAGCTTAGAAAATACCAAAAAAATATTAAAACACCTCTAAAAATTCCAAAAAAATTACCTAGTGTCTATTTTATCATCTTTTAGTGTCAGTCCAAAAATCATTAAAAATCTCAAAAGAAAAACACTAAAAATTTAAAAACACTCAAAAACTTCAAAAAAATATATAAAATAGTAGAAAACTCCAAAAATCACAAACTCAGTTCCTGTTTGTTCTTCATTTTGTTCTCTTTATTTAAAAAAATAGTGTGAAAAGTTTTGGTTGCTGTTTGCTAATTTTAATTCTCATTTTATTCACAGCAAGCATTATTTCCACTGTTTTCCTTTATTTCAGTATTTAAAAATACCAAAAACATCTTGAAAAATCCCCAAAAATCACAAAAATAGTAAAAAATCCTAAAAATACCAAAAATAATTTATTTCTGAATTTTTGGTAATTTTTACTTAGTTCTATAAATATTTTACCTTGTCTTTTATTCCATTGTCTTTAAATTCCAATATTGAAAACTAATATATATATATAATAAAAAAATTATAAAAATCAGAAAATCAAAAATCAAAATACAAAATTAAAAATTAAATTAAAAAAATAATTAAAAAATTAAAAACCCACAAAAATTCCTTTGCTTGCTTGCTTAGTGTAGACATATCACATACACACACTTGAGCACAATTTTTGAATTACCCTGTTTGCTCCCTGTGTTCGAACTCTCTACATACTTGCACCTATACATCTTTTATGTAGAGTTAAAAATAAATTTTAACTCCACATTAGTTCTAATTTATTGATCTTTAGTGTGGGTTAATTGTTGATTAATTTCAGAATTTGTGTGGTCAAACACCGACTGTTGACTCGCCTTGTGAGTCAATACAACCACATCGATTTTCGAGATTATCAAGCAGCTGCACGACGTCTTGGCGAATCTATTCCACACCATAGCAGCAGCAGAGGAGGCATCCAGCGTGAGTATCGAGCCGGCGAACTTCGCCGGCGACCTGTTCTTGGAGCAACCTCCGTCACCGTCTGATCGAGTCTCCTCGCCCAGTTTTGATCTGGAGCGTCCACGTGCGAGGAGCCAGCGTTCGTTAGATATTCCGAAGCTCGATCAGCACTGTCAGTTCAGTGAGGGGGTGCCCTTGATCCACGACCGTCTGATCAGCCACGTGGACACCCCTCAGCCATCAGATCCGAGCCGACTTCTTCGCAGAGGCGCTGCACCCCCTCAGCCGTCCGATCAGCCATGTGACGCGCCTCCAGCCCTCGGATAATAAAAGGTAATTTACTCGTAGGCCCTTTCTCTTTTTGTTTTTAGTAATTAGTCCTGTAAATAGTTTCAATAGTTCATTTTATTTTGGTAAAATTGCAGTCTGGACCTTTATGTTTACTTTATTTGCTATCTAGTCCCTGTATATGGTGGCCACGTGCTTCGACACGTGAGGACTTGGTGATTTTGCAATATTTACCCTGTATTTCTTGCGTGTTAATGTTTGCATGTTTATAAATAGGAATTACATTTCAGTCCCTCCATGTCTGGAACCCGTGCATAGCGCGTGATTGTCTGGGATTTTTGCACTTTTGGCCCTGGTCTTTATTGTCGTGTTACTTTTTGGCCCTTGCAACTTATTTTCATTACATCTGGGTCCTTGTGAACTGTGCTTCTTTGTTTGATTTAAATAAAATATGAAATTAAGTCCAAAGTTCGTGAAAATTGGATACATGGCTCCTGCCACTGTGTAAAATTTTCATTAAAAATTTGGTACATTTTTTAGCCTTTTTAGTATTTTTAAAAATTCAAAAACAGTCATTTTTGCCTCTACCCAGATTATAAAATCCTAAAAATATAAAAACCCTTTTAAAAATTCTAAAAAAATTAAGTTTTGCTTGTTTTTGCTTGTTTGAATTTTTTTGAATTTTTGGCTATTTTGGATTTATAAAAAGCTTAAAAATTAAAAAACCCTTAAAAGCTCATAAAAATTCTAAAAAATAATAGAAAACTCAAAATTCACAATTTATTTTCCTGAATTTTCTTCATTGTTTCTACTTTTCATAAAAAATACCTTCAGACTCTTTTAGAACCATTTTATATTTTAAATTGGTCCTCCAAGCCTGACTAGACAGTTTGCCTTTATTTCTGCCATCTTAGATTTTTAGAAAATTCCATAAAAATTATAAAAATCTCAAAAAATCACCAAAACAGTAAAAAACATATAAAACATAAAAATATTTTATTTGAATTTTTGGACCAATTTTGAGCATTTAAATAATTGGTTAAGTTGCTTATTTTTGCCTTTTTATTATTTTTCTTATTATTGAAAATCCAAAAAAATATAAAAAATATTAAAAACCACCAAAAAATATTGTTTTATTTTCTTTTCTTTTTCGACTACTTCGTAGGCCGCGAGGCCAACTCATGCTCCTCGAGACCGACCCTGGGAGCTATACTAGGTTAATCACCTAGCTAGGACCGCGATTTTGGTTTTTCATTATTTTTCTCTCTTTGTTTGGTGGTCCGATTTTTGTTTCTTGATCGAGCTCTGAGTCCCGAGTGACTGAGGTTGCAACGACCTTAGTGATTTCCTTACCTTAATCTATCAGGCGGCTCGTCAGAATGGCACCGTGCCGGGGAGCATGGCTGAGTAGTCGTATTTTCTCAGTTTTTATTTTCTTTTGATTTTCGCAGCTTTCCGTGGCTTTTTCTTCGTCTGCGGCTTCTCGTGACTTTTTGTCTTTCTTTTATTTTTATTTTCTTTTATTTTCTTTTATTTTGTTTTCTTTTGTTTTTGGTTGTTTTTTGAGTGTTTCTTTTTATTTCTATTTTTTCACATATACCCTTTTTCTTATTTTATTTGCTTTATTTGCTTGGTTTGACACTTTGTTGTTTTCTTGCGAGGGCCCGAGGACCGAGGCGGCTCTTCTTGAAGAGTCGGCACAACCACAGCAATCGAAAGCGGCTCCCTTCTGCACGGAGCCGCAGGAGAGCACGAGGAGGCAGCAGAATGCAGGCGTAGACAGTTTAGAGTAGTTTTTATTTCCTGCTCATTTGAACTATTGTTGTAATAAAACAGGGACAGGACACTCACTCAGACAAGACACTTAGACTCCCGGGGTCTATTTCGCCGAGCACCGGTGTGCTCGGGGGACCTCTCGCCTTTTTCGTAGTTTTCTTGCGGCTTTTATCGCAGTTTCTTTTATTTCCTGCCTATTTGATTTCTCGCGGATTTCAGCCCCTAGCCTTAGGATTTTTGCTTGACTGTGATGTAAATAAATAGGATCCAAACACCTTAATAACTTTGCATATACCTATAGATTGATTAATTGGACCTAAGTAAAAAGATTAATAAAAAGACTATTTGGTCACCTGAGGGGTCACGCGCCGCTAGAGGTCGTATACAGCACTGGCAGGACCCGTTGTGGCGGGCACCGATCGGCATCCGAGACCGGACTCCGACCCCTCTTGATTGACCACTTAGCCATTGTGCTTTCGAGTAGAACTGCTTGCTTAGGGCTCGGATTTCCGCCTGCATCATTTAGGTAGTTTTATTCCTGTCTTTCAATTCTGCGCGGATCATTTTTGCATATAGTCTGCTGAGTCTAGTACGCATTTCTTACTCTGCATGCATCATTGATTTCTCGCGCATCGGCTTTTCGACTTCTCCCCCCGTTTTTTGACTTAAATAACCAGGAGACCGAAAAATTCGTTAGGTGTTTGTTTTTATTTGAAAAATACCTAAAAATTCCAATCATAAAATTTGAGAATACTAACTCTATTTGACCCTAAAAGACACCACACCGAAAAAAAACTTGTCTTGGGGAGAGCAACCCCCTCCTTGTCTGGTTTGCAAGTACGAGAGAGTGACCCACACCCTACGATAGAGCCACATCTGGACCCCTTTCAGACTACTGCTTCTTGGGCTAGTCGTTATCTAGTGAGGATCGCTCCAGACTCTGGTAAAGCGAGCCGCGATATCCTTAACAGAGCGAGTCGATCGGGTAGCCGGTAAACGGTCCGCGGCTTGTACTGGCAGGGAAAGATCTAGTTCGGGATTGGGCCAGTCTACTGGGGGAACCGGATTCCCATCAGGTCACGTAATCGCTATGCTATCTTGACTTGATCACCTAATAAAAACTGATAAGATAATTGACCGAACTCTTACGGTCTTCAGCTCGCATTGAGTAGGTGAATCATGGGTTTGTTTGCTGATCATATTTGTTACTAGATCCCATCCCCCCGACTCGCCAGATCACGATGATGGGCAGGAGGTCCCTTAGGCAGCCTTTGGCTGCACCGCTTGACCGCACTCCCGCCCATTCATATAGGTCGGTTCACAAGAACCGAGACCCGCTCTCCGAACCCGAGTTCGATTCCACCCTGTTCTCCCTCGACCACCATTATATCAGTCCAGAGATACCCGTGCCAGATAGGAGACCACAATCAGATGATTTATCAGCACCTGAGTTTGGGTCTTTTGCCTTTGCAGAGACCATGGCCGGCAGCAGTGATGATCACACCAGAGGTCCCCAGCCAGAGCAGACATTCATCTTGGACCAGGGTGCGATCAACTCCACCTTGATCGCCTCCCTCGAGACAGTTCAGCAGCAGTTGAGGGATCAGGGAGCCTTCATGATAGAGATGAGGCGCGAGATGGAGCAGATGAGAGCCGACCGAGCCCAGCGCGACCCAGGAGACGGGCCGAGGATACCCAATGATGCAGCAACAGCCGCAACAGCCGCAACAGCCGCAGCAGCAGCCGCAGATCCACCGAGACCGATGCGGGAGTTACACAACCCCGGATCAACTTTGACGCATCGTTGGGTCGTACTTCCAGCCATCGTGAGGGACTTGAAGTTCCCCCCGAATACCTTGCAGCTCCTCTCCTGGTTCCATGGGCTCGCCACTGAGGAGCCCCATCTCCACCTACAAGAGTTTCTGATGATCTGCAGCACCGTCCACGACAGGCAGGTGGACAAGGATACCATCCGCATGATTGCCTTCCCCTTCTCACTAGCAGACAGAGCAACCACCTGGCTGAAGCATCTGGGGAAGTTTGTCTACACCTGGGAGCAGCTCCGCACCGAGTACTTGAACAAGTACTATCCACTCGGGAGGACGAATGCCGCGAGGGCCCTGATCAGCAACTTCTCCATGCTCCACAATGAGCAATTCCACGAGGCATGGGAGTGGTTCAGAGAGTTGACAGATAGATGCCCGCACCATGAGATATCGAAGTCGAACCTTGTCCAGAGCTTCTTCTGCGGGCTAGCACCAGAGCTACAGGGCCTGGTGAATGCTTCTTGTGGCAGGTCCTACTTCGCCAAGGATCATGATCAGGTCTGGGCCATCTACGAGGAGATGGCCGAGAACTATATGGTCATGTCCCAGACCCGACTCTACACCCAGGGACGCCTCAGCCACAGACCGTGCAGTACCAGAGGATCGCACGGGTCGACGCCGATCCATCCACTTCGTTAGCGGCAACAGCACAGGCCGAGTCCACAGCCGCTGACATGGGCATCATCAGCGAGAAGCTGGACCTGATGGAGATCATAGAGAAGAAGCAGTGTCAGGACATCACGCAGATGGAGCAGATGTCACAGACTCTGAGTGACCTGAAGACACAGCTCATGTGTCTCCAGGAGGCACAGACGGCTTCCCAGCCCCGTCTTCAGGCACGAGGCGATCCGAGTAGCACCGGCAGCTCGTCCCAACGCTCCAGCCACCGGCAGCCTAGACAGATTCACCTTGTACAGGCGGAGCCGTACCAGCAGCCGCAGCCCACCTACCAATCACCACCATCACCAGACACGCAGATGATGGTCTACCAGCCAGATCAGCCTCTGGACGTACTCCCACCAGCCACCTATGATCAGGAGCCGTTGATGGACGTCAACGGGATTTGGTACGACCGCCCCCAGCCCGGTATCCGACGAGATCATCCCGGATTCTGTTGGTCCGCTGGAGGTGCCAGCTCCCAGCAGCACCCTTCAGGTCAGGGTGGCCAGTACGGCCATCAGAGAGATCACCAGCAGCAGCAGCCCCCAGTGTACCACCACCAGCAGCAGCAACAGTCTTCGCAGTATGGTCCTCGTCCCTATCAGCAGCGACATTCTTGGAGGCATGATCAGCCTCAGTAGTAGCAGTATCATCCCCAATCATACCCCTCTCACCCGCAGCACCAGCCACAACAGCAGCCTCACTACCAGCGAGGCCACCCGTCAGGTTCTCTTAGGCCATCCTATGAGAGCCCTGCCTTAGATGACATAGATCGCCTCTTGACCGATCAACAGGATACTTTTAGACGGGAGATGGACGAGTTCTACCAGGAGATGCGGGAGATTGTGAGAGGGAAGGCCGCCATACCTGCCCAGATCGAGCCCAATCCGAACAACCTCAAGAGGAAATCTGAGCAGGTAGATTTCACAGAGTATGCCACTCTGAGTGATGCTTTGGTGATATGTCTGCATATCTTTTTGATACTGACTTTGTCACACTTAGGAGCGATAGGATGCCAGCAGGCGGTGCCTCGTCTGAGCGACACCCCGAGGACACTTCCAGAGCGCCAGGCGAGGAGGAGCGCGGTACTTATGCCACGAGACATGATGACGGTTGATGCCACCATGGATGCTGATCCCACCGACGGTACTGAGGCCGTCGTTTCAACAGATGGAGGAGGTGGTTCTGACGCCACCAGTGTTGCTGAGCCAGAGCGAGGTGCTGAGGCCGCGAGTCGACCAGCCAAAGGTGGTGCTGATGCCACTGTTTTTACTTCTGAGAGTCATGTAGTCTTTCCTTCTGTTCATGTATCTCAAGACATTTCCGGCAATAAAGGAAAGGGTTTATTTTCTTCTGGTCCACCTGTGGTGCTTGATGTATGTGTGGACTCTGTCGTCGAGCAGCCTAGACCCTCTCCTAGTCCTTCATCTGAGAAGGACCTTGTGATCCCCTTCCCTAGAGCACTCCACATGGGGAAGGGGAAGAAAATAGAAAATCCAAAAAAGAGGCATCAGGAAGAGTTCATCCAGCAGATGATAGACCACTTCCACATTCAGCTGACTCTTCAGGAGGCTTTGCAGCACATCCCTCTACTCCAAAAATCACTCAGAGATAGGACCACAGTTAGGAGGAAGAGGAGGAACCACCAGTCCGAGATCCATGTGCTGACCAGAGCCACTTGTTTCGCGATTCAGAACCGTCTGCCGGCCAAGAGGCCAGATTCAGGAGCCCCGTATATCATATGTCACATCAGAGAGCAGAGGTTCGACCACACTCTATTAGACAGTGGTTCTTCGATCAACCTACTTCCGGCAGCCCTTCTCGACCGCTTCGAGTTGGGCACTCTACGACAGAGCATGACAGTCCTTCAGTTTGATGATCGATCTGTCAAGAGGCCGAAGGGGTTGCTGAGGGACGTTGTCGTCACAATTCAGGGCCTGCAATTCCCCGTGGACTTTGTTGTGTTGGACATGGAGATCCCTGAGTCGGTGACCGATACCCCCATCATTCTAGGTCACCCGTTCTTGGTCACAACCAAGGCAGTGACTGACCATGATAGCAGGAAGGTATACTTTCGCGTCGAGGGCGAAAGTGTAGAAATAGAGACGGTCGAGGACATCAGAGCCAGAGATTCGGCATGCTCAGAGACTACTTCCGATATAGAGCATATGACAGATGCAGGGCCAGACATCCACCAGGACTGCGACTTTGTGATCACAGATGACGAGGCAGTTTGGACAGAACTAGATGCACAGGCCATCCTCTCACCTTCAGAGTCCGCTGATGCAGAGACGCCAGCGGAGGAGAGCTTGGAGAGCGCATTCCTGGTCTAGGATACTTTCCAGTCGGCAGAGCTGGTTCTTGACTACGAGACAGATTTGTTTTGTGATGATGATACAGATCCCTCGGAGTCAGATGTTGATTGGGCAGAGTTTGATGATCTTATACCATATCTGACTTCCACTGAGCCTGTAGCTAGGGAGGAGGTAGATGCCATGCAGAGCAGAGACAGTCCAGCAGAGCAGAGACAGTCCAGCAGAGCAGCCTTCTCCAGATTCAGAGTGTGAGCAAGAGTTTCAGTTTTCCCATGCGGATTTGGCAGCATTCACTCAGAGTTTTCAGAGGCTAGATCCGCAAGCACCGACATGTGCAGAGCTGAAGCCACTTCCTGTGTCGCTGAAGTATAGGTTCCTTGCAGGTGAGCATGAGATGTACCCAGTCATTATCTCCGCCGATTTGACTGGAGAGCAGGAATCCCGTCTGATGGGGGTTCTTGAAAAGAACCGTAAGACGATAGGATGGAGCGTAGCCGATCTCCAGGGGATAAGTCCGGCCCTGTGCTCCCACCATATCTATCTCGAGGATGAGGCGAAGCCGTCGCATGAGTTCCAACGGCGGCTGAACCCGAATCTGAGAGAGGTTGTCATGAAGGAGATCTCGAAATGGTGGAGCGCCGATTTTATCTACCTCATCTCTGACTCCAAGTAGGTCAGCCCGTTGCATGTGGTGCCCAAGAAGACGGGCATCACTACAGTTGTCAGCGAGTCTGGAGAGGAGATTGCTACCCGGGTACCCATTTCTTGGAGGGTCTGCGTAGATTACAGACGACTCAACCAGGCCACCAAGAAGGATCATTTCCCCCTACCCTTTATAGATCAGATCATTGAGAGATTGGCAGGGAAGAGCCATTACTGTTTTCTGGATGGGTACTCCGGCTACAATCAGGTGGCCATCGCTCCCGAGGACCAGGACAAGACTACCTTCACCTGTCCATTCGGCACATATGCTTTCAGACGCATGCCATTCGGGCTATGCAACGCCCCTACGACTTTTCAAAGATGCATGCTATCTATCTTTTCGGACATGGTGGGGGAGTGCTTGGAGGTCTTCATGGATGATTTCTCGGTCTACGGTGACGGATTCGACTCCTGTCTTGACTGCCTAGAACGAGTCCTTCAACGATGCATTGAGGTTCACCTTCTGCTGTCTTGGGAGAAGAGTCACTTCATGGTGACTCAAGGGACGGTGCTTGGCCATATCATCTCCAACAAGGGCATGGAGGTTGATCTGGCCAAGGTAGATGTCATTAGAAAACTTGCACCATCGTCCAACTTGCGGCAGTTACGGTCTTTTCTGGGGCACGTCGGGTTCTACCGACGCTTCATTCATGATTTCAGTAGGATTGCCCGACCGTTGACTGATCTGCTGACGAAAGACACTGAGTTCCTTGTCAATGACAAGTGTCTTTCGTCGTTCGAGACTCTCAAGAGATGTGTTGTAGAGGCTCCTGTTCTCCAGCCGCCTGATTGGTCTCTCCCATTTGAGATCATGACGGATGCCTCCGATTTTACCGTAGGGGCCGTGCTGAGACAGAGGAGGGATGGAATCCCATTTTCCATTCACTACGCTAGCCGTACATTGGATGTCGCGCAGTGGAACTAAACAGTCACTGAGAAGGAGATGCTAGCCGTAGTTTTTGCCCTAGATAAGTTCAGATCTTATATTATCGGATCTAGAGTGACCATTTACACTTATCATACCGCCATCAGGTACCTCATGGCAAAGAAGGATGCCAAGGCCGGATTGACTAGATGGATCCTTCTACTCTAGGAGTTTGACATAGAGATTAAGGATAAGCCTGGAGTCAAGAATGTGGTGGCGGATCATCTCTCCCGATTAGAGCATCTTGAGGATTCTGAGCAGACTGAGCCTATATGTGAGACCTTCCCAGATGAGGCGATCCTTGCTATCGCCTCTCTTCCGTGGTACGCCGATATTGTGAACTTTCTTGTTGCTAAGAAAGTCCCACAAGATTGGCCCAGGCAGAGACTTGAGACCTTCCTCACGAAGGCCAAGTCCTACCACTGGGAGGATCCCATCCTTTACCATGAAGGAGGGGATAGCGTCTGGCGTAGGTGCATTCCTCAGGTCGAGCACCATAGCGTCCTCACTTACTGCCACAAGCTTGAGGCAGGAGGACATCACTCTGGGAGGAGAACGGCACAGAAAGTGCTCCCATCCGGCCTATGGTGGCCTACCCTCTTCAAGGACTCCGATGAGTTCGTGAAGAGGTGTACTGACTGTCAGAGGATGGGCACTTGTGGACAGCGTGATATGATGCCGATGCAGCCCATTCACTTCTGTGAGGTTTTTGACGCATGGGGCATCGATTTCATGGGTCCATTCCCTAAGAGTCAGGGATTCGAGTACATTCTGTTGGCCATGGATTATGTTAGTTGTTGGGTTGAGGCCATCCCCTCCCAAACCGCAGATGCTAGGACTGTTTGCAGATTTTTGAGGAAGCATATCATTTCACGGTTCGGGGTACCTCGAGTGTTGATATCTGACGGGGGGTCTCATTTCGTCAACGACCAGGTAAAGGCCCTTGCTAGCGAGTTCGGCATAGACCATCGAGTTTCCACTCCATACCACCCTCAGACGAATGGTCTTGCCGAAGTGTCGAACAGGGAGATCAAGACTATATTTCAGAAAGTCGTCCGCTTTGACCAAAAGGATTGGTCACAGCTTTTGGACTCGGTCTTGTGGGCATATATGACATCTTTCAAGACACCTTTGAGCACATCTCCCTTTCGCCTTGTTTATGGCAAGTCGTGCCATTTACCTGTTGAGTTAAGGCATATGTCACTTTGGGCTGTCACTGATATACTTTTGGATCCAGATAGTGTAGGAGATCATAGGAGGGCAGAGTTAGCCGCCTTGGAGGAGCTTCGTGATACTGCCTTCTCAAACAGCCTACAGTACAAGGAGAGAGTGAAGGAGTGGCATGATTCTCATATCAGCCACAAGCATTTTGAGCCTGGACAAAGAGTATGGTTGTTTGATGCTAGGCTTCGTCTATTTCCAGGGAAGCTACAGAGCAAATGGAAGGGACCGTATTTGGTGAGAAAGGTACACGACAATGGGAGTATTGACATATCTGAGTTATCTTCTGAGAGTACCTTTCGAGTGAACGGCCAGCGGCTCAAGCCATATCTTGATCATGAGCCGTGGGTCGTTGATGTTGCCCCTATTCACTTTGCGTGAGATGTGGTCTCTTGACTCACATCTATTGCATCTCACGCCTGATTATCACTGTTTTCCCGACTTGTATAGATCCAGTTGTCCATATCATTCCATTCTTTAGTCCCACATCCCTTTTCTCATCTTTTGATTATGCTATACTTAGGGTGTACTTTACCCTAAGTATAGGGGGGATGTAGGACTCTCGGGTATTCTTTTGATTCATTTTCACCCCTGTTTTTGCTGCCTATACTTAGGGATATTTTACCCTAAGTATAGGGGGGTAGACCCTGTACATTCTTCACTCGACCTTCCCTTTGTGTACAGCCTGCTATACTTAGGATTATTTGATCCTAAGTATAGGGGGAAAGGCCGAGATCCTCTTGATTTCTATTTTTTCATTCGTCTTTATATATAGCCTTCCTTTTCACCTCCCTATACTAAGCACGAGTTATGTCTTCTTCATCGCTCTTGACTCTGCGGACATCGTTCGAGCTAAGTATGGGGGTGTATATATTTCATATATACTTTAGCCATAACTCGTACTTTGTGTGAGTGTGTTAATAAATAAAAATGGCTAAAACCCTAAAATCCATAAAAAAATAAAAAATTTCCCTGTAAATAATCATTCTTTTATTTGCACATACATATCTATTGTACAAAATTATTTTTGTAAAAATGTTTTCAAAATTTTTTTGTGTAAATTGTGTGTAAATATGTGCATATCAAAACTATGTATATAGTACAAAATTTTTCCAAAATGTTTTGAAAATTAAAAGTTTGCAAAAACCTTGTGTAAATATTTTGCAAAACTTGCATTCATGCATACATCCATGGTTTCAAAACATTTTTCAAAAATTTTGCACATGTGTAAATATTATGTAAATAGTATCTTTGTATATATCTGTATAGTTTTTCCTAGATTATAGTTGATATTTAAACTAGCCTGGAATTAAATTGGGAAATGGAGCTTGATTAAGATCTTAATCCACCTAATTATAAGAGGAACCTTGTAGGGCTTAGGGTTAAGGCTTTTCGGGTCCATGGTGACTTAATTCTTTGAGTCCACTAGGCTATGATCACATGTCATCTCAATGAGCCTAAGTAGAGCACTTAACAACACACACATGACTTATATAGACAATGGCTTGACTTGGACCCGCACTTTACACCGAGCTCTCTACGGATGAGGTGGTGAGGAGGCAGTCTTCCTTGACTTGGGGTAGCATATGAGGGTAGTACTTCTAGGCGGAACCTCTCTTCTTCTTTTAGTGAAGGAAGTGTGTCTCAACTTAGTCTTGTTGCCATGAGGTCTAACGACAGGAGTTGTGGGTTGCAATAATGCTTCAAAAGAGGGATAGTCTACTGGCTCAAGAGGAAAAACTCCTTATGTACATATGCTGCACTGTGTAAATATGTGTATAGATGCACTTTAAAAAAATGCAAAAAGAAAATAACTCCAAAAAAGTGGTGGGTCTGATAGAAAATGATAATCCCACCGGAGTATGTATATAGTGCAAATAAGCAAAGCTTGAGACTCATGTTCCATCTTATGTAGCTTGCAGCATGGAGACTTAGCTACACTGGTTGAGCTCCCAAGGATACATGGCTACACTGGCCATGGTCTATTCTCTTCTTCCCCCTCTTCTTGAGCCGGTTGAACTTGAACTTAGAAGGGAATACCCCGCTCCTCGAGGAAAGAGTGGCCAGATTGGGGTTATAGAGTTACCTTGTTGGGGAGGGTTGTCAAGTTGCTATTTCTGAGGTGGAGAGCTATACTTGGCATACACTGTACAAGGAAAGATTCATAGTCTTCAGGGTTTGTGTATGTAGACTTGTTCTGATCTGGATTGTTGAGGAGTCCTGACTATATATCAGTGGATCTTAGAGGCTGTTGAGTTTTAAACTTAAGTCCAAATAAGGTTCCGACACATTAATAATCCAAAGATCTGATCTAGCTCCATATTTCAATTTAATGAAGGCAAGTTTAATAATCAGCACTGATCCATGCATTTTCTCCTCTTTTTCTTTTTCTTTTTCTTTTTCACTTCTTTTTCAAATAAGTGTTTGCTAAGGGACTAGCAAAGTTAAGTATAGGGGGTGATGAATACCCATTCATCACTCTTTATTCTTTTATTTTAGCTACAAAACCTATGCAAAACACATGTAGATACTTGTAAATATCAATAATTATCATTCAGCATGCATTGTGTAAATATGCATTTTTAGCATGTTTTTGTGCATAAATAAAAGAATAAAGAAATAAAAGAAAAATAGGGAGATATTTAGAATAAATATTGAGCGACCTAATTGATGAATCCACATTTCATCATCTTTATTCTATCATTTTGGCATCAAAAACCCTAGCAAATGCCTGTAAATAGCATTAAATAGAGCAATTTAGCATTCATGCATGTGCATCTAAATAGTGTATAAAATACTGTAATTAAAGCCAAAATTATAGAATAAATAAAAGAATAAAAGAATAAATTATTGTAAATATTTTATGACCCAAAACCCCGAGACCTAGGCATCTTGATGAATAGGTCGACAAGGAATAAGATAAGGGTCAAATACCTATTATTTTATTCATTCTTTATTCATTTTGGGACCCATTTTTTGTTCCACTTTTTATACATCAAATAATGAAACTTTGTACATGAAAGTTGTAGATAATTAAATAAAGAAAAATAAAAAATTGATTTCACTGAAAAATAATGTACAGATAAAAAGTTACGGTCTGAATAAAAATCCAGAATCCCAACTTCCCAGACCCGTATCTCACAAATAAAAGCTCCAAATGCAGCAAACTCACTTTAATTGTATATAAATAAAATAAGCTATTTAATGGCGGTGGTTTAGTATTTGGCGGAGCTACGGTTTGAAAGTTGAGTTTTGGACCCCCATTGTATACTTGTACTGATTAAAATATTCAATTTATTATTTATTCATTATTTTTTGTATTTTTATATTGTTATAATCTTGTAAATATTACTTATAATAATTATGTACATTAAAATTGGAATAAAAACCTAAATAAAACTCAAAATAAAAATACTTGTATATTTGATACATAGGTATACTACCTATACCCATACCTATACAATACCTATTTATATTTTATTAATATACAAAACATATCAGAAAAAAATAAAAATATATTTATGTGTATAAAAGTATTTTATAGTTTTACAAAATAAAAAATAAAAATAATAAAATTAAAATCACAAATTAAAAATAAAAGGGTACAATATATTGGTAATATACCTATAAAGGGGTATAAAAAGTAACTTGTAAAAATATACTTCATAAAAATAATTAAAAATCACCATAAAATAATTTAGAAAATAAGAAACATTTTTCATTTTATAACCTAAAATTAATAAATTCATCTTCAATTTTTAATGATTTTACAAATAATTTTTGCTGGATTTTTCTGGTTGGTCCACGTGGACCAACCAGGAGGCGCCACCAGTTGCCCCGGTCAACTGGTCGCCTTCCCCCCTTGTGCCGTGTCAGAAGTTGGTTTTTGAGCCAACTTCTTGGCTTTTCGCGGCTGAACCTTGCATTCTTTCGTGATGAATCCTTCTGCAAATCCGAGCCTTGATCCCTTGGTCTACCCCGCCATGCAATTACCTTGGGCCGAGGATCACTGAGGCGCTCCAGATTTTTCGTTCTTTGAGCCCCTGCAGCTCGAAGTCAAACCGCATATATGCGGCCGGCACCTTTGATTTGAATTTGGAGTCCTTCGGTCCACCCCTCTCCACCTTCTTGCGCTCCTGAGCTCCCTGGAGGGTGACAGCTCCATCGCGAGGTCTTCAGCTAAGGTGCCCGAGGTCGGAGGAGTCTCCCGTACCTCCTGCAAGTCCAGCGGTCAAGGTTTGCTATTCCCTCTGGTTTCGGCCATTGAGGGCCCATCTCCCTTTATTTCTTTATTGCATTTAGTTCCTGTTAGCTCTAGGATAAAAAGCCCCCAAAAAATCCAAGTTCCATCATCTGAATCGACCATTCTACCGACTTGGTCGTAGCGCTCCTCCGGCCGTTCATCACCACGCCGCTTTACGCTCCTTCACGCCCATCCAGAGGTCTAGGCAGTTTGCCATGGATCTCCTAACTCATTTTGCAGGTCAACGCACGCCCAAGCGTGCCTGGAGTCCATTTTTGAAGTCGCCGGAGCTTTCGAAGCCCCGCAGCTCCGCCAGCCGCCAGCGAGCGTCACGGCCTTCGCCGTGAATTTTTGACGACTCCAGAAGGAAGACGAGGACCCCAGGACGCTCCACGACCATTTTGAAGCCTTGCCATCGCCGGAGGACGAAGATCTGGGACGGAGGAGTTCGCCCTCACTGGCGTTCTTCGCAATTCTTCCTCGTAGTCTCTCCATCGTTGGATCTTGGAAGTGTCCCAGGTCGAGCAGCATCCGTTGGATCGCGCCGCATCTACACCGTCAGATCGTCCTCAAACGATCTAATCTCTGCCGTCCACGCGAAGCACCATCGACCGTTGGATCCACGCCACATGTTTAAGTGAAGACCATCCGCCGTTGGATCACGCGTAAAGGGTATTTTGCACTCTAAACCCCACGCCTTTTGTATTTACATTTTAGTCCTAAACCTTTCATCTTTAGCGTAAATATTTTGTGTTATTTGCATGTAAACCCTCGGACTATATTTTATTGCACTTAGGTCCTGTGCCACGTCACCTCACGTGCATGTACGCGTGAGGGGGTGGGCTTTTTGAAAGGACCCCCCTGGGGTTTAGTTATTTCATTTTAATCCCAAAATTTTGTAGTACAGTGTTAAACTTGGATCTTTTGCATGAGAGACCTGGAACTTTTTGATATTGCATTTAGTCCCTGCTAGGCACATGTGTAGCACGTGTTTGGCTTGGACATTTTGTATTGAGGCCCCTCCGGGTTTCTGTAATTTGACTCTAGTCCAGTAAATGCAAGTTTTAGTTATATATTTTGTGGATATTTTGCATGTAGCCCCTGGATGTTTGTGTATTTGCATATATACCCCTGTCAGGCTTGTTTAATGTTTGTATGCTTGTCTTAATTATTTTAAATCATCTTTTTACTTCGAAAAATTCCACAAAAAATTAAGTTAAGCTCCTGTTAACTTGCATGTGCACGCCATATTTTTGCATTGCATTTTTATTGGATTTTAATATTTATTAAAAATCAAAAACATGCTTTTTGCCTACTGTCTAGCTTAGAAAATGCCAAAAAATATTAAAATACCTTGAAAAAAATCCAAAAAATCCCTTAGTGTGTACTTTAACCTATTTTAGTGTCAATCCAAAAATCCATAAAAATTGCAAAAGAAAAACCTTAAAAATTCGAAAATACATAAAAACTTCAAAAAAAATATATAAAATCCTAGAACACTCCAAAAATTATAAACTCAGTTCATGTCTATTCTTTATTTTATCCTCTTTATTTTAAAAATAGTTTGGAAAATTTTTGTGGCTATTTGCTATTTGTAACTTCCATTTTACCTCCAGCTAGTAGCTTGTTCATTGTTTTGCCTTATTTCAGTATTTAAAAATCCCAAAAATATTCAGAAAATTACCCAAAAATCACAAAAACAGTAAAAAATTATAAAAATAGCAAAAATATTTTATTTCTGAATTTTTGGCTATTTTTGCATATTTTTATAAATATTTTATCACCCCTTGTATTACATTGTCTCTATATTCCAATATTGAAAAAGAAAAAAATATAAAATATAAAATTTAAAAATCAGAAAATTAAAAACCAAAATACAAAATTAAAAATTAAATAAAAAATTAAAAAAATTAAAAACCCACCAAAAATTCATTTGCTTGCATAGTGTAGACATCACACACACTTCACACACACACACACACACATCTTTTGGAATTACCATGTTTGCTCCATGTGTTCGAACTCTCTACATACTTGTCCTATACATCTTTTGTGCAGAGTTAAAAATAAATTTTAACTCCACATTTATTTCTAATTGTTGATCTGTAGTGTGGGTTAATTGTTGATAAAATACATGATTCATTTGAGAGTCGCCACAGCGACGGTTGTCTCCGCCTTATGTGAGACACCAATTTAGACTCTCTTGAAATCTGTGTCTATCAAATGGAGCCGTTGCCGGGGAGCAACAACGAGTAGTTTATCTTTTTGTATGTTTGTGTTTGTTGTCTACCATAGCTTTATCTTATCTCTCTTACATTTTTTATCTACTGTTGAGTTTTCTGACCATTCTTTTCTTGTCTTCTTGCGAGGGACCGCGGAGCAAGGCGGATCGTCTAGGTGACCCGAAGCATCCTTGGGAAGCGGAGCCGGCTGTTCTTTAGCCAAGCCGACAGGAGAGAGCAGGAGAGGGAGAGAGTAGTAGATAGCTTGCATTTTATTTTGTGAGAGAGAGTGATTCATTAATTTGTAATAATACAGGACTCATACTCTTGAACACTTCGGGCCTAATTTCCGGGTGTTTGTTCACCCGGGGGCTCACCGCTGCTTTTCATCGTGTTTTCCGTTGTCATTTTCCGGTTTTGTTTTCATTTTAATTTCTTTTGTGGATTGAGCCCTTAGCTTTAGGCTTGCTTGTTCGATTAGAATAGGTCCAAACACATTAACAACCTTTGGACCTAGACTAATTAAACAGTTAGTCATTAGCTTTCGATCCGCGCACCGCGAGCTCATCCCGCCAAGCGCTTCTCCTAAACTTGATGTGTCGAGAGAAGGAGGGGTGAGCCTAGACCGGACACTAGGATTGGAGGTTAGTGGTTAGCTTGTGGTTCTTCACGCTAGCAGTTGCCTATCTTAGGATGATTTTCGCATTTGCATATCGGCATGTAGATTAGGTTTATAAATTCTGCTTTGCATCCCACATGGAGAGAGCTGGGATTCGCTGTAAGTCTTCTCACTTTGCATCCATCATTTAGGCACAAAGGTGAGATTTCCACCTTGGTGTCGACTTGCACGGCTTTTCCAACTCTATTCTCCCTCTGTTTTTGGACAAAGTAGGATCAAAGAAAAATACAAAAATCGTTAGGCGCTTGTTTGAATCAACTCAAAAGAAGCGATAACACCAAAAAAAATTAAAAAAGGGACTGCTAAGAAAACCTTGACCAAAAATAAAATTGGTAATTGGATTCCTTGATTGAGGAGAGTAACACCCTAATTTGTATTCAGGTTGCATGGGAAGGTCTCCTTCCAAGTGAGGTGAGCGCTTCGTAAGGACTAGAGCCAAAATCCCAACTTGTGGCTGCCTTGTGTATCGCCTGGATTTCCGAAGTATTGGCGCTACTATCGTACGTAGGCGAGTAGGGCTTGGTCGCCATTGGTGACTCACTATTGTGTGAGCATCGACCTTTTCCGAAGTACCGAGCATAGGCCACGCCTTCACGGGTGTGTCTGTCTCACCGTCTGCGTCTGAGTAGGATCTTGCACGCCCACGGGTGATTCCGTTGCGAGCGAGGTCCGAAGTATCGGTTTCGCCTATCGGCTTCCTCCCTCTATTTCTTTGGATGAGTAGGGATCCAGGAAGGGTTACAAGGACCTCAAAAAGTGCAAGTTACAGGTTACACAAGAGGAGGACAAGTACAGGAATACTTTTCCAGCAGTACTCTCTCTCCTTTAGGCGTAGCGCTCTAAGGACTCGTGAAAAGATTAATTTCTGAATTCAAGCTAAAACCGACAAGATAAAAGCCGAACCTTCACGGCTTCATGTGTTGAGTTGGTGAACTCACCCTTGTTTTGTGTTTGATTGCTAGTTTTATTTAGGTCAAGATCAAAAACACAGCACACTTGTGCACAAATTTGCATCTCATTTCTTCCTTCTTCTTCTGCATTCACCCTGATCTTCCCAATAATCAAGATGATGGGACGGAGATCTCTTAGGCCGACTTTGTCGGCACCGCTATCCAGCACTTCTCCTCATTCATCTAGGAATACCTCGGAGAGTCCGCTCTCCGAGCCTGAGTTTACATCCACCCTGTTCCCCCTCGACCACCCTTCCCATTCTCCTTCTCTCAGTCCAATAGTTTCAGAATTCAGTGCATCACAGAGTTCAGATCATTCGACAGCACCTGAGATGGCCTCTTTTGCTTTTTCAGAGAATCCTGAGATGGCAGACAGAGGCGAGCACCCAGATGACCATGATCACCCTCCTTTCATATTTGATCAAATGGCCATCAACAATTCCTTGTTAGCGTCCCTGGAGACCATGCAGAGGTAGATCCGTGACCAGGGAATCTTCATGGGTGATCTCATGAGAGAGATAGCGCAGATGAGAGAAAACCGACCTGGGGGTGGTGGCGGTGGTGGTGGAGGAGGAGGACCTGATGCAGGAGGAGGTGATCCAGACGCCGAGAGACCGCCGTAGACCATCATGAGAGAATTGCACAACCCAGCCGCATCCCTCACTCATCGTTGGATCAGACTTCCACCGATCCATGGAGATTTCGAGCTTCAGCCCCACACCATTCAGCTTCTACCCAAATTTCATGGGTTGCCGACTGAAGAGCCACACCTCCACCTCCAAGAGTTCGAGATGATATGCAGCACGATCCATGATCGGTTGATGACTGAGGACACGATCAAGATGATCGCCTTCCCGTTCTCATTGGTTGACAGAGCCGCATATTGGCTCAAGCACTTGGGGCGATTCATCGACACATGGGCAGATCTCCGAACCGCGTATTTGAAGAAATACTACCCTCTCGGTCGGACAAATGCAGCTAGAGCAATGATCAGCAACTTCGTCATGATCCCAAATGAATAGTTTCACGAAGCTTGGGATCGATTTCGAGAGCTCATCGACCGATGTCCACATCACGACATATCCAAGCCCAACTTAGTGCAAAGTTTTATCTGTGTGCTGACACCGGAGCTGCAGGGGCTTGTCAATGCCTCTTGCGGTGGGTCGTACTTTTCCAAGGGTGAAGACGATGTCTGGGCCATTTACGAGGGCATGGCAGAAAACTCAACCGTGATGGCCCAAGCCCGTGTCTACACGCAGCAGAAGCCCCCGCAAGGAGCGGGATCATTCCAGAGGATCGCCCGCATCGATGCCGGTCCCAATACAGTGTCGGCAGCCGCAGCCCAAGCTGAATCAGCCGCAGCCGACATGGGCATCATTAGTGAGAAGCTGGACCGTCTCGAGATCCTCGAGAAGAAACAGATGCAAGGCATGGCCCATATGGACCAGATCGCCAAAACCATGAGTGACATGAAGACGCAGATCCTTTGCGTACAGGAGGCACAAACTCATTCCCAGCAGCCTCCCAGGTCACGTGCTGATCCGAGCAGTAGCAGTTCCAACCAACCCTCTACCTCGTACCGCCAGGTGAATCATATCCAGGCAGAGCCGGTTCCACTGCTACAGTACTACCCAGCACAACCGCCATCTCCAGACACTCAGATGGTGGTTTACCAGCCGGAGCAGCCACTGGCAGTTCTCCCTCCACCCTCCTTCGAGCAGGAACCATTGATGGAAGTCAATGGGATTTGGTACGACTTGTACCCTCAGCATGGGATCCGTCGTGATCATCCAGGATTCCGTTGGGGCAACGGTGGCTCCTCATCCCAGCAGCAGAATCCCGCTCAAGGACAGCCGAGCAGCCAGCATCCACATCAGCAACAGCAGCCCCAGTATGCCCATCAGCAGCAGTGCCAGAGTGATCCTTGTCCCGCCTATCAGGGACATCAGTGGAGGCAGCGTCCGCAGCCTCAGCAATCTTATCCCCATCACCCCCAGTACCAGCAGCAGCAACAACAACCTCAGTTCCAGCAGGGACACCCATCCGGTCCTCAGGCCCCCGCCTTTGAGAACCCAGCTCTCGATGATCTTGCCCGCTTGCTCTCCGAATAGCGAGCATCATTCAGGTAAGAAATGGATGAATTCCGGCAGGAAATGAGGGAAATTATCAAAGGGAAGGCCGCCATACCCGCTCAGATTGAACCTAACCCGAACAATCTGAAAAGGAAGTCTGAGCAGGTAGAGTTTACATAGGATACCTCTCCTAGTGACTATTTGAGTGATATATCTTATTCTTTCTATGATGCTGATTTTGTGACTACTAGGAGCTGTAGGATGCCCGCAGACGGCGCCTCTTCTTGACAACCACCAGCTGAACCAGGAGCGCCAGAGAAGCAGCGTAGCGATGCTGATGCTGCTAATGATGATGTTGAAGACGGTGGTGCTGATGCCACCCATGATGGAGTCCAAGACGACGGTGCTGATGCTGTCGTGAGACCAGTTGCAGACGGCGGTGCTGATGCCACCATTTTTGATGCAGAGCCAGAGCGCGGTGCTGATGCGCGAACACAGGTGCCGGTGGTGGTACTGAGGCCACCACATCTACTTTTGTTGAGCCTCCCTCTGTGATGTTACCACCTTCTGTATCTATGGACTGTGGTAACAAGAAGAAAAACAAAAATATGAATAAAGGAAAGGTTTCTGTTCATATTGCGGATCCATATGTGTTAAATGATGATTATTGTATGGATTCACTTTCACAGGCACATGGACCTATTCCTAGCCCTCCATCTGTGGAGGCCCCTACCATCCCCTTCCCTGAGGCACTCCGTCGAGCGAAGGGGAACAAAAGAGAAAATCCCAAAAAAGATCAGCAGGTAGAGTTCAGCAATCAGATGATAGACATATTCCATATTCAGCTAACTCTACAAGAAGCACTTGAGCACATCCCCCTCTTCAAAAAGAACTTGAAGGAGAAGACTACCGTCCGCAGGAAGAGGAGGAACCACAGAGATCAGATCCATGTGCTCACTCATTTCACTTGCTGCACCATTCAGAACAAGCTGCCAGCCAAGCGACCAGATGCAAGAGCTCCCTATGTCAGATGCGAGATTCAGGAGTAGCAATTTGATCGTACTCTGTTAGACAACGACTCTTCAATTAACCTTCTTCCAGCAACCTTACTCGACCGATTTGAGTTTGGTCCTCTTCTTAGGAGCAGGACAGTCCTTCAGTTCGTTGATAGGTCGACTAAGAGGCCGAAGGGGTTATTGAAAGACGTGGCCATTACCATTCAGGGCCTGAAATTTCCCTGTGGACTTCGTTGTGTTGGACATGGAGATCCCTGAGTCGGTAACGTATGCCCCCATCATTCTCGGACGTCCATTCTTGGCCATAGCCAAGGCGATGACCGATCATGACAGTGGGAAGGTATGTTTTCGCATAGAGGGCAAAACCATACAAATAGAGACGATCGAGGAAACCAGAGTTAGAGAGTTAGAATGCTCGGAGCAGTCAAGCGAAGTCGCGCAGATGACCGAGGAAGAGCTAGACATCCACCATGAGTGCGATTTTGTGATGACAGATGATGAATCCAACTGGATAGATCATGTAGCACCGACCCTCACCTTGCCTACAGATTTACTATATCACAAGCTCATGGCAGTCGAGAGACGGGAGAGCACACCCCTGGATGAGGATACACCTGAGGCTGACAGTGTCGGGACGAGTGGTGCTGATGATTTTCATTTTTGTTCATCTTCTTTTGATCCCTCGGATTCAGACATTGATTGGGATGATTTTGATGACTATTTACCTTGTCTGATTCCTTCTGAGCCAACAGCCATGACAGAGTGCGAGCCAGTGCAGTTTATTGATGAGTCAGCAGGCCGCCCTTCGTCAGAAATTCATGCAGAGCAAGAGTTCTCCCATGCAGACCTGGTCGCTGTCACACAGACATATCAGAAGCCAGATCTGCCGCCTCCTAGTTGTCCAGAACTGAAACCTCTGCCGCAGTCGTTGAAATATAGATTCCTTGCGGGTGAGCCCGATATGCACCCAGTCATTATCTCAGCAGGTTTGACTGGAGAGCAAGAATCTCGTCTGATGGAGGTTCTTGAAAGAAACTGCAAGGCAATCGGTTGGAGTATAGCTGATCTCCAGGGGATTAGTCCGGCTCTGTGCTCCCACCACATCTATCTTAAAGATGACGCTAGGCCGTCGCATGAGTTCCAACGACGACTGAATCCGAATCTTCGAGACGTAGTCATGAAAGAAATTTCAAAGTGGTGGAGTGCCGATTTTATCTACCCCATCTCCGACTCCAAATGGGTTAGTCCACTGCATGTGGAACCCAAGAAGATGGGTATCACTACAGTTGTCAATGAGTCTGGAAAGGAGATCGCTACCAGAGTACCCACTTCTTGGAGGGTCTGTGTGGACTACAGACGATTGAATGAGGCCACCAAGAAGGATCACTTCCCGCTACCCTTCATTGATCATATTATCGAACGCCTAGCTGGGAAGAGTCATTATTGTTTCCTTGACGGGTACTCTGGATACAATCAAGTGTCCATTGCGCCCGAAGACCAGGAGAAAACGACATTCACCTGTCCGTTTGGGACTTATGCCTTCATACAGATGCCCTTTGGTCTATGTAACGCTCCAGCGACATTCCAAAGGTGCATGTTGTCCATATTTTCGGACATGGTGGGTGACTGTTTAGAGGTCTTCATGGATGACTTCTCAGTCTATGGTGACGGGTTCGATGCTTGTCTTGACTGCCTAGACCGTGTGCTTCAGCGCTGCATAGAGGTCAATCTTGTTTTATCTTGGGAGAAGAGTCACTTCATGGTGACTCAAGGGACGGTCCTTGGTCATATCGTCTCCAACAGGGGCATGGAGGTCGATCCGGCCAAGGTGGATATCATCAGAAAACTCAATCCACCGTCCAATTTGTGTCAGTTGCGGTCTTTTCTGGGGCATGTCGGTTTCTACCGACGGTTCATTCAGGACTTCAGTCGTATTGCCCGACCGCTCACCGATTTGCTGATGAAAGACACCGAGTTTATTGTCAATGATAAATGTCTTGCGTCTTTTGAGACTCTCAAAAATATGGTTGTTTCAGCTCCTATCCTTCAGCCGCCTGATTGGTCTCTCCCATTCGAGATCATGACGGATGCTTCAGATTTTACCGTTGGGGCTGTGCTTGGACAGAGGAGGGATGGATTACCTTTTGCCAATCACTATGCCAGCCGGATTTTGGATGCCACCCAGCGGAATTACACTGTGACTGAGAAAGAGATGATGGCCATAGTCTTTGCTCTGGATAAGTATAGATCTTACATTTTCGGATCTAGAGTAACTATTTACACTGATCACACCGCCATCCGGTACTTAATGGCTAAGAAGGATGCCAAAGCACGCCTTACCAGATAGATCTTTCTGCTCCAGGAATTTGATATTGAGATTAAGGATAAGCCTGGAGTTAAAAATGTGGTGGCGGATCATCTCTCCAGATTGGAGAATCTTGAGGAATCTGATCCCAGCGCACCTATCACAGAGACATTTCCAGATGAGGCGATCTTGGCTATCACCTCGCTCTCGTGGTATGCCGACATTGTGAACTATCTTGTCGCCAAGACAGTCCCACAAGGTTGGCCCAGGCAGAAACTTGAGACCTTCCTAGCGAAGGCCAAGTTTTACCATTGGGAGGATCCCATCCTTTATCATGAAGGAGGGGACAGTATTTGGAGGAGGTGCATTCCTCAAGAAGAGCATCATAGCGTCCTCACATACTGCCACAAGCTTGAGGCAGGAGGACATCATTCTGGAAAAAGGACAGCACAGAAGGTGCTTCCATCCGGCCTATGGTGGCCTACTCTCTTCAAGGATTCTGATGAGTTTGTGAAGAGATGTACTGACTGTCAGAAAATGGAAACCTGCGGACAGAGAGACATGATGCCCATCCAACCCATTCACTTCTGTGAGGTTTTTGATGCATGGGGAATTGATTTCATGGGCCCATTTCCTAAGAGTCAGGGATTCGAGTATATTTTGCTCGTTGTGGATTATGTCAGTCGATAGGTTGAGGCCATCCCTGCCTGAGCCGCAGATGCTAAAACCGTATGCAAATTCTTGAGGAAAAATATCATTTCACGGTTCGGGGTACCTAGAGTCTTGATTTCAGACAGGGGGTCTCATTTCATCAATGACAAGGTTAGGGCCCTTGCAGATGAGTTCGGCATTGACCATCGGGTTGCCACACCGTATCACCCTCAGACTAATGGTCTTGCCGAAGTATCGAACCGGGAGATAAAAACAATCCTGCAGAAAGTTGTCCGCCCAGACCGAAAGGATTAGTCACAGCTTTTGGACTCGGTCTTGTGGGCCTATCGGACTTCTTTCAAGAATCCATTGGGGACATCTCCCTTTCGACTCGTCTATGGCAAGTCGTGCCATCTGCCAGTGGAGATCAAGCATAAATCTTTTTGGGCAGTGTTGAACCGAGAAAATCAAGCGGTCGTACGGTTTCACAAGGCGAAACCGCAGTCGATGCGGTGACCGCTCGAAATCCCGATTCAAACAACAATTAACCCACGACAAATATATCAAGCAATGAAAGTAAATGTGCGGAGTTAAAATTTATTATAACTCTACAACAAGAAGTGTATAGGTGCAAGTATGTGTAGAGGTCGAACACAGGGAGCAAACATGTAATTCGGGGCACAAGTGCTCAAAAATGTGTGAGTTGTGATCAAATGCCTATTGTGCTATTTTTTTGTGGGTTTTTAATTTTATACTTTTTTATTTAATTTTTAATTTTCTATTTTTGTATTTTGATTTTTGATTTTCTAATTTTTATTTTTCTTTTTATATTTTATATTTTTTTATATTCTTTTTCAATATTGGAAATTAAAGACAATGTAATAAAAGGGAAACTAAAGTATTTATAAAAATAGATAAAAATACTCAAAAATAAGGAAATAAAGTCTTTTTGGTCTTTTTATACTTTTTTACTGTTTTTGTGATTTTTGGGTAATTTTTAGAATGTTTTTGGTATTTTTAATTTTCAAAATAAAGAAAACAGTAGTAAAAAGCAAGGCTGAGACTTAAAATGGAGAAATAAATTAATAAACAGCAGCAAAAATTCTCCAAATTAATTTTCACTTAAAGATAATAAAACAAAGAAAATTCAGGAAAAGGAAACACTATTTTTGGATTTTTTATGGATTTTATAAATTTTTATGAAGGTTTTTCGAGTTTTGCACTTTTTTGGAGTTTGGTTTTATATTTTTTAATGATTTTTGGCTGGGAATTAAAACAAACTAAAAGACACAACATATATTTTTTTGGAATTTTTCTGGAGTGTTTTTATATTTTTTTAGTGATTTTCTAATGCAAACAGTGCTGAAAATGACTATTTTTGAATTTTTATAAATAGTAAAATGCAATAAAAACAAAAACCAAAATTGTGGCGTGGAAGTGCAAGTTCCCAGGTGCTTAAGTTCAAAATTTGGGAACTTTTGGATTTAGAATGATGCCTTAATTAATTACTACAAGCAAGCAAACATGGAAGGCCTGGCAAGGGTATTTTTGAAATATTCAGAAAGTGCAAGGGCCTCTGCGCAAATATCTCAGAAATATTATAACTAAATAAAAACTTCATGCACTAAATAGAAACATTAAGAAGTAGCGATGGCACCCCTGCAAAAACGCCAACAGTCACGTGCTTTGCACGCGCCTGGCGGGGGGCCTCAACGTAATTATACAAACATCTGGGGTGCTACTAATAAAATGTACACAAATTACAATACTACAGAAGAAAGTTTGCGCAGTAATAAGAAATAACAAAAGCGGTTGGGTCAAAAGAGCAAAATGCCCAACCTTTGGCGCAATCCGACGGTGGCTTTCATCCCACTTATACACGTGTCAAACAGATGTGCGCCGATGCCCCTTGGAGTTATAACGGCCGAGATTAAATGTGGATGCTGCGATCTACGGCTGGGCTTCCTCAAAATTGGACGATCTTGATCAAAAACGGGGGGGGCTAGATCGACGATGGCTGTACGCTGCCCCCTCCCCTTTGTTCTTCCCAGGTGCGCGCAGCAGCGGCGGCGCGCGGCTTCTTCTCCGGCGATCTGCAAAAATCGACCCCACGCGGGGGTCTCTTGCGTCTGGGGGCCTGCAAAAGAAGTGCGCAGCAACAGTAGAGGCTCCCAGGACAAGAAAAATGGGCGGTTGAAGCGTGGTTGGGCGTAAAGCGGCGCTCGCCGGAGCAAGCTCCGGCGAGGGGTAGATGATGGCGAATATTTATACTAATCGAAGCTTAAACAACCAACTAAAAGCTCAGATTGAAAGCTGAAATTAAATGCAAACTAATGGGCAGGAAAAGGGACAGAAAACGTGACCTCAAGGGTTGGAATACCCGAGATCTTGACCTCGACGGCGGCACGGCCACCGGAGGTGGTGGAAGCGCCGATTCAACCTCTAATCTTGCCTCCGATGAGCTGGAGGACGAGCTGTCACCCCGTCCAGTCCGGAGCTTCACCAAGAGAGGGAGAGAAGGGGTCAAAAGGGGTTCAAAGGTGAAAGGGGGGTTTTGGGTTCTCTTTTGAAAGATGGTCGACGGGCGAACTTCGAGGAGGCGTATCTTGCGAATCTCAATTCCAATCCTCGAGGTAAAGGCTAGGCGTGGTAGCTGGATGATAGGTGATCAACTCTCGTGAAGACCTCGACCCCATTCGGTGAAAGGAGCGCCCTCCAAAAAACCGCGAAGTTGAGGAAAAAGTCAGTCTGACAACAACAGGCACTGGGTCAGAGAGTTGACCCAGGTCAACTCTCCAGCCCTCCTGGTTGGTCCACGTGGACCAACCAGGAAAAAGCCTGGAAAAAATGATTCTAAAATCATTTAAAAATAGTAAACGATTTTATTAATTTTTGATTATAAAATAAAAAATGTTTATTTTTTTATGAATTAATTTATTATGATTTTTGATTATTTTTATGAGATATATTTTTACAAGTTTGCATTTATACCCTTATAGGTATATTATTCTATATATTTAAGTATTTTATTTTTATTTAGGTATTTTTAATTTATTTTATTTTGGTTTTTATTTTCTAAAATTATAAAATACTTTTATATACACAAATATATTTTTATTTTAATTTTCTAATATATTTTATACACTTAATAAAATGAAAGTGTTATTTGTATAGGTATAGCTTAATGTATTATACCTATATATTATAATATATACAAGTATTTTTATTTGTATTTTATTTATGTTTTTATTCTGATTTTAATGCACATAATTATTATAAGTATTATTTACAATATTACAAAAATATAGAATTATAAAAATAATAAATAAATAATAAATTGAATATTTTAATATGTACAAGTATACAATGTGGGTCCAAAAGTCAACTTTCAAACCGTAGCTCCGCCAAATGCGAAACCACCGCCATTAATTAGCTTATTTTCTTCTATATACAATTAAAGGTGAGTTTGATGCATTTGGAGTTTTTATTTGTGAGATACGGGTCTGGGAAGTTGGCATTCTGGATTTTTATTCAGACCATAACTTTTTATCTGTATATTATTTTTCTGTGAAATCAATTTTGTATTTTTATTTATTAAATTATCTACAACTTTCATGTTCAAAGTTTCTTTATTTGATGTATAAAAAGTGGAACCAAAAATAGGTCCCAAAATGAATAAAGAATGAATAAAAACTATAGGTATTTTATCTGTATTTTGGCCCTTATCTCCCCCTACTTTATTCCTTGTCGACCTATTCATCAAGATGCCTAGGTCTCGGGGTTTCGGGTCATAAAATATTTACAATATTTTATTCTTTTTCTTTTCTTTTCTTTATTCTATTATTTTGGCTTTAAAAACCGCATTTTATACAATATTTACACATATATACATGAATGCTAAAATGCATGAATTACGCCTATTTATGCGCATTTACTAGGGTTTTTAAGGCCAAAATGATAGAATAAAGATGATGAAACGTGGATTCATCATCCCCCTATACTTGCCTTTGCTAGTCCCTAGCAAACACTTATGCAATAAGTGCAGAAAAGAAAAACAAAGAAAAGAAAAAGAAGAAAGATGGACTAAATTTAATCATCAAACTTGTCTTCACAAAATCAAAGTTTGGAGCTTAAATAGGACCTTTGGAATTTTAGAGCGGGCGGAACCTTAGTGAGAACCGTGTTTGAAATCCAACAGTCCTTGAGAATCCCAAAACTCTATCCAAGTCTCCTCAATAGCCAGTTCAGAAATACTTCAACTCATACGCAAACTCTTACGACTATGAATCTGACTTGTACAGTGTAAGTGATGGTGGCTCTCCCCAACTAGAATGGCAAAGAAACTGACTTCTCCAGTACGACAACCCAATGATTCCCCAATCCAATGACTCCATCCTCGAGGAGCGGGGTATTCCCTTCTAAGTTCAAGTGGTAACCAGCTCAAGAGGAGGGGGTGAAGAGAAGAATGGACGGTAGCCAGTGTAGCTACCTATCCTGGGATGCAAGACCAGTGTAGTCAAGTCATCCTGCTGCAGGCTCACATGATATGACTTTGGAACTCAAGCTTGCTTATTGACTTTGTACATACTTGCAGGCTTTTTATTTTTTGTACATGCCTGAACCTTTTCTTTTCTTTTTTTTTTTGAATATACTATTCACAGCAGCATTTACATAAGGAGTTTTTCCTCTTGAGCCAGTAGACTATCCCTCTTTTGAAGCTTTATCGCAACCCACAGCCTCCTGTCTTTAGACTTCCTAATCACTGGACGGGTTGGGGTGCACTTCCCTCCCTAGAGGAGGACAAGTATTTCCACTTGTGTGCGTCTCATACCGGCAAATCCAATCCCCTCACCACTCCAACTGAGTTGAGCCATGTGAAAGGTGAAGGTGTCCAAGTTAGGTCATTATCAACAAGAGTCGTACGTGTGCTCCGAAATACTCTACTTAGGCAGTCAAGAATCCATTGAACCAAGTCCCGTGATCCTCAAAGAATTAAGTCAACTAGACCTGAAGTACCTCAAACCCAGTTCCTATAAGGTTCCTGTTATTAGGTAGATTATAAGGTCCAATCAAGCTCCAATCTTCGGATTTTACTTAGACTTGTTCAACTATCAAACTCAATCCGAAAAATGCGAATGTCATGCACATGCAATGCAGAAAATATTTTTGTGATGCAATTTTCAAGATTTTGAACTTTTTATGGGTTTTTGAAAAGATGATGCATGCATTTTTTGTATTTTCAAAAAGATTTTTCAAATGTTTTTGGATTTTAATTTTGCAAATGTTTTTGGGAATTTTTGAAAACAAAAAGATTTTGGCTAAAAACTAGGTGAAAATATGTACACGGGAGTGCTTCTTTATATATACAAGAAGTGGATTTTAAGAATTTACAAGGGTAAGTGATCAATTTTATACATATATATATATATATACATATAGTGGATTTTTGGTGTGATGTGTATATTCCTCAAATTTATTTGAAAACAATTTACACACAATTTTTGAAAACTATAGTCCAAAATAGTTTTTACAAACATTTTACACACATTTGAAAATCATTTTGCAAAGGCTTTCAAAACATTATATATAGGTTTTTCAAATCATTTTTGCAACCATTTTTCAAACCATTTGCAAATCATTTTTCAAACATTTTATTTCACACAAAGAAAAGAAGTTTTACAAACCACACAGGTTAAAAACACGAAACAAAATATTTTCAAAATAGTTTTCAATAAATGTTCACAAAGATTTTCAAACTATTTTTCAAACATTTTGCAAAAAACATTTTCACCTGATTTATTAATCAGTAAATACAAAAAGAATTTGAGGAATAACCACATCTTTTTATTAAGAATTTTTAATGATTTTTAAAGAATTAGTAGCTATATTATTACGAAAGTACGAGTTATGGCTAAAGTATATACGTAGTATATACGACCCCCCTATACTTAGCTTGAGCTATGTCCTCATAGATCGGAGAGAAAAGAGAAGACATAACTCGTACTAAGTATAGGCAAGTCTAAAGAATAAATGAATGAATCAATGAGAAGTTGACCGTCCCCCCTATACTTAGGATCAAATAATCCTAAGTATAGCAGACTGTACACAAAGCAGGGAGGGTCAAGGGTGGGAATGAACAGATCGTACTCAGATTGTCTCCCCCTATACTTAGGGTAAGATATCCCTAAGTATAGACAAGAAGAGGAGACAATGGAGAGGATCGAAATGAATGAGAACCACTCAGGGTGCACACCCCCCTATACTTAGGACAAAGTACATCCTAAGTATAGAAAACTGTCTACAAGGGGCGGCACTTTTTCAGTAGATGAAGAAGATAGAAGAGGAAAAGAAGAAAAGAAGAAAAGAAGAAAAGAGATGAAGATGGAAGAAGAGATCGTAAGGATGTACACGACACTCCCCCTATACTTAGGGTGAAAGAAGCCCTAAGTATAGGCAACAACAGGAGTGATCAGACGGAACGATGAATGAACACTCGGCTCGTTCACCCCCCTATACTTAGGACAAAGTACGTCCTAAGTAAGGCAGACACGATAATGGGTGGACGAGCAATACGGAAGATAGAGATGAACAAAGGAGAATGTACAACAGAGGTGGATATACAGAGGGTCAAGAAGGTAGAAAGCGAACCTTCTTGCGGGACCGCGGAGGAATAGATCGGATATGGTGCAGGTCGACATCGGGGTCCGCAGTGGACGGAAGCCGATCAGGGTCGACAGAGTGTAGATCCTCAGTGGCTCCTAGGGTGTGAAGGCACAGACGGGGTAGTGGAAGAAGTATGGCTAGGTCCGGCCTTGGGAGTTTCGCTGATATCAAAGTGGAATGGGACGAACTCATCATCATCGGAAGTAGTGTACTCAGAGTCGTCCTGCGAGGAGTCATCCAGGTCAAAACCAAAAGGTACGAACTCATCGGTGGAAGTAGTCGAACTCTGTTCGTCCTCTATAATCTCAACTGGATCATCTTTCTCATCAAAAGGCCCGAATCTCTGAAGAAAAGCAACTAAATCAAATTCGGCCTTAGTCTCATCGGTATCTTCATGGACAGGAGCGGACTCATCAGTGGAAGTAGTCAAAGCATGTCCGTCCTGTATAGTCTCTAAATCTGCCCTCCGCTCAATGGTGTCAATCGTGTAAATCCCGCGGATGTCATCAACACATCGCCAATCACAGGAAGCGGAAACACCAAGGTCTATGCTTTCCGAGCTTTCCTCCTTGGAGAGAATTCTCGGGTCTCATCATCGGTCATAAAGAAAGTCTCTCTGATATCCTCATATAAATCATAGTCCTCAGGGTCAGCCAAGATAGGTGAAGTCACATCAGGTGCGGGTCTCTGGTCAGCAGTGGGTGCGGTGATCACTGCTTCGCCCTCGTCAGCAGGACGGAAGTGAATCTCTCCTGATCCGTAGTCAATAACGGCCCTCGCAGAGGCAAGGAATGGTCGTCCCAGGATGATTGGAGAATGCTCCCCTGTGGAGTTCTCCATGGGCAACACGACAAAATCAACATTGTGGCTCGTGCCCTGAATCGATATGACGGTGTTTTCAAGGATACCCTTCGGCCTCTTTATTGATCCATCAACAAACTGTACGATCATCCTGGTCTTTTTGAGAGGCCCTAAGTGAAGAGACTGTACCAGCGAGAAGGGTATGATGCTAATCGAAGCACCGCCGTCCAGGAGAGTGCGATCACAAGTATGGTCAGAGATGGTGCAAGTGATGAAAGGTGTAGCTGTGTTCTTCTTCTTTGGAATGGGACGGTGTGTGATGGCGTGGGCAGTGGCCATGGTCAAGATATGACGCTCAGATCTGCTCCTCCGCTTTCTCTTCTTGGGGAAGAGGAGCAGATAAATCGGTCATGGCCTGCTGAAGTGGGGCACGGATAATCTCATGTATGGTGGCCACCACTTCGGGTTCAGTCAGCATTTTTTTGAATTTTTGGACCTCCTCCATACAAGGGAGGGAGTCAGAATCAGCATATACACGAGGCATGCCAAGAGCAGTCTGTACAGCGGCATCCTCGGGGTCAAAGGTGGGACCAGGTGTGAAAGGCTGTGTGGTCAAAGGGTCTGGCAAGTGGTACCCCTCCTCACAGTTTGACTCGATCGTGTGTCTCCCGAAATCTTTTTGTGTTTTTAAATTTTTCTCATTTTTTTGTATTTTGGGCGATTGCAAGCTCTCATGGAAATCCTCGAATGAACCCATATCATCAAATGGTGGAATATCATGGTCGCTCTTATTGGTACTAGTGAGGTGGTCAATCCTCTGTCTCATATGATCCATCATCTGGGTCAAGTGCTCAAGGGTGGACTCCATGAAAGGTGACTCCATCAGCTCAGTCTCGGGTGGATGTGAAGGTGGAGGCAGATAATACACAGGTGGAGATAGAGGTGGGTGTGGGTAGAAATCCGATTCCTGATACTGTGGCTGAGGCGGATATGTACAAAAGTCAGGAGCAAAGTCCTCCTGGAAAAAAGGAGGTGGACCGGCTGGAGTGAACGAGTGATCCGCAAAGTCCGGATAGAATACGCTCCAGTCGGCCATCTCGAAAACAAAAGAAAAATGATCGGGAGAGCACGACGGTCAAGTCAAGAGAGTGGAGAAGAAGGCGCAAATGCGCGGGGATGATCTAGGACACACAAACAATCACAGACAAAAATGAAATAAATCAAACCCTCAATTCACCTACTCAACTCGGTAGAGACCGCAAAATGCGGTCTTTTAATCTTGTCTGTTTTAGAGTTAGGTGAAAAGTCAAAGATTGCACAAACACTTAGGGGGCTGAATGGGATTTGGGCACTATCCTTAGTGTGTGCGCGAGCAAGTAAAAGCGAAGACAATGAGGGGATTACTCGCCCCAATACAAGATGTTTCTTTTTGATCGGTTTTAGGGTCAAGTAAAATTAACAGTCCCAATTTTATGGATTATCACTTTTTTTGGATTTTTAGTGAGAATGCACGATCCTAACGAGGATTCAATTCCTTTAAGATCCTAGGTTGGCAAAATCAGAGATAGAGTCGGAAAAGCAATGCAAGCGTCAAATAATGATGGATGCTAAAGCGTAAATGCTCACCTTGCCTCCAGCACTCTACATGCAAGGATGCTTAGCAGAATTGAAACCTATCTGTATGCAAATGCAAAACCGATGAAATCGCCCTAAGTTTCAGAAATTGCTATTATCGTGAAGAACCACAAGCTGACCACCAATCCTCAACCCTAGAGTCCGGTCTAGGCTCACCCCTCCTCTGCTCAACAAATTGAGGGTAGGAGAAAGCGCTTTGCGGGGAGAGCTCGCGGCGCGACGGGTTGAAGGTGATGATCAACTGTTTGAAATTTGACTAAGTCCAAAACGAACTAAAGGCACATGCAAGGGTGATTAATGTGTTTGGACCTAATCTATCGCAAGCAGTCCTAGAACTAGGGGCTCAATCACACAAAATAAAGAAAATCGAAAATCGAAAAACAAAGTAAAAAAATGCGATGAAAACCGTCAAAACTGCGGTGAGCCCCCAAGTGAACAATCACTTGGAAATTAGGCTCGAATGTCCAAGTTCGGGGGTACCTGTATTATTACAAATAAAGTGGTCTCTCTCTCACAAAAATTACAAAAATAAATACAAGAAAATAAAATGCAACTAAAATAGAGCGCGGTCTTCAAAATTTTCTCTTCGTCTCCTCGGTGCTCGGCTGGCAGATGCCGGCTTCACGTGGGTGCATAGGCGCCTAGGGTGGAGCGCCTCCCTCGATCCGCGGTACCTCGCACAAAGTCAACAAGAGAGAGGGTTAGACCGATCAAGAAATATATCAAAAATAAAGAAAATAAAATAGCAGAAATAAAAGCCGCGAAAATAGACAATAAATCACAATCACAAACAAGACCCGAACTACGCACTGTTGCTCCCCGGCAACGGCGCCATTTGTTGAACCGAGAAAATCAAGCGGTCGTACGGTTTCACAAGGCGAAACCGCAGTCGATGTGGTGACCGCTCGAAATCCCGATTCAAACAACAATTAACCCACGACAAATATATCAAGCAATGAAAGTAAATGTGCAGAGTTAAAATTTATTATAACTCTACAACAAGATGTGTATAGGTGCAAGTATGTGTAGAGGTCGAACACAGGGAGCAAACAGGTAATTCGGGGCACAAGTGCTCAAAAATGTGTGAGTTGTGATCAAATGCCTATTGTGCTATTTTTTTGTGGGTTTTTAATTTTATACTTTTTTATTTAATTTTTAATTTTCTATTTTTGTATTTTGATTTTTGATTTTCTAATTTTTATTTTTCTTTTTATATTTTATATTTTTTTTTATATTCTTTTTCAATATTGGAAATTAAAGACAATGTAATAAAAGGGAAACTAAAGTATTTATAAAAATAGATAAAAATACTCAAAAATAAGGAAATAAAGTCTTTTTGGTCTTTTTATACTTTTTTACTGTTTTTGTGATTTTTGGGTAATTTTTAGAATGTTTTTGGTATTTTTAATTTTCAAAATAAAGAAAACAGTAGTAAAAAGCAAGGCTGAGACTTAAAATGGAGAAATAAATTAATAAACAGTAGCAAAAATTCTCCAAATTAATTTTCACTTAAAGATAATAAAACAAAGAAAATTCAGGAAAAGGAAACACTATTTTTGGATTTTTTATGGATTTTATAAATTTTTATGAACGTTTTTAGAGTTTTGCACTTTTTTGGAGTTTGGTTTTATATTTTTTAATGATTTTTGGCTGGGAATTAAAACAAACTAAAAGACACAACATATATTTTTTTGGAATTTTTCTGGAGTGTTTTTATATTTTTTTAGTGATTTTCTAATGCAAACAGTGCTGAAAATGACTATTTTTGAATTTTTATAAATAGTAAAATGCAATAAAAACAAAAACCAAAATTGTGGCGTGGAAGTGCAAGTTCCCAGGTGCTTAAGTTCAAAATTTGGGAACTTTTGGATTTAGAATGATGCCTTAATTAATTACTACAAGCAAGCAAACATGGAAGGCCTGGCAAGGGTATTTTTGAAATATTCAGAAAGTGCAAGGGCCTCTGCGCAAATATCTCAGAAATATTATAACTAAATAAAAACTTCATGCACTAAATAGAAACATTAAGAAGTAGCGATGGCACCCCTGCAAAAACGCCAACAGTCACGTGCTTTGCACGCGCCTGGCGGGGGGCCTCAACGTAATTATACAAACATCTGGGGTGCTACTAATAAAATGTACACAAATTACAATACTACAGAAGAAAGTTTGCGCAGTAATAAGAAATAACAAAAGCGGTTGGGTCAAAAGAGCAAAATGCCCAACCTTTGGCGCAATCCGACGGTGGCTTTCATCCCACTTATACACGTGTCAAACAGATGTGCGCCGATGCCCCTTGGAGTTATAACGGCCGAGATTAAATGTGGATGTTGCGATCTACGGCTGGGCTTCCTCAAAATTGGACGATCTTGATCAAAAACGGGGGGGGCTAGATCGACGGTGGCTGTACGCTGCCCCCTCCCCTTTGTTCTTCCCAGGTGCGCGCAGCAGCGGCGGCGCGCGGCTTCTTCTCCGGCGATCTGCAAAAATCGACCCCACGCGGGGGTCTCTTGCGTCTGGGGGCCTGCAAAAGAAGTGCGCAGCAACAGTAGAGGCTCCCAGGACAAGAAAAATGGGCGGTTGAAGCGTGGTTGGGCGTAAAGCGGCGCTCGCCGGAGCAAGCTCCGGCGAGGGGTAGATGATGGCGAATATTTATACTAATCGAAGCTTAAACAACCAACTAAAAGCTCAGATTGAAAGCTGAAATTAAATGCAAACTAATGGGCAGGAAAAGGGACAGAAAACGTGACCTCAAGGGTTGGAATACCCGAGATCTTGACCTCGACGGCGGCACGGCCACCGGAGGTGGTGGAAGCGCCGATTCAACCTCTAATCTTGCCTCCGATGAGCTGGAGGACGAGCTGTCACCCCGTCCAGTCCGGAGCTTCACCAAGAGAGGGAGAGAAGGGGTCAAAAGGGGTTCAAAGGTGAAAGGGGGGTTTTGGGTTCTCTTTTGAAAGATGGTCGACGGGCGAACTTCGAGGAGGCGTATCTTGCGAATCTCAATTCCAATCCTCGAGGTAAAGGCTAGGCGTGGTAGCTGGATGATAGGTGATCAACTCTCGTGAAGACCTCGACCCCATTCGGTGAAAGGAGCGCCCTCCAAGAAACCGCGAAGTTGAGGAAAAAGTCAGTCTGACAACAACAGGCACTGGGTCAGAGAGTTGACCCAGATCAACTCTCCAGCCCTCCTGGTTGGTCCACGTGGACCAACCAGGAAAAAGCCTGGAAAAAATGATTCTAAAATCATTTAAAAATAGTAAACGATTTTATTAATTTTTGATTATAAAATAAAAAATGTTTATTTTTTTATGAATTAATTTATTATGATTTTTGATTATTTTTATGAGATATATTTTTACAAGTTTGCATTTATACCCTTATAGGTATATTATTCTATATATTTAAGTATTTTATTTTTATTTAGGTATTTTTAATTTATTTTATTTTGGTTTTTATTTTCTAAAATTATAAAATACTTTTATATACACAAATATATTTTTATTTTAATTTTCTAATATATTTTATACACTTAATAAAATGAAAGTGTTATTTGTATAGGTATAGCTTAATGTATTATACCTATATATTATAATATATACAAGTATTTTTATTTGTATTTTATTTATGTTTTTATTCTGATTTTAACGCACATAATTATTATAAGTATTATTTACAATATTACAAAAATATAGAATTATAAAAATAATAAATAAATAATAAATTGAATATTTTAATATGTACAAGTATACAATGTGGGTCCAAAAGTCAACTTTCAAACCGTAGCTCCGCCAAATGCGAAACCACCGCCATTAATTAGCTTATTTTCTTCTATATACAATTAAAGGTGAGTTTGATGCATTTGGAGTTTTTATTTGTGAGATACGGGTCTGGGAAGTTGGCATTCTGGATTTTTATTCAGACCATAACTTTTTATCTGTATATTATTTTTCTCTGAAATCAATTTTGTATTTTTATTTATTAAATTATCTACAACTTTCATGTTCAAAGTTTCTTTATTTGATGTATAAAAAGTGGAACCAAAAATAGGTCC
Source organism: Ottelia alismoides (assembly GCA_037367405.1). Lineage (NCBI taxonomy): Eukaryota > Viridiplantae > Streptophyta > Magnoliopsida > Alismatales > Hydrocharitaceae > Ottelia > Ottelia alismoides. The sequence goes on from JAZKJV010009535.1 coordinate 43,194, forward strand.
CAAAATGAATAAAGAATGAATAAAAACTATAGGTATTTTATCTGTATTTTGGCCCTTATCTCCCCCTACTTTATTCCTTGTCGACCTATTCATCAAGATGCCTAGGTCTCGGGGTTTCGGGTCATAAAATATTTACAATATTTTATTCTTTTTCTTTTCTTTTCTTTATTCTATTATTTTGGCTTTAAAAACCGCATTTTATACAATATTTACACATATATACATGAATGCTAAAATGCATGAATTACGCCTATTTATGCGCATTTACTAGGGTTTTTAAGGCCAAAATGATAGAATAAAGATGATGAAACGTGGATTCATCAGGCAGTCATTGATTTACTGTTAGATCCCAAGAGCATAGAAGAACAGAGAAGAGCAGAATTGGCAGCCCTGGAGGAACTGAGAGATACAACCTTTTCCAACAGCCTACAGTACAAAGAAAAAGTGAAAACATGGCACGATTCGCATATCAGCCATAAACAGTTTGAACCAGATCAGAGAGTATGGTTGTTTGATTCCAGGCTGAAATTATTCCCAGGGAAACTACAGAGCAAGTGGAAAGGTCTGTATGTGGTTAGGAAGGTACATGACAATGGCAGCATCGACATATCCAAACCGTCATCTTCTTCTACCTTCCGTGTCAATGGTCAACGCCTGAAACTATATCTAGATCATGATCCGCCGATCATTGACGTTGCCCCCATTCTTCTGGTATGAGATGTGTCCTTTGACTCATATCACCTGCATCTCATACATGGTGATCACTTCCATCTTCCGTTGTACAGATCCATCTGTTCATATCACTCTTTCATCTGTTGATTTATTTTCTTCTTTTCTTCTTTTCTTCTTTTCCTTTTCTATTTTCTTTATCTATCCAAAAGGTGCCTCCCTTGTAGACAGTTTTCCATACTTAGGACGTACTTTGTCCTAAGTATAGGGGGTGTGCACCCCGAGTTTCTCTATTTTTCGATCCTCTCCATTGTCTCCTCTTCTTGTCTATACTTAGGGATATCTTACCCTAAGTATAGGGGGAGACAATCTGAGTACGATCTGCTCATTCCCACTCTTGACCCTCCCTGCGTGTGTACAGTCTGCTATACTTAGGATTCTTTGATCCTAAGTATAGGGGGGACGGTCAACTTCTTATTGATTCATTCATCGGTTATTTATTAGACTTGTCTATACTTAGTACGAGTTATGTCTTCTCTTTTTCTCTCCGATCTATGAGGACATAGCTCAAGCTAAGTATAGGGGAGTCGTATATACGATGTATATACTTTATCCATAACTCGTACTTTCGTATTTTCTTAATAATATGGCTAATCATTCTTTAAAATTCATTAAAATCCTTAATAAAAAGATGTTACCATTCCTCAAATTCTTTTTGTATTTACTGATTAATAAATCAGGTGAAAATGTTTTTTGCAAAATGTTTGAAAAATAGTTTGAAAATCTTTGTGAACATCTATTGAAAACTATTTTCAAAATATTTTGTTACATGTTTTCAACCTTTGTAAAAATGTGTGTTCTGTAAAATTTCTTTTCTTTGTGTGAAATAAAATGTTTGAAAAATGATTTGCAAATGGTTTGAAAAATGGTTGCAAAAATATTTGAAAAACCTATATATACTGTTTTGAAAGCCTTTGCAAAATGATTTTCAAATGTGTGTACATGTTTGTAAAATATTTGTAAAAACTATTTTGGACTATAGTTTTCAAAATCGTTTGAAAAACCTGTGTCAAATAAGTTTGAGGAATACCTACATCTCACTAAAATCCACTATATATATATAAATGATCACTTGCCCTGTAAATTCTTAAAATCCACTTCTTGTATATATAAGAAGCTCTCCCGTGTACATATTTTTCACCTAGTTTTTAGCCAAAACCTTTTATTTTCAAAAATCCCAAAAACATTTGAAAAAAAATTGCATATGCATCATCATCATCTTTTTGAAAATCCATTAAAAGTTCAAAATATTTGAAAATTGCATCGCAAAAATATTTCCTGCATTTTGCATATCATTTACATAGCATTCGCATTTTTCGGATTGAGTTTGATAGTTGAACAAGTCTAAATAAAATTCGGAGATTGGTGCTTGATTGGACCTTACAATCTACCTAATAACAGGAACCTTATAGGAACTAAGTTTGAGGTACTTCAGGTCTAGTTGACTTAATTCTTTGAGGATCACGGGACTTGGTTCAATGGATTCTTAACTGCCTAAGTAGAGTATTTCGGAGCACACGCACGACTCTTGTTGATAATGACCTAACTTGGACACATGCACCTTTCACACGGCTCAACTTAGTTGGAGTGGTGGGGGGATTGGATTTGCCGGTATGAGACGCGCACAAGTGGAAACATTTGTCCTCCTCTAGGGAGGGAAGTGCACCCCAACCCGTCCAATGATTAGGAAGTCTAAAGACAGGAGGCTGTGGGTTACGATAAAGCTTCAAAAGAGGGATAGTCTACTGGCTCAAGAGGGAAAACTCCTTATGTAAATGCTGTTGTATATAGTATTTCAAAAAAAAATGTTCAGGCATGTACAAAAATAAAAAGCCTGCAAGTATGTACAAAGTCAATAAGCAAGCTTGAGTTCCAAAGTCATATCATGTGAGCCTGCAGCATGATGACTTGACTACACTGGTCTTGCATCCTAGGATAGGTAGCTATACTGGCGACCGTCCATTCTTCTCTTCACCCCCTCCTCTTGAGCTGGTTGCCACTTGAACTTAGAAGGGAATACCCCGCTCCTCGAGGATGGAGTTATTGGATTGGGGAATCATTGGGTTGTCATACTGTAGAAGTCAGTCTCTTTGTCATTCTAGTTGGGGAGAGCCACCATCACTTACACTATACGAGTCAGATTCATAGTCGTAAGAGTTTGCGTATGAGTTGAAGTATTTCTGACCTGGCTATTGAGGAGACTTGGACAGAGTTTCGGGATTCTCAGGGACTGTTGGATTTCAAATTCGGTTCTCACAAAGGTTCCGCCCGCACTAAAATTCCAAAGGTCCGATTTAAGCTCCAAACTTTGATTTTGTGAAGACAAGTTTGACAATCAAATAAAATCCAAGTTCTTCTTTTTCTTTTCTTTCTTTTTCTTTTTGCACTTATTGCATAAGTGTTTGCTAGGGACTAGCAAAGGTAAAGTATAGGGCGATGATGAATCCACATTTCATCATCTTTATTCTATCATTTTGGCATCAAAAACCCTAACAAATGCCTGTAAATAGCATTAAATAGAGCAATTTAGCATTCATGCATGTACATCTAAATAGTGTATAAAATACTGTAATTAAAGCCAAAATTATAGAATAAATAAAAGAAAAGAAAAAGAATAAAATATTGTAAATATTTTATGACCCAAAACCCCGAGACCTAGGCATCTTGATGAATAGGTCGACAAGGAATAAAGTAGGGGGAGATAAGGGTCAAATACCTATATTATTTTATTCATTCTTTATTTATTTTTGGACCCATTTTTGGTTCCACTTTTTATACATTAAATAAAGAAACTTTGTACATGAAAGTTGTAGATAATTAAATAAAGAAAAATACAAAATTGGTTTCACTGAAAAATAATGTACAGATAAAAAGTTACGGTCTGAATAAAAATCTAGAATCCCAACTTCCCAGACCCATATCTCACAAATAAAAACTCCAAATGCAGAAAACTCACCTTTAATTGTATATAGAATAAAATAAGCTATTTAATGGCAGTGGTTTCGCATTTGGCGGAGCTACGGTTTGAAAGTTGAGTTTTGGACCCCTATTTTATATTTGTACTTATTAAAATATTCAATTTATTATTTATACATTATTTATGTATTTTTATATTTTTATAATCTTGTAAATATTACTTATAATAATTATGTACATTAAAATTGGAATAAAAACCTAAATAAAACTCAAAATAAAAATATTTGTATATTTGATACATAGGTATACTACCTATACCCATACCTATACAATGCCTATTTATATTTTATTAAATATACAAAACATATCAGAAAAATAAAATAAAAATATATTTATGTGTATAAAAGTATTTTATAGTTTTACAAAATAATAAATAAAAATAATAAAATTAAAATCACAAATTAAAAATAAAAGGGTACAATATATAGGTAATATACCTATAAAGGGGTATAAAAAGTAACTTGTAAAAATATACTTCATAAAAATAATTAAAAATCACCATAAAATAATTTAGAAAATAAGAAACATTTTTCATTTTATAACCTAAAATTAATAAATTCATCTTCGATTTTTAAATGATTTTACAAACAATTTTTGCTGGGTTTTTCTTGGTTGGTCCACATGGACCAACCAGGAGGCGCCACCAGTTGACCCCGGTCAACTGGTCGCCTTCCCCCCTTGTGCCGTGTCAGAAGTTGGTTTTTGAGCCAACTTCTTGGCTTTTTCGCGGCTGAACCTTGCATTCTTTCGTGATGAATCCTTCTGCAAATCCGAGCCTCGATCTTTGGTCTACCCCGCCATGCGATTACCTTGGGCCGAGGATCACTGAGGCGCTCCAGATTTTTCGTTCTTTGAGCCCCTGCAGCTCGAAGTCAAACCGCATATATGCGGCCGGCCACCTTCGATTTGAATTCGGAGTCCCTTCGGTCCACCCCTCTCCACCTTCTTGCGCTCCTGAGCTCCCTGGAGGTGACAGCTCCATCGCGAGGTCTTAAGCTAAGGTGCCCGAGGTCGGAGGAGTCTCCCGTACCTCCTGCAAGTCCGGCGGTCGAGGTTTGCTATTCCCTCTGGTTCCGGCCATTGAGGGCCCATCTCCCCTTTATTTCTTTATTGCATTTAGTTCCTGTTAGCTCTAGGATGAAAAGCCCCCAAAAAAATCCAAGTTCCATCATCTGAATCAACCATTCTACCGACTTGGCTGGAGCGCTCCTCCGACCGTTCATCACCACGCCGCTTCACGCTCCTTCACGCCCATCCAGAGGTCCAGGCAGTTTGCCCTGGATCTCCTAACTCATTTTGCAGGTCAACGCACGCCCAAGCGTGCCTGGAGTCCATTTTCGAAGGTCGCCGGAACTTTTGGATCCCCGCAGCTCCGCCAGCCGCGAGCGAGCGTCACGGCCTTCGCCGTGAATTTTTGACGACTCCAGGAGGAAGAGGAGGACCCCAGGATGCTCCACGACCATTTTGAAGCCTTGCCATCGCCGGCGGACGAAGATCTGGGACGGAGGAGTTCGTCCTCGCCGGCGTTCTTCGCAGTTCTTCGTCGTAGTCTCTCCACCGTTGGATCTTGGAAGCGTCCCAGGTCGAGCAGCATCCATTGGATCGCGCCGCATCTACACCGTCAGATCGTCCTCAAACGATCTAATCTCTGCCGTCCACGCGAAGCACCATCGACCGTTGGATCCACGCCACGTGTTTAAGTGAAGACCATCCGTCGTTGGATCGCGCGCAAAGGGGTATTTTGCACTCTAAACCCCGCGCCTTTTGTATTTACATTTTAGTCCTAAAACTTTCATCTGTAGCGTAAATATTTTGTGTTATTTGCATGTAAACCCCCAGACTATATTTTATTTGCACTTAGGTCCTATGCCACATCACCTCACGTGCCTGTGCGCGTGAGGGGGTGGGCTTTTTGCAAGGACCCCCCTGGGGTTTAGTTATTTCATTTTAATCCCAAAATTTTGTAGTACAGTGTTAAACTTTGGGATCTTTTGCATGAGAGCCCTGGAACTTTTTGATATTGCATTTAGGTCCCTGCTAGGCGCGTGTGTAGCACGTGTTTGATTTGAACATTTTGTATTGAGGCCCCTCCGGGTTCTGTAATTTGTCTCTAGTCCAGTAAATGCAAGTTTTAGTTATATATTTTGTGGATATTTTGCATGTAGCCCCTGGATGTTTGTGTATTTGCATATATACCCCTGCCAGGCTTGTTTAATGTTTGTATACTTGTCTTAATTATTTAAATCATCTTTTTACTTCGAAAAATTCCACAAAAATTAAGTTAAGCTCGTGTTAACTTGCATGTGCATGCCATATTTTTGCATTGCATTTTTATTGCATTTTAATATTTATTAAAAATCAAAAACATGCTTTTTGCCTAATGTCTAGCTTAGAAAATGCCAAAAAATATTAAAATACCTTGAAAAATTCCAAAAAAATCCCTTAGTGTGTACTTTAACCTATTTTAGTGTCAGTCCAAAAATCCCTAAAAATTGCAAAAGAAAAACCTTAACAATTCAAAAATATATAAAAACTTCAAAAAAAATATAAAATCCTAGAAAACTCCAAAAATTATAAACTCAGTTCATGTTTATTCTATATTTTATCCTCTTTATTTTAAAAATAATTTGGAAAATTTTTGTGGTTGTTTGCTATTTTTAACTCCCATTTTACCTCCAGCAAGTAGCTTGTTCACTATTTTGCCTTATTTTAGTGTTTAAAAATCCCAAAAATATTCTGAAAATTACCCAATAATCACAAAAACTGTAAAAATTATAAAAATACCAAAAAGATTTTATTTCTGATTTTTTAGCTATTTTTACATATTTTATAAATATTTTATCACCCCTTGTATTACACTGTCTCTATATTCCAATATTGAAAAAGAAAAAGATATATAATTTAAAAATCAGAAAATGAAAAACCAAAATACAAAATTAAAAATTAAAAAAAATTAAAAACCCACCAAAAATTCATTTGCTTGCATAGTGTAGACATCACACACACTTCACACACACACACACACACACATCTTTTTGAATTACCATGTTTGCTCCCTGTGTTTGAACTCTCTGCATACTTGTCCTATACATCTTTTGTGCAGAGTTAAAAATAAATTTTAACTCCACATTTATTTCTAATTGTTGATCTGTAGTGTGGGTTTATTGTTGATTAAATAGAGGATTCATTTGAGAGTCGCCACAGCGACGGTTGTCTTCGCCTTGTGTGAGACACCAATTTATACTCTCTTGAAATCTGTGTCTATCACTAATACCAAGGGAGGGCTCAGCATGGGCCTGACCGCAAAAAGAACCCAAGTAGAGAGAGATAAGGAAGCTCATGATTGTACATATACCTGTAAATAAATAAAATTATTTTCCTCCTAATAAAAATAAAATGGGTGTATATTTATTTGTATGTATGTGTAAATATAAAACCAAAATTAAATTGTGAAAAATAAAAGCAAAATAAAAAGAGATAAAATTCCTTCTTCATTGTATATACCTACCTTGTACGTAAAACCACTTATGTAATTATTTCCCCTTATAAATAAATAAATAAAAATCCCATAAGAGTATGTACATAATCCATATTCCACAATGTAAATAAATAAAATAAAAACCATAAAAATAAAAATAAAATAGAAAGAAATAAAATAAAATCAATTTCCAACATTGTTCATATATCGTGTAGGTATATAAATAAAACTATTTATTTACCCTATGTAAATAATTAATAAAAATAAAATAAAAATACCTTATTATTCCAAATTTTATGTTATAAATAAATAAAATATAAAATTGGAATAAAAAATATACAAATAAATAAATAAAAAACAAAAATTAAAAATGTATATTGTATATACCTATATATAATAATACTATATTGTAAATATATTATTTTTATTTCAAAAAATAAATAAAAATCATTAAAAATAATTTTAAAAAAAAGAAACATTTTCCATGTTTTAACTTTTTTGAAATTTGGCCATTTACTATTTTTATTTAATTTACAAATATTTAATAAATGACATGCTCCCATTGATCCACAGGGGATGTTGACCCCCGGTCAACTCTCCCCCACGGACCCCCTCTTTGCGGATCCCAGCAACCGAGCCGATTTCTCTTCATTTTCCCCGCTTGATCCTACCATCAAATCCTTAAACCCCGGGTCCTAATCCTTCCCTGTAGATCCGAGACCTTTGCCCGGGGTGGATTTTAGGGGTCCGTGCATCGACATGTGTGCCCGACTCCCATCTTGTCGATCCCCTCACACTATTTAGCTGAAGCTCCAGCCGTAATTCACGACATCTTTGGCGTTACTTCTTCCACCCAGGACCTCCACCCAATACCCTAGAGTGACAGCTAGTTGTCGACGTGTTGCAGAGAGGAGAAGGACCCCTCCGCCACTTATCCGGCGAGCTTCTTGTCGCTGTGCGCCGCCCATAGCAGCGCCCGAGCCTCGGGCCTCCGACGACCCTCGAGGTGAAGACCAGAGCTCCGCGAGCTCATCCCCAGTCGACCACAGTCACCAGGTAGCCTTGATTCTTCCTACATTTCTTGAATTTTCAATTACGCCCAATTCATCTGTTCTCCGTCGTTCGTCAATTCTGACCATCTCCGTCACCCTATCGATCATCGGACTCGACCATCACAACCACGAGACCTCTCCTCACATTTTGCACCCACTCACACCCCCTGTCTCGCCCCGGAGCAGGAACTTCGATCTCCACCATCGTCGCTTCGCCGGAGATCGACCATCCCGACACACCAGCCGCCCATTTCCCCTCTCACCGGGTCGAGGCAGTTTGCCCTCGACCCAGGAGCTTGCTGTGCTATTTTTCAGGTCAGAAGAGACCCATCTGAGGGTCTACGCATTCAGGCACAGGAGCCCAGCTCCGCCTTCGTCGCTGGAGCTCCTCGGAGCCTCCCGGCGTCATCGGAGGAGCTCAGCAGCTGCAGGACGTCTTGGCGAATCTATTCCACACCTTAGCAGCAGCAGAGGAGGCATCCATCGCGAGTATCGGGCCGGCAAACTTCGTCAGCGACCTGTTCTTGGAGCAACCTCTGTCACCGTCTGATCGAGTCTCCTCGCCCAGTTTTGATCAGGAGCGTCCACATGCGAGGAGCCAGCGACCGTTAGATATTCTGAAGCTCGATCAGCACCGTCAGTTCAGCAGGGGGTGCCCTTGATCCACGACCGTCTGATCAGCCACGTAGACACCCCTCAGCCATCAGATCCGAGCTGACTTCTTCGCAGAGGCGCTGCTCCCCCTCAGTCGTCCGATCAGCCACGTGGCGCGCCTCCAGCCCTCGGATAATAAAGGGTAATTTACCCATAGGCCCTTTCTCTTTTTTTTTAGTAATTAGTCCTGTAAATAGTTTCAGTAGTTCTCTTTATTTTAGTAAAATTGCAGTCTGGACCTTTATGTTTACTTTATTTGCTATCTAGTCCCTGTATATAGTGGCCACGTGCTTCGACACGTGAGGACTTGGTGATTTTGCAATATTTACCCCGTATTCCTTGCGTGTTAATGTTTTCATGTTTGTAAATAGGAATTACATTTTAGTCCCTCCGTGTCTGTAACACGTGCATAACACGTAATTGTTTGGGATTTTTGCGCTTTTGGCCCTGGTCTTTATTGTTGTGTTAATTTTTGGCCCTTGCAACTTATTTTCATTACATTTAGGTCCCTGTGAACTGTGCCTCTTTGTTTGATTTAAATAAAATATCAAATTAAGTCCAAAGTTCGTGAAAATTGGATACATGGCTCCTGCCACTGTGTAAAAGTTTCATTAAAAATTTGGTACATTTTTTTGCCTTTTTAGTATTTTAAAAATTCAAAAATAGTCATTTTTGCCTCTGTCCATATTATAAAATCCTAAAAAATATAAAAACCCTTTTAAAAATTCTAAAAAAACTAAGTTTTGCTTATTTTTACTTGTTTGAATTTCTATGTATTTTTAGCTATTTTTGGATCTATAAAAAGCTTAAAAATTAAAAAAAACCCTTAAAAGTTCATAAAAATTCTAAAAAATCATAGAAAACTCAAAAATTCACAATTTCTTTTCCTGAATTTTCTTCATTGTTTCTACTTTCATAAAAAATACATGCAGGCTCTTTTAGACCATTTTCTATTTTAAATTGGTCCTCCAAGCATGACTGGACAGTTTGCCTTTATTTCTGCCATCTTAGATTTTTAGAAAATTCCATAAAAATTTTAAAAATCTTAAAAATTTACCAAAGACAGTAAAAAACATATAAAACATAAAAATATTTTTATTTGAATTTTTGGACCAATTTTGAGCATTTAAATAATTGGTTAAAGTTGCTTATTTTTGCCTTTTTATTATTTTTCTTATTATTGAAAATCCAAAAAAATATAAAAAAATCACCAAAAAAATATTTGTTTTATTTTCTTTTCTTTTCCGACTACTTCGTAGGCCGCGAGGCCAACTCGTGCTCCTCGAGACCGACCCTGGGAGCTATACCAGGTTAATCACCTAGCTAGGACTGTGATTTTGGTTTTCATTGTTTTTCTCTCTTTGTTTGGTGGTCCGATTTTTGTTTCTTGATCGAGCTCTGAGTCCCGATTGACTGAGGTCACAACGACCTTAGTGATTCCCTTACCTTAGTCTATATGGCGGCTCGTCAGGGAATTAGATCACTATATATCACCATGGTGTCATTCAAAATTCAACTTAATTCGAGACTTCTATCATCTTCATCAAGACTATCAAATTTTAACGGTCTCAGAATTGTTGAAATTGACCCCTTCTAGATGAACATGTTAGGAATGTTTGTTATGCATGAAACTTGAAACATATATTCCCCTCAATATATTAAGAAAATCCCCCTTAGGTTTCCTTAAAAAAACTCAAAAATCATGAAGAAAAAAGCCCAGGTGTAGGTAGTTACCTACACCCCTGGGTGTAGGCTCCTTGCTCCCTATATATATATATATATATATATATATATATATGAATATACATGGTGATATTTTGTAAAAATAAATAAAAACACTTGCAGAAAAAGGGCACAGGGGCAACCCCATTTTTTCCTATATGGATGCATGCATGCATGCATGCATGTATGTATATATAAGGGAAAATGGGTCTGCCCATTGAGAGAGCTACCTTAGCTCCCCCGCCTCCATTTTCCCAATTTTTTATTTTATTGAAAAATGAATCTGTGGAAATTCATCACTATATCTCTATATTATGTCATTCATGTTTCGTGAGAACAGAGACTCCTATGGCCTCCATCTAGACAGTTATTTTTTAATAGTTGCAGAATTGTTGAAATCGACCTCATTTGGATGGAGGCTGTAGGAGTTTCTGTTTCGCACAAAATTTTAATGACATGATATAGCGATATAATTATGAAAATCGACTGAAGCATTTTCAAAAAAAAGAGAAACGGTGAAAGTGGGACGGGGGAGTCAAGTTAGCTCCCCTCAGATGGTAGCTCCATTTTACCCTATATATAGGGAAAATTTGGAGTTGCCCCTTGGGGGGAGCTAATTTAATTCCCCGCCCCAATTTCCTCATTTCTTTATGAAAAATAAATCTATAGGAATTCGTCATTATATCCCTATATTATGTCATTTAAGTTTCGTGAGAAACAAAGACTCCTACATCTAGACAGTCAGTTTGTAACGAACGCAGAATTGTTGAAATCGAACCCGTCTGGATGGAGGTCGTAGGAGTCTCTGATTCGTACGAAATTCGAATAACAAAATATAGGGATATACTAATGAAAATCCACGGAAGTATTTTTCAAAAAAAAATAAAAAAATAAGTGGAAATGGAGCAGGAGGAGCCAAATTACTCTCCATATGGGCAATCCCATTTTACCCATATGAAGCGATCCTTCCAATGAGGTGGACCTTTTCTGAAATTTAAAAAGCAACACCAATTTGTAAATTATGTAACAATTTCTTAAAATACAAACTGCACATTGTAAAATAATGGTGATCATATTATTTTGTAAAATATAATATTCATATTGTAACTAATATTTTTTATCCAATAGAACAATATTTTCATAAATCTTTTTTGATATGCATATTATGTAACATTTATTATTAAATTTATGAAGCTAGAACTATAAAATAAATAGAAATAAATACCTAAAATTGCATGACTTTCAATGCATCCAAGAAAGACACACCTTATCCCCTATTAGGAGGCCCTTCCAATGAAGTGAGCCTTTTCTGAAATTTTAAAAGCTATTACCAAATTTGTAACATGAACAATTTTGTAAAATATAAACTACACATTGTAAAATAATGATTATCATATTATTTTGTAAAATATAGCATCCATATTGTGACTAAGATTTTTTTGTCCAATATAATAATATTTTCATGAATCTTTCTTGATATACATATTATGTTAACATTTTTTATTAAATTTATGGAGTTTGAAAGTGTAAAATAAATATAAAAATATTTAAATTAGTGTGGTTTTCCATGCATCCACGAAAAGCCCACCTCATTGGAAGTCCCCCAATGGGAATCGGATTTGAAATCCAACAGCCTTCAAGAATCCCAAAACTCTATTCAAGTCTCCTCAATAGCCAGGTCAGAAATATTTCAACTCATACGCAAACCCTTATGACTATGAATCTGACTCGTACAGTGTAAGTCATAGTGGCTCTCCCCAACTAGAATGAAAAAGAGACTGACTTCTCCAGTACGACAATCCAGTGATTCCCCAATCCAATGACTCCTTCCTCGAGAAGCGGGGTATTCCCTTCTAAGTTCAAGTGGCAACCAGCTCAAGAGGAGGGGGTGAAGAGAAGAATGGACGGTAGCCAGTGTAGCTACCTATCCTAGGATGCAAGACCAGTGTAGTCAAGTCATCCAGCTGCAAGTTCACATGATATGACTTTTGAACTCAAGCTTGCTTATTGGCTATACAACATATTCACATACTTTGGTAGGCATTTTATTTTTATACAGGCCTGGCCACTTTTCCTTCTTTTTCTCACTCTCTTTTTGAATACTATTTACAGCAGCATTTACATAGGGAGTTTTTCCTCTTGAGCCAGTAGACTATCCCTCTTTTGAAGTTTTATCGGAATCCACACTCTCCTGTCTTTAGAATTCCTCATCACTGGACGGGTTGGGGTGCACTTCCCTCCCTAGAGGAGGACAAGTGTTTCCACTTGTGTGCGTCTCATACCGGCAAATCCAATCCCCTTACCACTCCAACTGAGTTGAGACATGTGAAAGGTGCAGGTGTCTAAGTTAGGTCATTATCAACAAGAGTCGTGCGTGTACTCCGAAATACTCTACTTAGGCAGTCAAGAATCCATTGAACTTAGTCTCGTGATCCTCAAAGAATTAAGTCAACTAGACCTGAAGCACCTCAATTCCAATTCCTATAAGGTTCCTGTTATTAAGTAGATTTAAGGTCCATTCAAGCTCGAATCTTCGGATTTTACTTAGACTTGTTCAACTATCAAACTCAATCTGAAAAATGCTAATGCTATGCAAATGATATGCAGGATGCAGAAAAATATTTTTGTGATGCAATTTTCAAAGATTTTGAACTTTTTATGGATTTTTTAAAAGATGATGCATATGCAATTTTTTTGTATTTTTTCAAAAAGACTTTTAATATGTTTTTGGTATTTTGATTTTGCAAATATTTTTGGGATTTTTGAAAACAAAGATTTTGGATAAAAACTAGGTGCAAACTATTTACACGGGAAAGCATCTTTTATTTACAAGAAGTGGATTTTAAGAACAAGGGTAAGTGGTCAATTTTATAGGTATATATACAAAGAATTTTAGGTGTGATGTATGTATTCCTCAAACTTATTTGAAAAGGTTTTTCAAACAATTTTTGAAAACTATAGTCCAAAAAAATTTTTACAAATATTTTTACAAACATGTACACACATTTAAAAATCATTTTGCAAAGTTTTTCCATTATTATATATAGATTTTTCAAAATGCTTTTGCAACCATTTTTCAAACCTTTTGCAAATCATTTTTCAAACATTTTATTTCACACAAAGAAAATAAAAGTTTCACACCAAACAATTTTTACAAAGGTTGAAAACATGTAACAAAATATTTTCCAAATAGTTTTCAAAAGATTTTTCACAAAGATTTTCAAACTATTTTTCAAACATTTTACAAAAAAAATTCACCTGATTTATTAATCAGTAGATACAAAAAGAATTTGAGGAATAATCAACATCATTTTTATTAAGGGCTTTTAATGAATTTTTAAAGAATTTCTAGTAGCCATAATTATTAAGAAAATACAAAAGTATGCATTATGACTAAAGTATATACGTAGTATAGATGACCCCCCTATACTTAGCTTGAGCTATGTCCTCATAGATCAGAGAGAAAAGAGAAGACATAACTCGTACTGAGTATAGGAAAATCTAAAGAATAAAGAACGAATGATGGAATGAATGAACGAATGAGAAATTGACCGTCCCCCCTATACTTAGGATCAAATCATCCTAAGTATAGCAGACTATACACAAAGCAGGGAGGATCAATGGTGGGAATGAACAGATCGTACTCAGACTGTCTCCCCCTATACTTAGAGTAAGATATCCCTAAGTATAGACAAGAAAAGGAGACAATGGAGAGGATCGAAAAATGAAAGAAACTCGGAGTTCACACCTCCCTATACTTAGGACAAAGTACGTCCTAAGTATAGAAGACTGACAAAAAGGGGTGACACCTTTTTGGTAGAAAAAGAAAATAGAAAAGGAAAAGAAGAAAAGAAGAAAAGAGATCAGAGAGAATGTACGCATCATTTCCCCTATACTTAGGGTGAAAGAATCCCTAAGTATATGCAACAACAGGAGTGATGAAACGGAACGACGAATGAACACTCGGCTCATCCACCCCCTATACTTAGGATAAAGTACGTCCTAAGCAAGGCAAACACGAGAATGGGTGGATGAGCAATACGGGAGATGGACAGAGATGAACAGAAGCAGATGTACAACAGAGATGGATGTACACATATCAAGAAGGTCAAGAAGGTTGAAAGCGAACCTTCTTGCGGGACCGCTGAGGAATAGATCTGATGTGGTGCAGGTCGACATCGGGGTCCACAGTGGACGGAATCTGATCAGGTTCGACAGGGTGAAGATCCTCGGTGGTCCTAGAGTGAGAAGGCACAGACGAGTGAGTGGAAGAAGTATGAATAGGTCTAGCCTTGGGTGTGTTGCTAATATCGAAGTGAAATGGGACGAACTCATCCTCATCGGAAGAAGTGTAGTCAGTGTCGTCTACGAGGTGTCATCCAGGTCAAAACCAAAAGGCACGAACACATCGGTGGAAGTAGTCGAACTCTGTTCGTCCTCTATAATCTCAACCGGATCATCTTTCTCGTCAAAAGGCCCGAATTCCCGGATAAAAGTAATCAAATCAATTTCAGCCTTTGTCTTATCTGAATCTAAGTGAACAGGAGCAGACTCATCGGTGAAAGTAGTCGAGTCATGTCCGTCATGTCTAGTCTCTAAATCTGCCCTCTGCACAATGGTATCGATCGTGTAAATCCCGCAGATGTCATCAACACATCACCAGTCACAGGAAGCAGCAACGCCAAGGTCTATGCTTTCCGAGCCCTCCTCTTGGAGAGGAATTCTCGGGTCTCATCATCTATCGTAAAGAAAGTCTCTCTGATATTTGTATATAGGTCATAGGCCTCAGGATCAGCCAGAATAGGTGTAGTCACATCAAGTGCATGTCTCTGGTCAACTATGGGTGCGATGATCAATACTTCGCTCTCGTCAGCAGGACGGAAGCGAATCTCTCCTGATCCATAATCAATAGCAACCCTCGCAGAGGCGAGGAATGGTCGTCCCAGGATGATTGGAGAGTGCTCCCCAGTGGAGGTCTCCATGGGCAAAACGACAAAGTCAACATGGTAGCTCGTGTCCTGAATCGATATGATGGCATTTTCAAGGATACCCTTCAGCCTCTTTATTGATCCATCTACAAACTAAATGATCATCCTGGTTTTCTTGAGAGGCCCTAAGTGAAGAGATTGTACCAGCGAGAAGGGTAATATGCTAATTGAAGCACCGTCGTCGAGGAGAGTCTGATCACATGTAAAGTCAAAGATGGTGCATGTGATGAATAGTGTAGATGTGTTCCTCTTCCTAGGAATGGGACGGTGTGTGATGGTGTGGGCAAAAGCCATGGTCAAAATATGATGCTCAGATCAAAATATGACGCTCAGATCTGCTCCTCCGCTTTCTCTTCTTGGGAAGAGGAGCAGATAAATCTGTCATGACCTGTTGAAGTGGGGCATGTATAATCTCATGAATGATGGTCACCACTTCGGTTTCAGTCAATATTTTTTTGAATTTTTGGACCTCCTCCATACAAGGTAGGAGGTCGGAATCAGCATATACACGAGGCATGCCAAGAGAAGTCTGTACAGTGGCATCCTCGGGGTCAAAGGTGGGACAGGGCATGAATGAGTGTGTGGTGAAAGGATCTGGCAGGTGGGCCCTCTCCTCACAGTTCGACTCGATCATGTGTCTCCCGAACTCTTTTTGGATTTTTAAAATTTTCTCATTTTTTTGTATTTTGGGTGATTGCAAGCTCTCATGATAATCCTCAAATGATTCAAATCATCAGATCGTGAAACATCAATGTGTCTCTTATTCATGCAGGTGAGGTTGTCAATCCTCGAATTCATTTGCTCCATGAAGTGGTTCAAGGTCTCAAGTGTGGACATCGTGAGAGGTGACTCCAACAGATCAGTCTCAGGTAGATGTGAAGGTGGAAAATACGGGGGTGGTGGTGGATGTGGGTAGAAGTCTGAGGTCTGATGCTGTGGCTGAGGCGGATATGTACAAAAATCGGAAAAAAATAGGAGGAGGGTCCTCCTGATAAAAGGGAGGTGGACCGGCTGAAGTGAGCGAGGCATCTGCAAAGTCCGGATAGAAAATGCTCCGGGGGTCCATCTTGAAAACAAAAGGAAATGATCGGGAGAGCACGAAGGTCAAATCAAGAGAGAGTGAGAAAAAAGCGCAAATGCGCAGAAATGATCTAGAATACACACAAGCAAGCACAAACAAAAATGAAAACAAGACAAAGCCTCAATTCACCTACTCAACTCGGTAGAGACCGTAAAAGAGCGGTCTTTTTATCTTGTCTGTTTTAAGAGTTAGGTGAGAAGTCAAAGAGTTGCACACACATTTAAGGGCTGAATAGGATTTGGGCACTAGTCCTTAGGGTGTGCGCGAGCACGTAAAAGCGAAGACAATGAGGGAATTACTCGTCCCAAGACAAGGTTTTTCTTTTTTGGCTGATTTTAGGGTCGAGTAATATTAACAATCCCAATTTTATTGGTTAACACTTTTTTGAATTTTTAACAAGAAATGCACGAGCCTAACGAGGAGTCGATTCCTTTAAGCACCTAGGTTGGCAAAATCAGAGGGAGAGTCGGAAAAGCAATGCAAGCGGAAAATCAATGATGGATGCTAAAGAGAAATGCTCACCTTACCTCCAGCACTCTACATACAAAGATGCTCAGCAGAATCGAAATCTATCTATATGAAAATGCAACATATGAAATCGCCCTAGGATGAGAAGTTGTTATTAGCGTGAAGAATAGTTTTCAAAATTTGACTAGATCCAAACGTAAACTATAGGCACAGGAAATGGTTATTAATATGTTTGGACCTAATACTATCGTAAAGCAGATCCTAAAACTAAGGGCTCAATCACACAAAAGAAATAAAATAAAACCGAAAAACAAATGAAA
Organism: Ottelia alismoides; assembly: GCA_037367405.1. Classification (NCBI taxonomy): domain Eukaryota; kingdom Viridiplantae; phylum Streptophyta; class Magnoliopsida; order Alismatales; family Hydrocharitaceae; genus Ottelia; species Ottelia alismoides. Next base: position 60,662 of record JAZKJV010009535.1, read on the forward strand.
AAGAATGCGAAGAAAAAACGAGAAAATTGCGGTGAGCCCCCAAGTGTACAAATACTTGGAAATTAGGCTCAAGTGTTCAGAGTCTGAGTACCTGTATTATTACAATAAATAGTCTCTCTCTCACTTAAATTACAAAAATAAATACAAAAATAAAAAGGAGACCAGTCTTCAAAAATTCCTCTAAGTCTCCTTCGGTGCTTGGCAAGCTAGAGCCATCTTCAAGTGGGTGCACAAGCACCTATGGAGCGCCTCCCTCGATCTGCGGTTCCTCGCACAAAGTCAAGAAGAGAGGAGGTTAGACAGCTCAACAATCAATATCAAAAATAAAGAAAATAAATGAAGGACAAATATAGACAAATATCACAATCAAGCAAAAACCTGAACTAAGCGTTGTTGCTCCCCGACAATGGCGCCATTTGATGAAGCAGATTTTTCACGGGTCTAAATACGTCTCACACAAGGCGGAGACACAGTCGCTGTGGTGACCCGCAAGAAACCCTACTTCAGTCAACAATTAACCCACAACAAATAAATCAAGCAATAAAAGTAAGTGTGCAGAGTTAAAATTTATTATAACTCTACAATGAATGTGTATAGTGTGCAAGCAAGTAGAGTGTCGAACATAGGGAACAAGTAGGTAGAACGAGGCAATTCAATGCACAAAAGCGAAGGTAATGTATTTGCCTATAAGTGCTATTTTTATGGGTTTTTAATTTTATGATTTTTTTATTTTTTATTTTATATTTTTATATTTTGATCTTTTTTAATTTTCTGATTTTGTATTTTCTTTTATATTTTATATTTTCTTAATTTCTTTTTCTTTTAAAGGATAAAATAAAGTATATATACAATAAAAGACAAGAGAGATAATATATTTATAAAAATTTGTAAAAATAAGAAAAATTCAGGAAATAAAAATATTTTAGGTTTTTTTTATTTTTCTAATGTTTTTATTATTTTTCTAGATTTTTCTAATTTTTTTGGTATTTTTGAAGTTAAAAATACTAAAAATAGTGAATAAAATAAATGGTTGAAACTAAAATGAGGATGAAAAATGTCAAACAGAACCAAAAATACCTCAAATTAATTTTTTAAAAAGATAATAAAACAGAGAAAATTAGAAAACAGAAATTGGATTTTTAGGATTTTTTCAGGAATTTTTAATATTTTTATGAAGATTTTAGGGATTTTGCTATTTTTAGGAGTTTTCTTTTTTAAATTTTTATGATTTTTGGACTGAAGTTAAAACATATGTAAATAGACAATATATATATGAAATTTTTCAAAGGGTTTTGATAATTTTTATTTATTTTTTAATGTAGACAATAAAGAATATGCATGTTTTTGAATTTTTATAAAAATTAAAATACAATAAAAATGCAAAATAAAATTATGGCATGAAAGAGCAACAAAACAGGAAGCTATGCTAATTTTTTAGGATTTTTTAGATGCATGAAATAAATAAAGGAAACAAAAAGAAAATACTCTACTAATAGGGGTATTTTAGTCATTATCGAGAAGTCCAGTGGTACAGATGTAATTTTTCCACAAATATATAACATAATATAAAACTTTTTGGACTAAATATTAATCGCCAAAAAACCAGGTGTTGAAGTGCAAAAGTTCTAAAGTCACGTGCGCAAGGCACGTGACTAGCAGGGAACCATCTATAAATATTCAAAAACTTGAGAGCCAAGATGCAAATTTGCCGAAAATATTACACTGAATTGAAAAGTTCCTGTATTAAAGATAAATAAAAAAATAGCCAGGGGTCCCAGCGTAAAATGTCCATGCACCTCATGCGCGCTAGTCACGTGAGGTGATGTGGACAAGGACCTTTATGCAAATATACAAAGTTGAGCGGTCTTTTTGTAAATATTACAAAAATTATAAACGTAGATGAAAGATTTAATATACTAATTAATAAATACAAAATAGGCTAGGGTAATGAATGCAAAATACCCAAAGCCCGGGGATCCGACGGCGCACAATATACCACTTGACACGTGTCAACGTAAGGACGCCTGATACCCCTTCGCGCTGTTGGCTGAGATTAGAACGCGCGGAGTTGATCGAACGACTGGTGAAGAGCCGATCAGACGGCAGCTGGGGATTCTGGGATCTAAGCCAGATCGGACGGTCGTGGACTCCCCTGGATGAACAGGGAAGAACACGGCCCCAACCGAACTTCGATCGATGTTATGGTGCTTCTCCGGCCATCGTCCTTGCCGTATAAGTCCTCCAAAGTGCCTGGAAGTGTCCCCGATCTGCCAGTCAGTCGCCAAAATGGCTCGAAGAGCCCTGGTGCTCCGCGGCGGAGTCGAAGATGGAAATGGGGTCCAGGAACCACGTGTTTCCCAAAATCGACCCCCAAGGGGATCTGTTTGCTCCTGCGACCTGCGAAAACGAGTTAAGAAGGTCGCGGGCAAAATGTCGCGACCTTCCAGAGGGAGAAAATGGCGAGGATGGCGTATATGGATGCTCCGGCGAGGGGTGGATTGAGTGAATGGTTGGGCTGCTATCGAAATAGAGGGTAGAGCTAGTTGCCTAATGCGATGGGGAGTAAAATAATGCGAGAAAAACAAAAGAAAACGTACCTCGAAGGCCGGTCAGCCAGAGATAGAAACCTCACGGCGACACGCCGGAGATGGGGGTGGAAGCCAGCCGTCCTGGCCTCGCCGTACCTCACACGGGAGTGCTGGAGACTCTCCTGTCACCGGAGTCAATCCAGAGCACTCCCGGAGATCTAAACTTGGCCAAGAAGCGGTTGAGTGGCCAGGATTAGATCCTGGCCCTTGTCTCCCCCTATTTTATTCCTTGTCGACCTATTCATCTTGATGCCTAGGTCTCAGGATTTCGGGTCATAAAATATTTACAATATTTTATTCTGTTCCTTTTCTTTTCTTTATTCTTTTATTTTAGTTTTAAAAACCGTATTTTATACAGTATTTACACACACATGCATGAATGCTAAAATGCGGGAATTAAAGGTATTTACACGCATTTACTAGGGTTTTTAAGCCTAAAATGATAGAATAAAGATGATGAAACGTAGATTCATCACCCCCCTCCACACACACACACTAACTCTCTCACACACCCACACACACAACAACAACAACAAAGCCTTTTTCCCATACACACGACAAGGCCTTTCTCACATTAAGTAAGGTCGATTCCAAAAGATCCAATTGCATGCATTGGGTCTTCAATTTCTGCATACCTACCAAATTTCGATCAAGTTATTTGCTATTTTATCAAACGATCCAACATCCTGTTCTTTTTCAAACTTCATAGTCCTTCCTCCTCCTCCGACCGCCCTCCCCTTCCAGGACCTTGTCCTCCTCCTCCACCCCATTCTCCTCCTCCGACTACCACTTCCCTTCCAGCCCCTCCTCCCATCCTGCCCCTCCTCACCCGACATCCCCTCCTCCTCCCATCCAGCCCCTCATCCTCTCCATCAGTCACATACTCCTCCTCCCCCCATATCCCCTCCGCCTCCAGTCCCTCCTCTCCCAGCACTCCCCCCCTCCTCCATCCATCCTCCCCTTCCAACCACTCCTACTCCCCCTCCATCGCCCCCAACCTCCTCTTCCCTTTCTAGCTCCTTTTCCTCCCCCTCCCCCTCCAGCCGCTATCATCCTCCTCCATCGTTAACACAGAGTGGTCAAGGTTTAACGCAACCCATTGAGCTTGTCGCCACCATTGAGGAGGATGGGGCAATGGACGAGGAGGGTCACGAGGGTGGGTTGGAGGAGGAGGTATGGACTTTTTTCCGATTATGCTCCTCTTAACTATACCATGGTTTGAATAAATCATAGTTTCGTTCAATTATTTGACAGCCAAACTAACCGAAAGTTACAAGTGATCATTGTGGAAGAAGTTTTTTTTTAAAGGAAAAAGGGTGCAAAGCCGTAGAGGCAAGCACCCAAAAAACTTTATATTCACTGGTTAAAGGTCATAAATACAAAGACCAAGAATCCCGAAGGATTTTGGCATGATGTACAACATTCTCCACATAAAATCTCTCTCTCCTAAATAATGCCCCATTCCTCGCGAGCCATATCGCCCAGAGTGTTGCGGCCTTTAGAACATTTACTGGTGTTTGTTCATTTCCCGACGTCTCAACAGAGTTCCAGAAAGACTAAACATTTGCCGTTGCGACTCCCCTGAGAGTTAACTCCCTCCAAACTTCTATTGACATTGGACATCCAAAGAAAAGATGGTCAATATCCTCCACAGCTTCAGAACAACGCTAGCATAGTATATCAGAACTCTGTAACAATCTGGCTCTCCTAGCACAAGTCAGCAGTCTCTCTCTTCCCATCAACCACATGAAGATTTTGACTCGTCGCGGGATCCTCCATCTCCAAATATGTCTCAAAGTTTGCATAGCAATCCCTGGATCAAAAACAAAGGATGTGTATAAAACTTTATAAGCTTTCCTAACCAAGAATCGACCCTCGGACCAAGCCCAATGGTCACGTCCATCAGATGGAATTTTTGCTTGAGAAAGCATTTCTCTCAAACACTGTAAATCTGAAAGACTCTCATTTGATAATTCTGAACGGAAAGGAGGTGACCAAGTATTCCCAATCCAAGCCTCGCACACCCGTAATCTTCGATTTTGAGCCACCCTAAACAACCTTGGAAAAAGGTCACAAAGATTCCCAAGGCCTGACCAATCATCTGTCCAAAAAAGAAAAGCTTCGCCATTACCTAGACATGGCCGCATCGATGAAGAAATCTGAGGAAGGATGGAGCAAATCCCCCTCCAAAAATTAGAAGGCATCGATACATGGTTAGGTCTCCATGAGAGGGCACCTCCAACCCCATATATTTTCCGCAACAAAGAGCAAAGGAGGTCCGAGTCACTGCCCCAAATACGGACTACCCATTTCGATAGAAGAGCCATGTTCATCGCTTCAAGATCAAGAACACCTAGACCACCATCGTCCTCAGAATGGACTACTGCCTTCCATGCAACCAGGGGTACAACCTTAGAATCTCCAGTTCCAGCCCAGAAGAAGCGACGCATCAAAGACTCCAACCGCTTACGAATCCCCACCAGAAGGAGCCTAGATGACATGAAGAAGACTGGGATGGCAGATAAGACTGCCTTCAAAAGGACCAGACGCCCCCTCTCGAAAGGCAAGAGGCTCGCCATCCGGCAAGTTTTCGCTCCATTCGCTCCACCAAGGGCATCCAATCAGATTGTCGAAGTCGTCCATACACCAACGGTAAGCCCGGATAGTTGATAGGAAGTGCCCCATGCTGGGACTGCAATGAAAGTCCACATTCCACTACCTCTTCCTCTGCCATATTAAAAAGGACGAAAACAGACTTTTCACCATTAATCCTAAGGCCTGAGATCTCACCAAATAGATTAAACACAGTAGCGATCCCCTTAGCCTCTCGAGCAGCCCCCTCCACAAAGAAAATTGTATCGTCTGCATACTGAAGGATCGGTATCGAAATGCCATCCAATTGATACCCTGCACAGAAGTTCCCATCCACTGCTTTAGACACCATTCTTGACAGTGCATCAGCCACTAATACAAAGAGTAAGGGAGCAAGAGGGCACCCCTGCCTGACTCCTCTTTGAGGTTGGAAGAAACCACCCTCCTGCTGCCCATTCACCAAGACTGAGAAAGAGCTAGTAGTAACGCATCTTTTCATCCATTTAATCCATTCATCTGGGAATCTCCGCCTCGAAAGAGATGACCAGATGAACTTCCAACTGACACAATCATAAGCCTTGGAGAAGTCAACTTTCCAAAGCATCCCCTTTCTCTTCTTTCGCTTCCAAACTGCAATAATCTCTGAAGCAGTGACTATCCCATCCATCATATACCTTCCAGGAATGAAAGCAGTTTGTGAATCCGCAATGACTGAATCCAGCACCTCCCGTAGTCTGTTAGCGAGTACCTTAGCCACTATGAGATAAATGGCATTTGATAGGGCAATTGGTCGAAAATCCTCAATAGAACGAGCTACATCCCTCTTTGGAAGCAGAAAGATAAGTGAACGATTCAACCGTTCAAAACCCCCGTTCTCCCTCCTCAGCTCCTCCACCACATCCAACACATCTTGCCCTACCAGATCCCAAAACTCACGGAAAAAGAATACTGGAAAACCATCTGGTCCTGGTGACCCATCTGCATTAAGATCAAAAGTAGCAGCTCGAACCTCTGCAAGTGTAAATGTGCGAACTAAACTGGCAGACTGGACGTCAGAAAGAACAGGAATATCCCTATCCACCCATCGCATGCCACCATTTTGAATTCTCCTACTTCTCTCATGATAGTGGTCAACCACGGCAGACCCAATTGCACGCTCCCCTTCTACCTGAATGCCTCCCACCTCAATAGCTCTAATAAGGTTACGCCGCCTCCTTCCACTAGCAACAGCATGAAAGAAGCGTGTATTTGCATCTCCTTCCCTCAACCACGTTTGTCTTGATCTCTGCCTCCATTCCACCTCCCGTTTGTGATCTTCCTCCATCAGAATCTTCTGGTTTACTTCCCTTAAACATCCCTCCTCAGCCAATAATTCACGAGAGTCCTCCAGTGCATCTAATCTTACCACCTCCGCCTGGGATGAGGTCCTCCTCTCTTCCCGAAGTATCCGAACCTCTCGACGGAAAGACATCAACATACACCTCAGGGCTTTGAGGCGAGATGCCATGTCGCGAGATGCACAACCAGCAGTCGGGACCTCCTGCCAGCAATTGATAACTCGATCCCGAAACCCCTCCTCCAAAAGCCAAGCCTGCTCAAATCGAAATATGCTATGGGGACGGCTAGCCTCTCCAGAGTTCCAGCAAATAGGAGTGTGATTCGAATGCGAGCGCGGCAGCGAGTTCACCGAAGCAAATGGGAATAAGTCCAAAATCTCCAACGAACCGAGGAAGCGATCTAGGCGAGAGCGAGAAGAGGTGTTCCTCCACGTGTAGCGAGAGTTCGATGCATCCAGAACCTCCAGTGCAGAGCCATTCACGAATTCAAGAAAGTCCTGGGAGCCCGGGTCCAAACCTCCCCTCTCATGAGGCCTGTCCGCCGCTAAAAGAGTGACATTGAAGTCACCGCCAATGAGCCAAGGAAGGTCAAGGTGCGAAGACCTCGTCGAATCAAGCTCCATCCAAAGAGGCGAGCCAACACCTGCACCAGTGGGGCCATACACTGCTGAGAGCAAAAATTGAGCACTGTCAATCCTGCGCTGAAGCACGACGGACAATGAATAGTGCGCCTCAACCATGTCAACCATCTCCAGTAAGTCACCATTCCACCCTACCAAGATGCCTCCGGAAGCCCCGCTTAATGGGACCGCTCTAAAATCTGATAATCTGCCCCCAGAAACCATTCTCCACATAATTGTGTCCCATACCTCTATCTTTGTTTCCTGCAGGAAAACTATATCTGCATGCCATTCGCTAAGGAGTGACCCCACAACTCTTCTTTTCTCTAGTTGTCCGAGCCCCCGAACATTCCAAGAAACAACCTTCATTCAGAAACAAAGGGGGATTCCTCCGCCAATTCCACACCTACACATCTAGCTATCCTTTCTCTACGAGATCCCAGGCCCTGTGTATCCCCTTCGGAGGGGGGCATCTCCGCGCCAGATGTTGGTAGCCCCTGACAAATCGCCACTGACGCGTTTATCATGTTCGAATCCGACCTCAAACATTCTGGAACCCCTTCTTCAGAGACGAATTCATCTCTCTCCAGCCCCTCTCCCACCTCAACCCGATGCCTTTTTCTGCAAAGAGGCCCCCGATCTTCCACTTGCGGCTTCCCCAACGGAGACCAAGAGCTCCTCCTCTCCTCAACCATCCTCCCACCTCCCTTCCTTTTCCCCCTCCAGTGCCTTCGACGATGGATATGCCCCATCTCAACGCCGCTACGAAAGGCGAACTGCCTCCCTTCGACTCCTCCAACCTTCTTAAACCAATTTTAGTATAACATGTGATGGTTCATTCTTTTATTAAACCATTCCTTGCATTTTTCATGATGGTTTTCCTTATAAACCATTTTCTTGCACAACATTCATTTACGTATCTTTTATACGTTTTTAACCGCTGGCACTTGCGGTCCATGGCATGACATGACAGTGTAGCTACAACTGTAGAGGACTTAGCTTTTGCCTCTATGGTTCCTTGCAACCATACGCCCCTTGCGGCATTGCCCCTTGCGGCTAATACAACCCCTTGCGGTTGTCCATGTGACTCTTTATGAGTCTGTGCCTTAAAATTATTTATGATTATAAAATTCTTTCCTTCTATCTTAAAAAAATCATCATTTTGTTGTATGTGTTATATACTATCAATTCTTCTTACACTCATATTGCGCGTTCATAATAGGTCTAGATTTTTTTCTGATATCAATCAAACAATCATATTTCTGTACATGACCATGTCATTGTAACTCCGCCAAACTCCCAAAGGACGGACGGAGGTCCACCACCAGCTTTAATCCTCCTCCTGCCATGTCCTGAGAGCCCGAGGACGCGGCTAAGAATGCTGATGAACTAGGTGCTTTCTGCACGGAGGCACCCACTGCTTCAAGCCGAGTCCCAAAATGTCCGGTCCCAGAGTTGAGAATACCAATTTGACTTGCAGCCCAAGGGGAGTGTTGCCGTTCGAAGACCACCCCTTTCGGAAAAGGTAAGTGATCCACGACCTGTTCAATTAGATCGTCATCAAGAGGTCTCTGATTCAAACTTTGAATAAATTCCTGATTAGGAGTCCCACCATTTACGCCGTTTGCATGGACGCCATTAAGATTGGAAAATGTGGGATCCCCAATTAATTCCTTTGAATTCGCCTTGGTATTTGAAAATTCCGCAAAAGCTGCGTCGTTTGAATTCTTGCCCTCCTCAACCGTCGCCGCCGCCTTCGCCGTAGCCACCAATTCTGCCACGGGGACGTCCGATTTCTCGTCGGAAGAAGACCGTGACAGATCTTCGATCATTTGAAGGCCCAAGTAAAAGCTTGTGCGCCCAACCCAAAAAGTCGTCGCATTGGGTATCCTGCACGGAGGGCCAATGATCTCTACCAGAACATCTTTATCTCCCCCTGGCTTCAGGCCATCACAAAGAAGAGCAACAAGCTCTCCAAAAGGTGCCATCACGTCACGAATGATCTCAAACTTTCTACACCTTAAAGGAACCCCTGTTATCTGTAAGCGCCTCCGCAGTACATCTGTCGCTGCACCATCCCGGAATCGAGTCCTACACCATGGTCGAATCCGGGAAGGTCCGATTTCACCCTTCAATAGCAGCTCCTCTTGTTCGCCCGAATGTTCACGAACACACGTCAAGCCCCCATAAAAAGATACCTCGTCTCCATCAAAATTTGAACCGAACAAGAGCCAAAGGTCGTTACACGCCAAAATGTTGTCACCTACGTAAGCTTCCGAAACCAGAACTCCCTCTCTAGGGACCTTTGGAATCGCCACAACCGGCTCAGCCTTCAGCCTCCAGACACCTTTTTGTGAGCAGTCCCTTCTCCGATGCCCAGCCTTGTTGCACCGAAAGCACATGAGATCCCCAACGCAAGACTTTGCGAAGTGGCCGGATTCGCCACAACGAAAGCATCGCACCAAACTTGAAACCTTCTTCTTTCGCTCTCTCCGTGAAACCACTGTAGTACAAGCGACTCCCCTAGCGGATTCACCGTCAGCCATGATTGCATCTCCCTCTATGTCGGTGGCCCTCGACTCACCAACCCCACCCCTACCTGAACCTGCCTCGGCAACATCAGGCAGGACCTCTCCCTCTTCAAGCCCCTCTTCCCTTCGTTCTCCCGATTCCCGCCCCAGGACGTCTCCCTTCTCCATCTCCCTCACCGCCCCCTTCCCGTTGTGGAAGAAGTTAGGGATAAAAATGATATTCTCAAAAAAGGAAAGGCATAATTGATATTGCAATATCTCATTGGGACATAAACAATAAAAATCCAATTCATTTTTATTAGGCATTAAAGATAAGAATGCAAACCAATTGCCTTGTACGGAACATCATATCTACAGCTTTCTTGACAAGCGATCCTTCGGCATATTAATTTTCCAAAACATGTTTCATTTAAGCTCTCGCCAAATCGTGTGCAGATCGAAGATTCGAAATAATTGTTTTTTTATGAAAAGATTCGAAATAATTGTTTGAGATAGTACGGAACAGCACAACGGCAGCTTGAGAGCACAGCGATAGGTATGTTTCTTTTATGCAGAAGAAGATTCGAAATAATTTTGTTTTCTATGAAAAGATTCGAAATAATCGTATCAGATATGTCGACACATGAGGGCAATACTACCTTCACTTTTTTTAAGCTGCTAAGAATACACACATCGATAGAAGGAGAGGATGTACTTCATATGTACTTTTAAGCACGGGGGATTTGCGAGACTCAAAAGACGATCTATAGGAAATCGTCGTTGAAATCTTGATCCAAACTTTTTTAAAGAAAAGATTAAAGTCATTCGTCTTAAAATTAAAAAAACCCGCGAAAATAGCACCAAGATAGTTACAGACTTACAGGCCTGTCAGTCTCGTACGTCTTGATCGACGTCAGGTTCAGATGCAGGGAGTTTTCGGCAGAAGTCGCAGTACCTGCTCGCAACAAATCAGGTTCGATAAAGGAATTGTTAAAAGAAAATGCCTTATAGAGGAAGATTAAGGAGCAATTGGAGAAGCGCGAGTTAGGCACCGGTGAACTCAAACTGCATCGTCCACTTAAACTGTGAGGAGAACCTAGCAGCTCGGTCGAGATGGAGCGTTTCACATAAATTTTATATTTTTTTGTAGGTCTTTATCATGCGAACCGCTCGATCTTGATAGAGCGGCACCAGCCTCCACACGTTTACTGCATAGGATCACACTCATGTCCACAGGGGCGTTTCTAACGGCTCACCGGAAAACAAATTCATCAGAAATTCCGATTATAGATACCGGATTTCTAGGAAAAATCTTCAGACATCAGGCTTTCCAGATCAACCAACAAAGTTTAATAAGATTCCCAGAGTTTGCATATTAATGAGTTCAAGGTCAACGGGATTAGATCTGAGTTTGGAAAAAGCTTACACGACGTACGGTGTAGAAAAGGAAGCGAATCACATGGCAACAGTCATCAGTACAGACGTACAACCTCAGAATCCGATCAGAACTCCGTCATCTCTCGGATTAATTAATCAAATTATTGGGTTCCGATTTGCACAGATATATGTCGAGACTGAGAGACCGACGAGATCGTTTGATCTTTCTGTAGACCACGCTTCAACATAAATAAGAAGATAAACCCAAAATGGATAAAATAAACAAGAATATGCCCCTTTCTGTAAACCCCGTGTATTGCACTTATAATTGCAATGCAGTACCAAAGTCGATGCTCCCCATGTTGCGATGCGAGACCTAAACAAAGGGGAACGACGCTTTCATACATCTCCCAAGTCTGGAATATTTCATCGGCATATCCACACTCCCTTGTCGGTCCCTCGGCCCTTATTTACTTGATGAACTCCAGCCCGTCCAACAGTACAACTCCATGCACCATCTCCGACCATGTCAATGCGAGCTCACCTCAAGAACCTCCTCCTACTGCGTGCCGCCGTCCTCTCCCTCGTCCTCGTCCTCGCTTTCGCCACTCGCCTCTTCACCGTCCTCCGGTACGCGCCGGTCCTCCAGGAGTACGACCCCTTCTTCAACCACCGCAGCACCGAGTTCTTCGCCCGCCGAGGATTCAAGGAATTCCTCAATTGGTTCGATGACCGCAGCTGGTACCCGCTCGGCCGCGCCACCGGTCGAACAGTATACCCGGGCCTCATGGCCACCGCCGTGTTCCTCCGCAACGCAGCGGCCTTGTTCCTCCCCTTTGCACCAAGCATGCACACAATTTGCATCCTCACCCCTCCAATTCTTGCCTCCGGCACTGCCATCCTCACGTACTTCCTCGGGAAGGAGGTGTGGGATGAGGCGGTCGGACTCATCGCGGCAGCATTGATGGCCGTCTGCCCGGGATATTCCTCGAGATCCGTGGCAGGGTTCTTCGACAACGAGGCGATCGCGATATTCGCGATGCTGCTCACGTTCTATTGGTTCTTGAAGGCGGCGAAGACTGGGTCACCGGCGATGGGAGCCGCGGCAGCAATCGCATACTTCTACATGGTATCTGGATGGGGTGGGTATGTGTACGTGATCAATCTTGTGCCGTTATACGTGGTGGTGATGCTGATCACGGGGAGGTATTCCATGAGGCTATATGTGGCTTACAATAGCATGTACTTGTTGGGTTTAGCTCTGGCCATGCAGGTGAGATTCGTGCGGTATCAGCACGTCCAGACTGGGGAACACATGGCCTCCATGGGAGTCTTCTTCTTGTTGCAGGTATACATTAGATATTTCGAGTTTTATACCCATAGTATGAAATATATTTCTATACTTACCCATCTGCCAATCCAGGTGTTCTATTTCTTGGATTGGGTGAAACACCTGCTGGATAACGACAAGCTATTCCGGAAATTCTCGAGGATAACAATGGCGACTTCAGTATGCATTGGAGCCCTAGTTGGTGGAATCGGGATAGCATCCGGCTACATCAGTCCTTGGGCGGGGCGGTTCTATGCTCTCCTCAATCCAACGTATGCAAAAGGTCGTAGTCCCATCATATCGTCCATATCAGAGCACAATCCAACTACCTGGACTTCGTTCTGGCGGGACTTCCACGTTCTGCTTATGTTCTTCCCAGCCGGTTTGTATTTCTGCTTCCAGCGTATCACGGATTCGACGGTGTTTCTCGTATTGTACGCCATGACGAGCTTGTATTTCTCGGGTGTGATGATACGGTTAATACTTGTAGCCACACCGGCTATCTGCATCGTTGGTGCTATAGCGATATCTACTACAGTGAAAAATCTAACGGGGCTAATTAGAGAGGACGCTGCACATTTGGGATCTTCCACTGGCCAGTTTAAACGAGGAGCAGTGGGATCCGGCAGAAAATCATCAAATAAGGTCGACATATATATGATTCTCTCGCGTTTTTTTTGATAGTTTATATGCATGAACCATTGAAATCAATTGCCATGGCTCAATTCCAGGCACCAGCCGGTGCAACTCTACCTTTCCAGCGAAGTGCTGCAGCAGCACAGTTGCTCGGCATTCTCTACCTCCTCTCTTGTTACACTGTTCACAGCACGTGGGTGACCTCCGTTGTCTATTCCACCCCCTCCGTCGTCTGGTCATCGACGAACGAAGATGGTAGCAGGATCCTCTTCGACGACTACCGCGAAGCCTATCTCTGGCTCCGGCTCAACACCCCTCCTGAGGCCAAGGTGATGGCTTGGTGGGACTACGGCTACCAGATAAGCAACATGGCGAACAGGACCGTCATCGTCGATAACAACACCTGGAACAGCACGCACATCGCCGTGGTTGGGCGGGCAATGTGTTCCGGTGAGGAGGAGGCTTATGAGATAATCCGGTCCCTCGATGTCAACTACGTTCTTGTGGTATCGGGGGGATATGTTGGATACGAATACGACGACATTGACAAGTGAGCCTATTAGTTCATGGTGATTCTTACAAGTGCAGTATTTCATAGTATTGGATCATCTGCTCTGCACAATTCAACATATAATCCTTTTAGGTTTTTGTTTATTTACTATATGTAATTAGAACTGTCAACCTCTTAGATTTATGTGGATGGTGCGCATTGCCGAAGGAGTATTTCCGGATATTAAGGAAGATGATTATCTTGTGGATGGAGAGCTTCGTCTTGATGAAGGCGCAGCACCGAAAATGTTGAACAGCCTCATGTAAGATCTCTTTCGTCCACAGAATATAATCAGTGAGTTTATTTCCTCAATCGGCCATGGATTTTGTCCTTTAATCGTCATAAGGAAGACAATTAAAGTGGCTGTGAGAAATTTCTGAACAGATTATTTCTTCCATTATATATCTTCATTGAACTGCTCATAATTTTGATTTAAAGTGATTTATTTTCTCAGTTTACTGTGGTGCATTAACAGGTACAAACTTTGCTATCATCGTTATGGACAGTTGGCAACAGACGATGGCAAAACTGGGTGTGTTATCTTCTAATTTATTTATCTCTCTCAAATGCCCACAATAACAATTCGTTGCTCTCCAGATGGAGAAGAAAAAATCCATCTACAAGTAACAATAATGACAGAATAATAAATCAGTCGCAGATATTTTTCCTCCGTTGAATCGTTTTTTATTCAACAATTAAACATCTTAATCCATTATCAAGCATTTGATTTTTGGCAGATACGACTTTGCAAGGGACATAGAAATCGGGAAAAAGGACATAGAGCTCGTCCACTTCGACGAGGCATTTGCATCTACCAACTGGATAGTTCGGATCTACCAAGTCAAGCCCCCTCACAACAGGCGTTGATCATATGCGGGTCAAAGCTCGCATCGACAGCAGATTTCTTTTTATGATTGTAAAGTTGTAATTATGCAGTTCCCCCCCTAGCCGGTCATGGATGAGCGACGACGGTAGACGTGAAGGAAGCCGCGGAGCCCCGCTGCACTGTGGCTGCTTGTTGCCATGCTCGACCATCATCGGCTGACATGCAGGTTTCTCGATGGAAATCTGCATGTCATTGTAATTTCGAAATTACAATGTATTGGAGAAATGAGAAATCATTCAGTTAAGATCGATCGTCACAATGTAATTATAAATGTGCCAAAATCTTTGCATTGTATCTTGAATTCTTTTTGATCGCCTTGCAATCTCTTTAGGTCTACTGTCCCGCGACTCCCTCCTTTTATAGCCATCGAGAACAGTCGAGGTTGTAAACACATAACATCGATAATAACTCTTCCATGAGTTTTTTTCTCTAAGAGGTTTTAGATCTCGATTTCATTTCGAGAGGTGGCACTGGAGGACAACCATTGCAGCAAAGACTCGTTGCGATTTTTCTTTATCGTAAATAACGAAGTTAGCTGAGGAATATGGGATGAAGGTCGAGTTATTTTCTCGAGTTGTGATTCCTCCAACACATGATATTGTGTTTGTCGAGATTTATATGCATTGAGCTCAACGGTTAAGATGATGATGGATGCATTGTGATGTTGTGTGACTGAGTTATATGCTTTGTTTATCAGAGATAGAATCGTCTCTTGTACCATGGGCTGCAACAGACTCTGCTGCAGGCCCGGGAGCCGCTCGATCTTGATCGAGCAGTTCGCACATGCCAATTCGTGGGAACTGCTCGATCAAGATCGAGAGGCTCTGGGGCCTGCAGCAGAGTCTACTGCAGCCCTTGGCACAACAGACTATCCAATCTCTACTTATCGCACCTTCGGTCCATCAATTTATGATCCATTTTGAAACTTGATGTGAAGAAAGCGGCATTGACTAGTTAGAAGTAAGTTCTTTCGCTCCTTTGCCCGCTCCCTTCTCTTTTCCTTCTTTTAGTAGCGGGTGGTGGCGAGTGGATATAAACATATATAGATGAAAACTGATACTACGAATAAGTATATAAATGATGAGCTCATGTATGAAAAATATTATGATAAATGCATATTACATATAATTAGGGGTGAGCACTATATGTATCCATCCATATAATCCAACCAAATCGTTGAAAATGGGTCAAATGATTTGGGTCATTTGGGTTTTGGGTCGAGTTGAACTTATATTCCTTCAATGGGTATTTGATCGGTTGATTGGTCTAATATCTTCCACCCAATCCAATCAAATAACACAAACTATTTCTTTGGATACAAAAGGTTTAATCCCACCCAATCCAACTGATATATACTTAATATATAATATCAAGAATTCTTAACTCCTATATATTTCTAATGTACAACTCAGATTTTCCAATCCAAGTTATCAACTTGTTAACAACCTTGTCTTATTAAACATTATTTCAGTTGTTGTTATATGTTGTATTCAATGTTCTTTTTTCCTCTATCATCCTTAGTATGATCATTACATACTATAAACAGCTCAGAGCCTGCCTTATTACCACACAACTATATTCCAATCGCTATCCACGTCAGTTGACATAAATTATTCTTGAAAATCCAATAATCTTAACCGAACAACTCCATATCAACTTGAACATATCCCAAACTTCTTCATCCATGTTGAACATATTCCTCCAACCTTCTTCTCTATTGAGCTTAATACATGCTTACTTTGACATCTTTTTTATACATCAATGTCCCATCATTACTTGACCTTCAATTAACAAGATTTTTCATATAGGTAATTTGGTTTTCACCCTACCTAATCGATCCAAAACCGGCCACTCAAACATCTCAACACAATCTTTTTGTTGGGTGATGGTGTCATTTTTGCAACCCAAATCTAATTCAACCCAAACCGAATAACCCAGACCCACCTAAAACCAGTAAATACACACCCATACATATAATAGATTGCATACAACTTAAAAGAAAATTGTAAATGTGATGGTTTGGGATGTGAACTAGTGGCTAGAAGGATAATGGGTAACGGAAAAGAAATTAATGAAAAATATTGTAGTTTGAATCCCGTGGAAATTTTGGAAGTTATTTTAGCATTTGAATTATTTCAAGATTATGTTGCCTTCAATCCTGTGGAAATGTTGCAAGTTTTTTTAGCATTTGAATTATTTCTGGAGCATGTTGAATTTACTTGCAAAATTTAAAGTATGCCAAGATACCCCCTATAATGCTCTATATCATCGATTTTTAATACATTTTTATTATATTATGTGCATTGCTTAAAAAATAAAAAAACAGAATAACAACTCTCATGTTGTAGAATTTTTAATCTAGTCATAGTATTTCTTAAAAAATGATAAAAAAAATTAGGTCAGGTGCATTTACTTAATATTATATTAGGTATTTTAGTTTGAAGATTTATTACATATTTTATCCAAAATGCAAAAAAAACCATATAAAAACTTCCAAAAAATCATAAAAAATAATAAAATCCAAAAGATCACATTTGTTCCACATTTTTAAGTCTATTAAGGAAAAATATTTACCATTTTTAAGACTTCATTTTGAGCCAAAAGTCATGTTTTCATATATGTATTGTTTATATTATTCTTCTTGGTGTAGATTACGTTTCTTCATTCATTTCTTCCATAGCGCATGAGGATGATCTAAACAATACTAATTAGGATAAGCATAGTACAATATAATAAGGTAGTCACTAGTCTCCTAGAACACTCAGGCTTGGTAGGTAATGTGGTTCATCATCATCCTACTAAATTGGCTGAGGGCGAGTATTTTCGTGAGGCATCTTGCAGCCTCTTTATACTGAGAAAGCAAATGAGAAAGAGGAGCCTTAGAGATGACCTCAGACTTCTACATAGACTGCTTCCCATCGCATCAATGCTCGACTTTCTTTACTATGTATCTATTAAGCTTGGCTCTTTGGCTATGCCCCCTCATTTGGTTTAACCACAATGATTTTTATCATCTTTGTCAAAAGATGATCTAGCAAACTAGAAATTAGGGGCCGTAATTGCGATGTCGCAGTAGGTTGCGTCGTCCTGTGCGGCAAAGAAGGTCGGAGGTGAGGTGCTCTTCGGCTCAGGCAAGGTGATCTCTTTCTTTCTTGTTGGAAAGATGGTGCTCAGAGTCGAGTAGGACATAAAACCTGGGTGCATACCTCCCTCACTTTAGTGGGGTGTTGCTCTACTTGCTGGAGGCAGGCTTCTCTGCATTTATTTACAAAATACTAAAAGAACTTGAATCTTTTAAGAAAACTCAAAAATGTATTCATTATATTTTAGAGTTGATTACTTGTGTTTTTTGTGCTTCTTTCTCTCTCATGTATTATTCTTCTTCTCTCTTTTGCAATTATTCTCTCTACATTGTTATGTATAAACTTGTGTGTGCTTGTTTATTTTCTTGTATACATATGTTTGTTGAGCAAATTGAGTCAAATTGAATCCTATTACATGGTGCTCCTTATTTTCGACCTTGATATACTTGCATGGCATAGTTCAAGTGTTAAATAATTTTTGTAAGCATTTTTCACAAGTTTTACAATGGACCCATATTATGATATTGTGAAAAGCGTTCATCAAAATAGCTCTTGCTTGGGAGGACAACTTTTTACTTAGTATTTAGGACTAGAGTTTCTTTCACTTCATGTTTGTGTTCATTTTTTAGCAGGTATTTTTACTAGTATTTCTATTTGTGAGATATAGATTATTGTTTATTCTCTATTTATTTCTGTAGGGCTCGATGGAGTGGAGCACGTTCTGAGGAGCCTGAGCAGCTGGTTGTTAGAGCATGAAGATCAGAGGAGAAGTACCCTAGGTATTTTGGGACCTGATTAGACTTAGGCTTGCATTTTTATTTTTGTAACACAGTTTGTATGTTTGTTTCTTTATAGCCGACCCGATCTTATGTGTAGCAAGATTTAGAAACTTGTACATTTAGAGGCATAAATCGCACTTATCATTTTTTTTTTTGATTTTCTCGTGTTTTATGTGGTTTTCTGACTTTGTTTTTATTTAATTCTCGCTTCATTTTCATGATTCCCGTGATTTGAGGTATTTTCTCTTTCTTTTTTTTGTTTGGTGAGATTGTTTGAGAGGCCCTACGTACTTCCTCTGTATCGCTTATGCTAGGTAGATATTAGGTCAATACCCCTAAGAGAAGAATGCTTCTATAAATCAATTGGACCTAGTCAAATACAACATAACTAATAGAAGTTCATACTTAGGATGATTTTCGTTCGCATTGCATATTGATAAATTTACAAATTCAGTCCTGCATCCACACGGAGAATGTTGTGAACCACCATAAGTATTTCCTAACATGGCATTCATCATTGTGTTTTCGCCTACGTTTTGCGTTTTCGTTTCTATCCCTTGTGTTTATTAGACTATACTTAAGTTCGAGATTGGAATATACTTAGTAGACGTATTTGTCTTGGAAAAACTAAAAAAATGAAAAATAAGAAGTATAAAAATTAGGATTGTTAAATCAACTCTGACCCTTAAATAAAAATTGATTTGAATTTATTGTATTGGGTTCACAACATTGTCCTCAGTTACATTCATGAAAGAGTACTTACAGCTAAAGATTAGTGCCTAAAGCCCTAAACGCAGAACTCTTGCCATAAATCAAAATGAGGAAAATGGAAACGAGAGATGTTGGGGTTCTTGAGTAACACAAAGAGGTAATTGTCATAGCTGATCTCAAAGCCAGCTTGTGGAAGGGGTGGTTGATGAAGACACACTGGCATAGCAGTGCTAGTGCTTAGTCTTGAGGGAGGAGGTGAAGCGAAAATAACTGCATATTGGTAACATGGATGGATTGGGTTTGTGTAACCTCCTCTCATAGGGTTAGCCATATGGGTAATTATTTCGTGAACAATAGTTGTTTGGATGGTTAGGATTAGGGGTGTTATGGAGTACTCGACTTGTTCAATCATGACCAGCCAACCCATCATTATCAGGTCGACTGGTCAAGCCAACCCATTCCAACGGGTACCTTAATTAATTGATTAATGGGTAATGAGTACCGCAGTTACCATGCACGGATCACTTGAAGCTTTTACCATTGTTCTTTATTTGATGTAAGAATAGAATTCTCCACATCAGCAAATAAAGAAAAATAATAGTATGGAGTATATAAGCATGCTTATTGAATGAAACATAACAATATGGAGTATAGAAAGTGACATACTGACTTTGCAAAGTCTAATCTAATTTAAACCCACTTGGGCTCATAGTAGTTGAAGCCTTGTTGATTCAACTTCAGCCTACCTTGGCCCCCTCACTTCCCACAATAAGAAAAAACGAGCATCTTATTGACCAAATCAACATCTCTTTACCAATGGATTTGTTGATCCAACAATTGTTGTCTTCACTCGACTTAGGGTTGTCTTCCCCCTTATTCAAAGTCACATTTCACCTCTTTCCATCATGTGTGGTTAGGGGCGTCTATCAAGTGCAATGAGTCAAGTCGTCCCTAATTGGACTCGATTTCGATAGCCAAACTCGGGCTCAAGTTCGAACTCGATAAGGTTAGAAACCTAGAATGATGGCTAGGACTCGAACTCGTTGAGTTCAAGTTGGTCCACGAGCTTCAACCATATCTCCTTCCATCTTTGCAACTCTTCTAAAATAGCACCAACCTCTCAGCACCACATCCTTCCACTCCTTCCCCTTTCAGTCGTCATCTCCACCCCCATATAACGGCCACGGCTCATCTCATCCTCTCTCGATTTTTCCTAGACAAGACCCTATTCCATCAACCATATCACCTCTAGCCACGTCTCCTTTGCTGCAAGAGGTACCCCATACACACTTTCCTCAAACATTGTCTTATAAAGATCAGGGCTCCAAAAGAGAGATGAATGTATAGATTTGACAACATTAAGAAGACTTGAGGAGGAGGATACCTAGAAGAGGGTGGCAACTGCATAGGCTGCTACAAGTCTGCCACCTTCCCTCTCAGCTTCAACGATGACTCTGAGGGTCATATCTCGGGTAGGGTGAGGGAGAAGTGGAGAAGGATGACGGAGAGGAGTGGAGGTGGAGGATGTGGAGAATCTAAGGATGGAACTTAGGGTTAGGGCTCGTAGGAGAATGGGTCATGTGAAGGGGGAAAGAAGGAAGCAAGGCTGTGGGAGTGGAGGGGGAAGAAGGAAGTCGTACGACTTATACCTATATTATATATACTGAAAAATATATAATGGAAAACATATAAAAATTAAATCGAATTATTGACGACACGGAAATCACACTAACAACTGAGGTGGAAAATAAATCACAATGTCGTTGTCCTCAATTGCTCAGAAGGTGTCAATCAAGAAAAATAAATCAACCACTCACAGAGATAAAATCAAGCAAGCACAAAGTAGAGCGGTCTAGCTATAGGATTAACCTGGTATAGCTCCCAGGGTCGAACACAAGGAGCACAGATTGGCCTTGCGGCCTACGATGTAGTCAGATTGAACTAAAACACCGAGAACATATTTTTGTGGTTTTTATTTGTTTTTATATTTTTTTAGAATTTTTTAAATGATGAGAAAATTAAAGAAGGTAAATACAAGGGAACTTCAACAATTTATTACACACACCAAAAATGATGCAAAAATTCCAGAAAATTGGTTTTTAGGTTTTTTAAGTTTTTTACTGTTTTTGGTGAATTTTTGGAATTTTTCTATTGGGGAAATTATTTATTAAAAATCAAACAATGCGAAAAACAAAGGGGACTGTCCAGCAAGGCTTAAGACCCAAAAATAAAATACTCTTGGATCTCAAAAAGCCCTAAAGGTAATTTTCCTATAATCTAGAAAGAATAAGGAAAATTTAGGCACCCTAATTATTGTTTTTGGATTTTTAATTTATTTATTATAATTTTTATGAGTTTTTAGGGGTTTTTCAATTTTTAGGGTTTTTAAGTGATGAAAAGTAGCCAAAATTGGCTAGAAAATCAAGCAACAAGCAAGAAACAGTAACCAAAATTTTTTAGAATTTTTGGTGGAGTTTTTATATTTTTTTGGTATTTTTAAAGTCAAACAGTGGCAAAAATAGGGATTTTTGAATTTCTAAAAATAATAAATGAAATCAAAAATGTCCCCAAAAATCATAGAAATTCCTACACCATGGCAGGAGCCATGTGTCAAAATCTCATTGGATTTGGAGGTCGTTTGATATTTTATTCAAAAATAAAGGTGGGGCACTGTGCACAGGGACCTATGTGCAAATACCCAAAAGTTCTGGGGACCTGGTGCAAAATACCCAAGAAGTCACGTGCCAAGCACGTGCCTGGGGCACTCAAGGACCTAAATGTAATAAAAATAAGTTCCAAGGACCTATTGATAACTCGTATCAAAAGTCCAGGGGCTTATATGCAATTTACCCAAAATAAAACGCACATGCGCATAATCAATGCTCACAGGGGTATATATGCAATTACTCAAAACTTTTTATTCAATGAATAACATCCAGAACTACAAGGGGTCTTATGCAAATAACCCAGAATAACACGTGACGACGCACGTGGTTCACAACTGGCGGGGGTATAAGTGCAAATAAAATAAATACGAGGTCCTTGATGCAAATATCCCAGAAAATAAACAACTTGAATTGAAAATTACAGGACTAAAATGAAATAGAACAAACAGAGGGGTCTAAGAGAAATTTACCCCTTTTATTATTATCGACGGCCCGATGTTGACGCGTGGCAGATCTGACGGTGGAGAACAAACGCGCCTTTAACTATGGAAGCGCTGGCCTGATCCGACGGCTGGTGTGCGTCCACGTGGGTGATCGGACGGTGGTGATGCAACGTGGTTCTTCGAAGGAGACCAGGCTCAGATCGGATGGTCGAGGTGCACCCACGTGGATGATCAAGCGGTGCTGGGCTCGGGTGCCTCTCTCCTCGGCTGCAACGGTCCAGATGAGATCCTCAGATGGATCGACGGCTACTGCTCCTCTATAGATCGACGGCTGGGATTAGAACTGGAGCGGGGACCTCATCGGACGGCTCTGGAGGATGGTGAAAGAACTGATGGTCGGCGAACTTCGCCGGCCTCGTGCGTGGACTCCGGTCCTCCTCTGCTGCGCCTGAAGGTCGGAGAAGATCCAGCGTGAAGTTGCGCAGCTGCTGCGGGTCTCCGATGACCTAGCCGAGCTCTGAAGAGCTCCGGCGAAGTCGGCGGAGATGAAGCTCCTGGCTGGGAGTTGGGAAGCCTCAGACGCCTCCCTTTGGACCTGCAAAGTAGTCAAGAAGCTTCGCGGGTCGAGGGCAAAATGCCTCGACCCAAGAAGGCGGGGTGAAGATGGTCTGTGCGGTGGGGCGAGCAAGCTCCGGCGAGGCAGAGACGGTGGAGCTCGACTCCCAGATCCTGTGCGATCTGGGTTGAGTGAAAGTGCGTAGAAGGTGCGTGAGGAGATGGCGGAGGTGATGGTCGGGTCGGAGGATCGAGATGTTGCGTGAGATGGCCGGAATCAAGGAAATGCGTCGGAGATAGGAATTGGGCGAAATCGAAAATTGGAAGAAATTAGAGGGAGCTAAGGTTACCTGATGGATGCTGGAGACTGTGCTGGAGCGTGGCTAACTCCGGGTCGTAGCTTCGAAGGGCGTCAAGGCCTGAAGCTCGATGCTCAACGCCGGCGGCGGAGCAAGGACGGCGAAGATCGCCGGATCGATGGTTTCGCTTCCTCGCCTCACTGCAACAAGGGCGGACGCTTGCTGTCACTCTCGCGAAGCCTATGGAGGTCACTGGGAAGGAGGAGAAGGGCCAAAGATGGGGCGCGGAGGCGGCGGAGGTGAGAATATATAAGGTGACAGGGGCGTTTAGGGTTGAGGCTCGACGGCGATGGAAAGCGTGGATTTGATGGCGGAAGATCCGGCGAGGGAGAGGGATGAACGGCGAAGAATCCGAGCACGGGGGTTGAGTGGGTGACAGCCTGGAGACGCGTGGGAAATTCGGAGAAGGCGGGGCGGCGCGCGTCTTCCAGAAAAGGAAGGAGACCGCGGGGGAGTTGACCGGGGTCAACAATCCCCCGTGGACCAATCAGGAGCGGCCACGTGTGCTCGATTTTTGTTTATTTATTTTAGGGCAGAAATAGGCCGAACTAAAGAAAACTCAAAACATGAAATATTTTTCTTTTATTTTTTTCTATTTTTTGGTGATTTTTAATTAATTTTTGGAAATAAAAATAGGTTAGCTATATATACAGGTATATGTACACTATATGGATTTTTATTTTTGATTTTTTATTTGTTATTTTTATGTATTTTTATGCTCATTTTGTATTTTATTTATTTACAAGATAAAATATGGAATAAAAGAATATTTTTATTTTATTTTTATCACTTATATACAAGGGTGAAATAAATGGTTGAATACATTTATATACATGGTATTTATACAATGTATTTTTGTATTTTCAATTTTGTAATTTTTATTTGATTTTTGTTTTGTTTCTTGTTATTTATTTTATTTACAAAATATAACATAGAATATTTACAAAAAGTTTAGAAAATAATTGAATTTATTTACAAGGTTAAATAAATACAATGGTGTGGTTTATGTACATGGTGAAGGTATATTTTTGAATTTTTGATTTTTTTTTTATTTGTATTTTGTTTTTAATAAGATATATACAAATACTTACAACATATTTTTGGGTGAGGAAAATATATAGTTTTATTTACAGAAGTATATACACATGAGCTCCTATCTCCCTCTACTTTGGCTTTTATGCGGTCAGGCCCATGCTGAGCCCTCCCTTGGGTTAGGTTGCTCAATATTTATTCTAAATATTTCCCTCTTTTTCTTTTTGCTCTTTATTCTTTTTATTTTTGCACAAAAACATGCTAATTATAGGTTTTTACACAATGCATGCTTCTGGTATTTATTTGTATTTACACATATCTACATGTATTTGCAAAGGTTTTTGTAGCTAAAATAATAGAATAAAGAGTGATGAATGGGTATTCATCACCCCCTATGCTTTAACTTTGCTAGTCCCTTAGCAAACACTTATTTGAAAAAGAAGTGAAAAAGAAAGAAAAAGAAAAAGAAAAAGAGGATGTACATGGATCAAGGTTGACTTATTAAATTTTCTTTCATTAAATTGAAATATGGAGCTCGATCAGATCTTTGGATTATTAATGTGTCGGAACCTTATTTGGACTTAAGCCTAAAACTCAACAGCCTCCAAGTTCCACCAATCTATGGGCAAGACTCCTCAATAAACCAGATCAGAACAAGTCTACATACACAAACTCTAATGACCATGAATCTTTTCCTTGCGGTGTAAGTGATATGTGGCTCCCCACCTCAGAAGTAACAAAGAAACAACCTCCCTCAACCTGGTAACTCTAATGCCTCAGTCTAGCAACTCTTTCCTCGAGAAGCGGGGTATTCCCTTCTAAGTTCAAGTGCAACCGGCTCAAGAAGAGGGGGTAGAAGTATAGAGTTTTGGAAGCTTAGCCAGTGTAGCTAAGTCTCCCGCTGCAAGCTTCATGAGATGTAACATGATACCATAAGCTTTTGCTTTTCACTCCGGTGGGGTTATTAAATTTTCAATCCGACCCACCACTTTTTTGGAGTTCTTTTTGCATTTTTTTTTTTCAACAACTTCTGTATAACATATCTACATGGTGCAGCATATATAAGAAATTTCCCCTTGAGCCAGTAGACTATCCCTCTTTTGAAGCTTTATTGCAACCCACAGCTTCTGTCTTTAGCTTTCAACACCACTAGACCAAGTTGAGGTGCACTTCCTTCACTATAAGAAGAAGAGAGGTTCCGCCTAGAAGTACTACCCTCATATGCTACCCCAAGCCAAAGGAAACTGCCTCCTCACCACCTCATCCATGGAGAGCCATGTGTAAAGTGCAGATGCAAGTGAAGCCATTGTCTCTGAGAGTCATGCGTGTGTTGTTAAGTGCTCTATTTAGGCTCATCAAGATGACATATGCTCATAGCCTAGTGGACTCAAAGAATTAAGTCCTTATGGACCTGAAGAGCCTTAACCCTAAGTCCTACAAGGTTCCTCTTGAAGTTAAGTGGATTAAGATCTTATTCAAGCTCCATTTCTCAATTTAATTCCAGGCTTAGTTCAAATGTCAACTCTCATCCAGGAAAAATTATATACATATATGTACACAAGATGTTATTTACAAATATTTTACAATCATGCAAAATTTTTTTGAAAAATGTTTTGAAATCATGAATGAATGATGCATGAAGTGCAAGTTTTGCAAAATGATATTTACACACATTTACACAAGATTTTTGCAAACTTTTGATTTTCAAAACATTTTGAAAAAAATTTTGTACTATATACATAATTTTGATACAAAATATTTACACAAGCTTTACACAAAAGATTTTTGAAATCATTTTTACAAAAATACTTTGTACACTAGCTATGTATGTGCAAGAATAAAAGAGGTTTATGTACATGAAAAATTTTTGTGATTTTTAGCCATTTTATTTATTAACACACTCACACAAAGTACGAGTTATGGCTAAAGTATATATGAAATATATACACACCCCCCCTATACTTAGCTCGAGCGATGTCCTCAGAGTGATCAAGAGCGATGAAGAAGACATAACTCGTGCTTAGTAAAAGGGAAGTGAAAAGGAATGGCTAAGTACAGGAATGAATAAAAGAATAAAATGAAAGGAACTCGGTGGTCTCCCCCTATACTTAGGATTAACTAATCCTAAGTATAGAAAGCTGTGCATGAAGGGAAAGCCGAGTGAAGAAGAATATACAGAATCTGCCCCCCCTATACTTAGGGTAAAATATCCCTAAGTATAGGCAGCAAAAACAAGAGCAGAAAGAATGAAAAGAATACTCACAGGTCCGACATCCCCCCTATACTTAGGGTAAAGTACACCCTAAGTATAGCATAATCATAAGATGAAAGACGGGATGTGGGACTAAAGAATAGAATGATATGGACAGCTGGATCTATACAGGCGGTAGGAACAGTGAAAATCAGGCGTGAGATGTAAAAGATGTGAGTCAAAAAGACCACATCTCACGCAAAATGAATAGCGGCAATAATAACGTCCCGCGGCTCATGATCTAGAAATGGTTTGAGCCGCTGGCCGTTCACTCGGAAGGTACTCTCAGAAGATAACTCAGATATATCAATGCTATCGTTATCGTGTACCTTTCTGACCAAATAGGGTCCTTTCCATTTGCTCTGTAGCTTCCCTGGAAATAATCTAAGCCTCGCATCAAACAGCCATACTTTCTGTCCAATCTCAAAATGCTTGTGGCTGATATGAGAATCATGCCACTCTTTGACTTTCTCCTTATAATGTAGGCTGTTTGAGAAAGCTGCATCTCTAAGCTCTTCCAAGGCGGCTAACTCTGCCCTCCTCTGATCTCCTATACCATCTGGATCCATAAGAATATCTGTGACTGCCCAGAGTGACTTATGCCTCAGCTCAACAGGTAGATGGCATGGCTTGCCATAAACGAGGCGAAAGGGAGATGTACCCAATGGAGTCTTGAAAGACGTCCGATATGCCCACAAGACCGAGTCCAAAAGCTGTGACCAATTCTTTCGGTCAGGGCGGACAACTTTCTGCAAAATATTCTTGATCTCCCTATTCGACACTTCAGCTAGACCATTCGTCTGTGGATGATATGGTGTGGCAACACGATGGTCTATACCGAACTCTCTAGCAAGTGCCTTCACCTGGTCGTTGATGAAGTGAGACCCCCCATCAGAAATCAGAACTCGTGGAACCCCGAACCGCATTATGATATGCTTCTTCAAAAATCTGCAAACTGTCTTCGCATCTGCGGCTCGGGCGGGGATAGCCTCAACCCAACGACTAACATAATCTACGGCCAACAGAATGTACTCAAATCCCTGACTCTTAGGGAATGGACCCATGAAATCGATGCCCCATGCGTCAAAAACCTCACAGAAGTGAATGGGCTGCATCGGCATCATATCACGTTGTCCACAAGTGCCCATCCTCTGACAGTCAGTACACCTCTTCACGAACTCATCAGAGTCCTTGAAGAGTGTAGGCCACCACAAGCCGGATTGGAGCACTTTCTGTGTCGTTCTCCTTCCAGAATGATGTCCTCCTGCCTCAAGCTTGTGGCAGTAAGTGAGGACACTATGATGCTCCTCCTGAGGAATACACCGACGCCAGATGCTATCCCCTCCTTCGTGGTAAAGGATGGGATCCTCCCAGTGGTAGGACTTGGCCTTCGCAAGGAAGGTCTCAATCTTCTGCTTGGGCCAATCTTGTGGGACTTTCCCAGCAACGAGAAAGTTCACAATATCGGCATACCACGGGAGTGAGGCGATAGCAAGGATCGCCTCATCTGGGAAGGTATCACAAATGGGATCAATCTGCTCAGAATCCTCAGGCTGCTCTAATCGGGATAAATGGTCCGCCACCACATTCTTGACTCCAGGTTTATCCTTGATCTCAATGTCGAACTCCTGGAGTAGAAGGATCCATCTAGTAAGTCTGGCCTTGGCATCCTTCTTTGCCATGAGGTACCTGATGGCGGTGTGATCTGTGTACAAGGTCACTCGGGATCCAATGATATATGATCTGAACTTATCTAGGGCAAACACTACTGCTAGCATTTCCTTCTCTGTGACCGTGTAATTCCGCTGGGCGGAATCCAATGTGCGGCTAGCATAGTGTATGGCAAATGGCACTCCATCCCTCCTCTGTCCTAACACGGCCCCTACGGCAAAATCAGAGGCGTCCGTCATGATCTCGAATGGGAGAGACCAATCGGGTGGCTGAAGGACAGGAGCCTCAATTACACACTGCTGGAGAGTCTCAAAGGACGAAAGACACTTGTCATCGACAAGGAACTCGGTGTCTTTCGTCAAGAGGTCAGTCAACGGTCGGGCAATCTTGCTGAAGTCATGAATGAATCTCCTATAAAAACCAACGTGCCCCAGAAATGACCGTAACTGCTTCAGATTGGACGGCGGTGTGAGTTTCCTAATGACATCGACCTTGGCCGGATCAACCTCCATGCCTCTGTTGGAGATGATGTGGCCAAGCACCGTCCCTTGAGTCACCATGAAGTGACTCTTCTCCCAAGACAGAACCAAGCGGGTAGCAATACATCGCTGGAGCACTCGGTCTAGGCAGTCAAGACAGGAATCGAATCCGTCGCCGTAAACCGAGAAGTCGTCCATGAAGACCTCCAAACACTCCCCTACCATGTCCGAAAATATCGACAGCATGCATCTCTGAAAAGTCGCAGGGGCGTTACATAGCCCGAATGGCATGCGTCGAAAGGCGTAAGTACCGAAGGGACAGGTAAAGGTGGTCTTCTCCTGATCCTCAGGAGCGATGGCCACCTGGTTGTAGCCCGAGTACCCATCTAGGAAGCAGTAATGGCTCTTCCCTGCCAGTCTCTCAATGATCTGATCTATAAAGGGCAGGGGGAAATGGTCCTTCTTGGTGGCCTGGTTGAGTCTCCTGTAGTCAACGCAGACCCGCCAAGAGGTGGGTACTCGTGTAGCGATCTCCTCTCCCGACTCACTGATCACAGTCGTGATGCCCGTCTTCTTGGGCACCACATGCAAGGTGCTCACCCACTTGGAGTCGGAAATGGGATAAATAAAATCTGCACTCCACCATTTTGATATTTCCTTCATGACAACCTCTCTTAGGTTGGGGTTCAGTCGCCGCTGGAACTCACGTGACGGCTTCGCCCCTTCCTCGAGATAGATATGGTGGGAGCACAATGAGGGACTAATCCCATGGAGATCTGCTACGCTCCATCCAATTGCCTTGCGGTTCTTTTCAAGAACCTCCATCAGACGGGATTCTTGCTCTTCAGTCAGATCAGCAGAGATGATGACTGGGTACATCTCAGTCTCTCCCGCAAGGAATCTATACTTCAACGAAGTAGGGAGCGGCTTAAGCTCTGGACAGCTGGGTGCTGGCAAATCTGGCTTCTGAAGAAGATGTGTGTATGCGGACAATTCTGCCAAATCTACCTGGGAGAATGATAACGAACTCTCACAAACTGGATCTGGAGAAGGCGGGTCCTCTGCATTGTCTCTGATTTGTTCTGCCTCTACCTCCTCCTCATCTATAGGCTCAGTTGGATCCAGATCTGGCATCTGATCATCACAATCTGCCCAATCAGATTCTGAATCCGAGGGATCTATATCAGACTCGGTGGCATCAGTACCACCGGAGAACAAGGTGGCATCAGCACCACCATCACTGGAAATCGTGTCGCGATCAAGGTCCGACTCTGCTGACTCAATAGTATCCTGAACCAAGGCTGTGCTCTCCAGACTATCCTCTGCTATTAATTCTGCATCAACTGTATCTGAATATGAGAGGATGGTCTGTGCTGCAGGATCTGCCCAAACTGCCTCATCATCTGTGATCACAAAATCACAGTCCTGGTGGATGTCTGGTCCTGCGTCTGTCAGCTGTTCTGAATCTGTACTGTCCTCTGAGCGGGATCTAGCTCTGGCTCTGTGGTCCTTAACCGTCTCTATTTGTATACTCTCGCCCTGGACGCGAAAGAATACCTTCCCACTGTCATGGTCAGTCACCGCTTTGGCTGTGGCCAAGAACGGGCGACCGAGGATGATGGGGGAATCGGTCAACGAGTCAGGGGTCTCCATGTCCAGCACTACGAAGTCCACGGGGAATTGCAAACCCTGAATCGTGACGACAACGTCTCGCAACAACCCCTTTGGCCTCTTGACAGACCGATCAGCAAACTGAAGGTATGTCCTGCTCTGTCTAAGAGTGCCCAACTCTAAGTGGTCGAGAAGGGCTGCCGGAAGAAGGTTGATCGACGATCCGCTATCTAATAGAGTACGGTTGAACCTCTGCTCACTGATCTGACATCTGACATACGGGGCCCCTAAATCTGGCCTCTTAGTCGGCAGATGGTTCTGGATCGCGTAACACGTGGCTTTGGTCAACACATGAATTTCTGCGGTCTTATTCCTCTTCGTCCTTCTGACTGTGGTCTTATCTCTCAAGGATCGCTGAAGAAGAGGGATGTGTTGCAAAGCCTCATTGAGGGTCAGCTGGATGTGAAATCGGTCTATCATTCTCTGGCTGAACTCCTCCTGCTCTATCTTTTTTGGATCTTTTTCTTTTTTCTTCCCCTTCCCCAACTCAAGGGCTCTAGGAAAGGGGATCACAGGGTCCTTCTCAGATGAAGGACTAGGAATAGGCCTAGACGGTTCGATGACCGGATCCTCACAAACATCATTTACCACAGTGGGATCAAAAGAAACTAAACCTTTTCCTTTATTCAAATCAGATTTCTGAGATACATTCATGCGAGGAAAGACAACATTTCTATCAGAATAAATGTTGGTGGCATCAGTACCACCTCTAGTTGGCTCTACAACTAGACGTCTTGCGGTCTCAGTACCGCAGGCTGGCTCGGCTCTGCTGGTGGCGTCAGTACCACCTCCTCGGTGTGGTGAAATGGCGGCCTCAGTACCGCTGGTGGAATCAGCATCTCGGGTGGCCTCAGTACCACCGTCATCATGATGTGCGGCTTCAGTACCGCTCTCCTCTTCCTTATCTGGCGCTCTAGATGGATCCTCGTGTGGTCGCTCAGATGAGGTGCCTCCTGCTGGTCTTCTACCGCTCCTAAGTGTAACAAAATCAGCATCAAATAGATCCGATGACATATCATCAAATGAGTCACTAGAAGTGGTAGGCTCAGTGTGAACTACCTGCTCAGATTTCCTCTTCAAGTTATTCGGGTTAGGCTCGATCTGTGCAGGGATGGCGGCCTTCCCTCTCATCAGGTCCCGCATCTCCTGGCGGAACTCGTCCATCTCCCGTCTAAATGTAGCCTGCTGCTCTGTGAAGAGGCGGGCTAAATCATCCATGGCGGGGCTCTCATGGGAGCCTGACGGGTTGCCTCTCTGGTAATGAGGCTGCTGGACCTGCTGCTGCTGTGGCTGAGAGGGGTAAGAGGAAGGATGCTGCTGCTGGTGAGCTTGCTGCTCACGTCTCCAATTTTGTCCCTGCTGCTGGTAGGGACGAGGTACGAAGGATGATGGCTGATGTGGCTGATATGCAGGGGGCTGTTGGTGATCTCTCTGCTGGGAGTACTGCCCTCCCTGACCGGCTGGCTGCTGTTGGGACTGGTTACCCCCATTCCCCCACCTGAATCCGGGATGGTCTCGTCGGATTCCAGGTTGAGGACGGTCATACCAAATCCCGTTGACATCCATCAACGGCTCAGCATCAAAGGGGTCTGGTGGCAGTGCTGCCAGAGGCTGATCCGGCTGATATACCACCATCTGTAAGTCTGGAGATGGTGGTGACTGGTAAGAGGGCTGCTGCTGCTGGTACGGCTCCGCCTGTACAAGGTGAACTTGTCTAGGCTGCTGCAAGGAGCTGGAGCGCTGGGACGAGCTGCGACTGCCGCCGGAATCGCCTCGCGACAGAAGACGGGGCTGAGGAGCCGTCTGTGCCTCCTGAAGACACAAGAGCTGGGTCTTCATGTCGCTCAGAGTTTGTGCCATTTGCTCCATCTGAGTTATGCCCTGGCACTGCTGCTTCTCTATTATTTCCATGCGGTCCAACTTCTCGCTGATAATCCCCATGTCCGCAGTGGCCGACTCTGCCTGTGCGGCCGCAACTGTGGACGAACTGGATGGACCTGCATCAACCCGTGCTATCCGCTGATACTGCACGGGTCCTGGCGGCTGCTGAGATCTCTGAGTGTACAACCGAGTTTGGGACATCACCATGTAATTTTCTGCCATCTCCTCGTAGATGGCCCAGACTTGGTTGTGGTCCTTGGCAAAGTAGGACCCGCCGCAAGAAGCATTCACCAGACCCTGAAGCTCTGGTGTCATCCCACTAAAGAAGCTCTGAACTAGGTTCGGCTTCGAGATGTCGTGGTGTGGGCATCTATCCAGAAGCTCTCTGAACCTCTCCCATGCTTCGTGAAATTGCTCATTAGGGAGCATGGAGAAGTTGTTGATCAGGGCCCTCGCTGCATTCGTCCGCCCGAGTGGATAGTACTTGTTCAAGTACTCGGTGCGGAGCTGATCCCAGGTGTAAACAAACTTCCCTAGATGTTTCAGCCAGGCGGCTGCTCTATCTGCCAGTGAAAAAGGGAAGGCCATCATTCGAATCGTATCTTGGTCCACATGACGGTCGTGGACAGTACTGCAGATCATCAAAAACTCCTGGAGATGGAGATGGGGTTCCTCAGTGGCAAGCCCGTGAAAATGAGGGAGCATCTGCAGGGTGTTCGGAGGGAACTTGAAATCCCCCACGATAGCAGGTACCACCACCCAATGATGCATCAGTGTAGATCCGGGGTTGTGTAGCTCCCGCATCGTTCTCGGTGGTCCTCCTCCGGCGGCGGCTGCCGCTGCGGCAGCTGCTGCTGCGGCTGCTGCCTCTGCATCAGCGTCAGGAATGTCCTCAGGCTCGCTCGGCTCGTCTCGCTCTCTTCGGAGTCGCTCCATCTCCCTTCTCATCTCAATCATAAAAGCCCCCTGATCGCGTAACTGTTGCTGAACCGTCTCTAATGATGCGATCAGGGTGGAGTTGATCGCTCCCTGGTCTAAGACAAAATGTTCGGGCTGGCGATCGTCTGAACTGCCGGCTCCAGCCATAGGGATGTCTGCAAAATCAGATGAGCCTAACTCAGGTTCTGTTAAATCAATTCGTCTTTCCTCGGGCTCATGTCTCTCAGTAGGAAAAGAAAGGGGGTCGAGGGGGAACAGGGTGGAATCGAACTCGGGTCCGGAGAGCTGGTCTCGACTCTCACGGGCCAACCTAGATGATGGAGTAGCCGCGCCTGAAAGCGGTGCAGCCAGAGGCTGCCTAAGAGATCGTCTACCCATCATCTTGATCTGGCGAGTAAGGCGGATGGGATCTGGAGAAAATATGATCGCAAAGCAAACCCCTTGTTCACCAACTCAACACAATCTGAAGACCGTGAAAGCTCGGTCAATTTATCTTGTCAATTTTATTTGGTGAACACACAAGATATCAGAGCGATTACGTGACCTGCTGGGATACCCGATACTCTCTCAACCGACTGTCCCGCACAGAAGAGTCGGTAATCAGTCGAGATGAGCACCGGAGGGCTTTACCTAGTGTTCGGGTCACTCTCTCGCACAATCAAACCAAACAATGAGGGGGTTGCTCTCCCCAAGACAAATTTTTAATGTGAGTGTCTTTTAGGGTCAATAATGTTATCCAGTCCCAATTTTTTTTTTGTTTTTCTTTTTAATTTTTTTCAAAATAAATACAAGCGGCCTAACGATTTTTCCGATTCTCCTGATGATTAAGCCAAACACAGGGGGAGAAGACAAAAAAGCCGATGCGCGAGAAAATCAATGATGCATGCAGAGAAAGAAATGCGTACCTTGTCTCCAGCACTCTACATGCAAGTGATCCGCGCAGAATTTAAATACAGAATTAAACTACCTAAATGATGCAACGAGGAAAAACCGAGTCCTAGCTGAGCAATTTCTATTGATCGTGAAGAACAATAGTTAGCCAACGGAATCGAGTCCGGAGTCCGATCTTGGGAGTCACTCGGTGCCCGCCACAACGGGTCCTGCCAGCGCTGTATGTGACTCCTCACGGCACGTGGTCTCAAATTCAATTAAACTAACTTTTTCAGTGAATTTTATCAAGGTCCAATTACGTTCTATAGGAACAGATATTCTATTAAGTGTTGGGCCTTAGATATTTACGTCACAATCAACAGAAATTCCTAAATCTAGGGGCTCGAGAAAAACCGCGTAAACACCGGAAAAGGCAGCTAGCTATCAAAACCACGATAAAAGCCGCGAAAATCCGAATGGGTCCCCCGAGCACACCGGTGCTCGGCGAAACAGACCCGCTAAGTTACAAGTGTCCACAGTTCAAAGTCTAAGTTATTACAACAAGTATTGTTCTCTCTCTCTCTAAACAGAAAATCTCTTCTCCTCTCTCTCTTCCTGCTGCGCGGGTCCTCTAAATAGTAACTCCAAGCAGTCCAAGCAGTACCTCGCACAAAAATCCAAGAGAGAATGTCAGAAAACAATTATAATATAGAGAGACAAAAATAGAAGAATGAAAACTGACTACAAAGCTGTGCTCCCCGGCAACGGCGCCATTCTGACGACACGGAAATCACACTAACAACTGAGGTGGAAAATAAATCACAATGTCGTTGTCCTCAATTGCTCAGAAGGTGTCAATCAAGAAAAATAAATCAACCACTCACAGAGATAAAATCAAGCAAGCACAAAGTAGAGCGGTCTAGCTATAGGATTAACCTGGTATAGCTCCCAGGGTCGAACACAAGGAGCACAGATTGGCCTTGCGGCCTACGATGTAGTCAGATTGAACTAAAACACCGAGAACATATTTTTGTGGTTTTTATTTGTTTTTATATTTTTTTAGATTTTTTAAATGATGAGAAAATTAAAGAAGGTAAATACAAGGGAACTTCAACAATTTATTACACACACCAAAAATGATGCAAAAATTCCAGAAAATTGGTTTTTAGGTTTTTTAAGTTTTTTACTGTTTTTGGTGAATTTTTGGAATTTTTCTATTGGGGAAATTATTTATTAAAAATCAAACAATGCGAAAAACAAAGGGGACTGTCCAGCAAGGCTTAAGACCCAAAAATAAAATACTATTGGATCTCAAAAAGCCCTAAAGGTAATTTTCCTATAATCTAGAAAGAATAAGGAAAATTTAGGCACCCTAATTATTGTTTTTGGATTTTTAATTTATTTATTATAATTTTTATGAGTTTTTAGGGGTTTTTCAATTTTTAGGGTTTTTAAGTGATGAAAAGTAGCCAAAATTGGCTAGAAAATCAAGCAACAAGCAAGAAACAGTAACCAAAATTTTTTAGAATTTTTGGTGGAGTTTTTATATTTTTTTGGTATTTTTAAAGTCAAACAGTGGCAAAAATAGGGATTTTTGAATTTCTAAAAATAATAAATGAAATCAAAAATGTCCCCAAAAATCATAGAAATTCCTACACCATGGCAGGAGCCATGTGTCAAAATCTCATTGGATTTGGAGGTCGTTTGATATTTTATTCAAAAATAAAGGTGGGGCACTGTGCACAGGGACCTATGTGCAAATACCCAAAAGTTCTGGGGACCTGGTGCAAAATACCCAAGAAGTCACGTGCCAAGCACGTGCCTGGGGCACTCAAGGACCTAAATGTAATAAAAATAAGTTCCAAGGACCTATTGATAACTCGTATCAAAAGTCCAGGGGCTTATATGCAATTTACCCAAAATAAAACGCACATGCGCATAATCAATGCTCACAGGGGTATATATGCAATTACTCAAAACTTTTTATTCAATGAATAACATCCAGAACTACAAGGGGTCTTATGCAAATAACCCAGAATAACACGTGACGACGCACGTGGTTCACAACTGGCGGGGGTATAAGTGCAAATAAAATAAATACGAGGTCCTTGATGCAAATATCCCAGAAAATAAACAACTTGAATTGAAAATTACAGGACTAAAATGAAATAGAACAAACAGAGGGGTCTAAGAGAAATTTACCCCTTTTATTATTATCGACGGCCCGATGTTGACGCGTGGCAGATCTGACGGTGGAGAACAAACGCGCCTTTAACTATGGAAGCGCTGGCCTGATCCGACGGCTGGTGTGCGTCCACGTGGGTGATCGGACGGTGGTGATGCAACGTGGTTCTTCGAAGGAGACCAGGCTCAGATCGGATGGTCGAGGTGCACCCACGTGGATGATCAAGCGGTGCTGGGCTCGGGTGCCTCTCTCCTCGGCTGCAACGGTCCAGATGAGATCCTCAGATGGATCGACGGCTACTGCTCCTCTATAGATCGACGGCTGGGATTAGAACTGGAGCGGGGACCTCATCGGACGGCTCTGGAGGATGGTGAAAGAACTGATGGCCGGCGAACTTCGCCGGCCTCGTGCGTGGACTCCGGTCCTCCTCTGCTGCGCCTGAAGGTCGGAGAAGATCCAGCGTGAAGTTGCGCAGCTGCTGCGGGTCTCCGATGACCTAGCCGAGCTCTGAAGAGCTCCGGCGAAGTCGGCGGAGATGAAGCTCCTGGCTGGGAGTTGGGAAGCCTCAGACGCCTCCCTTTGGACCTGCAAAGTAGTCAAGAAGCTTCGCGGGTCGAGGGCAAAATGCCTCGACCCAAGAAGGCGGGGTGAAGATGGTCTGTGCGGTGGGGCGAGCAAGCTCCGGCGAGGCGGAGACGGTGGAGCTCGACTCCCAGATCCTGTGCGATCTGGGTTGAGTGAAAGTGCGTAGAAGGTGTGTGAGGAGATGGCGGAGGTGATGGTCGGGTCGGAGGATCGAGATGTTGCGTGAGATGGCCGGAATCAAGGAAATGCGTCGGAGATAGGAATTGGGCGAAATCGAAAATTGGAAGAAATTAGAGGGAGCTAAGGTTACCTGATGGATGCTGGAGACTGTGCTGGAGCGTGGCTAACTCCGGGTCGTAGCTTCGAAGGGCGTCAAGGCCTGAAGCTCGATGCTCAACGCCGGCGGCGGAGCAAGGACGGCGAAGATCGCCGGATCGATGGTTTCGCTTCCTCGCCTCACTGCAACAAGGGCGGACGCTTGCTGTCACTCTCGCGAAGCCTATGGAGGTCACTGGGAAGGAGGAGAAGGGCCAAAGATGGGGCGCGGAGGCGGCGGAGGTGAGAATATATAAGGTGACAGGGGCGTTTAGGGTTGAGGCTCGACGGCGATGGAAAGCGTGGATTTGATGGCGGAAGATCCGGTGAGGGAGAGGGATGAACGGCGAAGAATCCGAGCACGGGGGTTGAGTGGGTGACAGCCTGGAGACGCGTGGGAAATTCGGAGAAGGCGGGGCGGCGCGCGTCTTCCAGAAAAGGAAGGAGACCGCGGGGGAGTTGACCGGGGTCAACAATCCCCCGTGGACCAATCAGGAGCGGCCACGTGTGCTCGATTTTTGTTTATTTATTTTAGGGCAGAAATAGGCCGAATTAAAGAAAACTCAAAACATGAAATATTTTTCTTTTATTTTTTTCTATTTTTTGGTGATTTTTAATTAATTTTTGGAAATAAAAATAGGTTAGCTATATATACAGGTATATGTACACTATATGGATTTTTATTTTTGATTTTTTATTTGTTATTTTTATGTATTTTTATGCTCATTTTGTATTTTATTTATTTACAAGATAAAATATGGAATAAAAGAATATTTTTATTTTATTTTTATCACTTATATACAAGGGTGAAATAAATGGTTGAATACATTTATATACATGGTATTTATACAATGTATTTTTGTATTTTCAATTTTGTAATTTTTATTTGATTTTTGTTTTGTTTCTTGTTATTTATTTTATTTACAAAATATAACATAGAATATTTACAAAAAGTTTAGAAAATAATTGAATTTATTTACAAGGTTAAATAAATACAATGGTGTGGTTTATGTACATGGTGAAGGTATATTTTTGAATTTTTGATTTTTTTTTATTTGTATTTTGTTTTTAATAAGATATATACAAATACTTACAACATATTTTTGGGTGAGGAAAATATATAGTTTTATTTACAGAAGTATATACACATGAGCTCCTATCTCCCTCTCCTTTGGCTTTTATGCGGTCAGGCCCATGCTGAGCCCTCCCTTGGGTTAGGTTGCTCAATATTTATTCTAAATATTTCCCTCTTTTTCTTTTTGCTCTTTATTCTTTTTATTTTTGCACAAAAACATGCTAATTATAGGTTTTTACACAATGCATGCTTCTGGTATTTATTTGTATTTACACATATCTACATGTATTTGCAAAGGTTTTTGTAGCTAAAATAATAGAATAAAGAGTGATGAATGGGTATTCATCACCCCCTATGCTTTAACTTTGCTAGTCCCTTAGCAAACACTTATTTGAAAAAGAAGTGAAAAAGAAAGAAAAAGAAAAAGAAAAAGAGGATGTACATGGATCAAGGTTGACTTATTAAATTTTCTTTCATTAAATTGAAATATGGAGCTCGATCAGATCTTTGGATTATTAATGTGTCGGAACCTTATTTGGACTTAAGCCTAAAACTCAACAGCCTCCAAGTTCCACCAATCTATGGGCAAGACTCCTCAATAAACCAAATCAGAACAAGTCTACATACACAAACTCTAATGACCATGAATCTTTTCCTTGCGGTGTAAGTGATATGTGGCTCCCCACCTCAGAAGTAACAAAGAAACAACCTCCCTCAACCTGGTAACTCTAATGCCTCAGTCTAGCAACTCTTTCCTCGAGAAGCGGGGTATTCCCTTCTAAGTTCAAGTGCAACCGGCTCAAGAAGAGGGGGTAGAAGTATAGAGTTTTGGAAGCTTAGCCAGTGTAGCTAAGTCTCCCGCTGCAAGC
Source organism: Ottelia alismoides (assembly GCA_037367405.1). NCBI lineage: Eukaryota > Viridiplantae > Streptophyta > Magnoliopsida > Alismatales > Hydrocharitaceae > Ottelia > Ottelia alismoides. The sequence continues at coordinate 99,507 of JAZKJV010009535.1, forward strand.
TTCATGAGATGTAACATGATACCATAAGCTTTTGCTTTTCACTCCGGTGGGGTTATTAAATTTTCAATCCGACCCACCACTTTTTTGGAGTTCTTTTTGCATTTTTTTTTTCAACAACTTCTGTATAACATATCTACATGGTGCAGCATATATAAGAAATTTCCCCTTGAGCCAGTAGACTATCCCTCTTTTGAAGCTTTATTGCAACCCACAGCTTCTGTCTTTAGCTTTCAACACCACTAGACCAAGTTGAGGTGCACTTCCTTCACTATAAGAAGAAGAGAGGTTCCGCCTAGAAGTACTACCCTCATATGCTACCCCAAGCCAAAGGAAACTGCCTCCTCACCACCTCATCCATGGAGAGCCATGTGTAAAGTGCAGATGCAAGTGAAGCCATTGTCTCTGAGAGTCATGCGTGTGTTGTTAAGTGCTCTATTTAGGCTCATCAAGATGACATATGCTCATAGCCTAGTGGACTCAAAGAATTAAGTCCTTATGGACCTGAAGAGCCTTAACCCTAAGTCCTACAAGGTTCCTCTTGAAGTTAAGTGGATTAAGATCTTATTCAAGCTCCATTTCTCAATTTAATTCCAGGCTTAGTTCAAATGTCAACTCTTCCTCTTTTTCTTTTTCTTTCTTTTTCACTTCTTTTTCAAATAAGTGTTTGCTAAGGGACTAGCAAAGTTAAAGCATAGGGGGTGATGAATACCCATTCATCACTCTTTATTCTTATATTTTAGCTACAAAAACCTTTGCAAATACATGTAGATATGTGTAAATACAAATAATTACCAAAAGCATGCATTGTGTAAAAACCTATAATTAGCATGTTTTTGTGCACAAAATAAAAGAATAAAGAGCAAAAAGAAAAAGAGGGAAATATTTAGAATAAATATTGAGCAACCTAACCCAAGGGAGGGCTCAGCATGGGCCTGACCGCATAAAAGCCAAAGTAGAGGGAGATAGGAGCTCATGTGTATATACTTCTGTAAATACAATAAATTATATTTTCCTCACCCAAAAATATGTTGTAAGTATTTGTATATATCTTATTAAAAACAAAATACAAATAAAAAAAATCAAAAATTCAAAAATAGAACATCACCCATGTATTTATTTAACCCTATAAATAAATGAAATTATTTTCAGAACTTTTTGTGAATATTCTATGGCATATTTTGTAAATAAAATAAATAAAAAGAAACAAAACAAAAATCAAATAAAAATTACAAAATTAAAATACAAAAATACATTGTATAAATACCATGTATATAAATGTATATATCTATTTATTTCACCCTTATATATATATAATAAAAATAAAATAAAAATATTCTTTTATTCCATATTTTATGGTGTAAATAAATAAAATACAAAATGAGCATAAAAATACATAAAAATAACAAATAAAAAATCAAAAATAAAAATCCATGTAGTATACATATACCTATATATATAGCTACCCTATTTTTATTTCCAAAAATTAATTAAAAATCACCAAAAAATAGAAAAAAATAAAAGAAAAATATTTCATGTTTTGAGTTTTCTTTAATTCGGCCTATTTCTGCCTTAAAATAAATAAACAAAAATTGCATCCACGTGGCCGCTCCTGATTGGTCCACGGGGGATTGTTGACCCCGGTCAACTCCCCCGCGGACTCCTTCCTTTTCTGGAAGACGCGCGCCGCCCCGCCTTCTCCGATTTTCCCACGCGTCTCCAGGCTGTCTCCCATGCATATCCCATGCCCGGATTCTTCGCCGTTCATCCCTCTCCCTCGCCGGATCTTCCGCCATCAAATCCACGCCTTCTATAGCTGTCGCCACTCAACCCTAATCGCCCCTGTCACCATTTATATCCCGACCTCCGCCGCCTCCGCGCCCGATCTTTGGCCCTTCTCCTCCTTCCCAGTGACCTCCATAGGCTTCGCGAGAGTGACAGCAAGCGTCTGCCCTTGTTGCAGTGAGGCGAGGAAGCGAATCCATTGATCCGGCGATCTTCGTCGTCCTTGCTCCGCCGTCGGCGTTGAGCATCGAGCTTCAGGCCTTGACGCCCTTCGAAGCTACGACCCGGAGTTAGCCACGCTCCAGCACAGTCTACTGCAGCCATCAGGTAGCCGATTAGACCTTCTATTTAGCGTAATTTTCGATTTCGCCCAATTCATATCTCCGACGCATTTCTCCGATTCCGGCCATTTCACGTAACATCTCGATCCTCCGACCCGACCATCACCTCTGCCAATCCCTCACGCACCTTCTACGCCCTTTCACTCAACCCAGATCGCACAGGATCTGGGAATCGAGCTCCACCGTCCTTCGCTCGCCGGAGCTCGTCCGCTTCAAAGCACCGTCCACCTTCACCCCGCCTTCTTGGGTCGAGGCATTTTGCCCTCGACCCGCGAAGCTTCTTGTCCACTTTGCAGGTCCAAAGGAGGTGTCTGAGCCTCCAGTCCATTCAAGACCAGAGCTTCGTGCCGCCAGGCCTCGACGGAGCCCCTCCAGGGTTCGGCTGGGCCATCGGCCATCACCATCAGCTGCGGGACAGTGCAGCGGAGCTTCTCCGACCAATTGCAGCAGCTGAGGAGGGGTGTAGCGCACGCAGGAGACCGGCGAAGTTCGCCGGGGATGAGTTCTTGCACCATCCTCCAGAGCCGTCCGATGAAGACCTCGCTCCAGTTCTAATCCTGAGCGTCCATCCTTGAAGGAGCAGCAGCCATCGATCTATCTGAGGAGACATCTTGACCGTTGTAGCCGAGGAGAGAGGACCAGGAGCCCAGCATCGTCAGATCTTCCACGTGGACCTCTCCCAGCCGTTGATCGAGCCGAAGGGACGAAGAGAGAAGAGGCGCAGCACATCCGGACCGTCCAGCCTACACGTGGCGCCTATCCGACCGTCGGCTAATAAAGGGGTAAATATCGTAGGGCCCCCTCGTAGTTTGTTATTTTCTTTTTAGTCCTGTAATTTTTAATTCAAGTTGTTTATTTTCTGGGATATTTGCACCAAGGACCCCGTACTTATTTTTATTTGCACTTATACCCCCGCCAGTTGTGAACCACGTGCTTCGTCACGTGTTTTGTTGGGATATTTGCATAAGACCCCTTGTAGTTCTGGATGTTATTCATTGAATAAAAAGTTTTGTTTATTTGCATATATACCCCTGTGAGCATTGATTATTCGCATGTGCGTTTTATTTTGGGATATTTGCATATAAGCCCCTGGACTTTTGATACGAGTTATCAATAGGTCCTTGGAACTTATTTTTATTACATTTAGGTCCTTGAGTGCCCCAGGCACGTGCTTGGCACGTGACTTCTTGGGTATTTTGCACCAGGACCCCAGAACTTTTGGGTATTTGCACATAGGTCCCTGTGCACAGTGCCCCACCTTTATTTTTGAATAAAATATCAAACGACCTCCAAATCCAATGAGATTTTGACACATGGCTCCTGCCATGGTGTAGGAATTTCTATGATTTTTGAGGACAATTTTGATTTCATTTATTATTTTTAAAAATTCAAAAACCCCTATTTTTGCCACTGTTTGACTTTAAAAATACCAAAAAAATATAAAAACATCTCCAAAAATTCTAAAAAAATCAGGTATTGTAGTTTGCTTGCTGTTTGATTTTCTAGCCAACTTTGGCTATTTTTCATCACTTAAAAACCCTAAAAATTGAAAAACCCCTAAAAACCCATAAAAATTATAATAATTAAATCAAAAATCCAAAAACAATAATTAGGGTGCCTAAATTTTCCTTGTTCTTCATAGATTACAGGAAAATTACCTCCAAGGTTGATTGAAACTCTTAAATATTTTATTTTTGAGTTTCTAACCTTGCTGGACAGTACCTTGGTGTTTCTGCCTTGTTTGATTTTTAGTAAATAATTTACTCATTAGAAAAATCCCAAAAATTCACCAAAAACAGTAAAAAACATTTAAAACATAAAAACAAATTTTCCTTAATTTTTTTCATCATTTTTGGTGTGTTGAATAAATTGTTGAAGTTCCCTTGTTTTCCCTTTCTCTCATTTTCTCATCTTTAAAAAAAATCTAAAAAAATACAAAAACAAATAAAAACCATAAAAAAAAAAAAGATTCCCTTGGATTTCTGACTACATCGTAGGCCGCAAGGCCAATCTGTGCTCCTTGTGTTCGACCCTGGGAGCTATACCAGGTTAATCCTATAGCAGGACCACTTCTCTGTATTTTATTGATTTATCTTAATCTGTGGTTCATTTTTCTTGATTGACGCATTCGAGTGACTGAGGTCGCAACGACCTCATTTTATACCTTTACCTCAGTTGTTCGGGATTTCGCGTCGTCAGAATGGCGCCGTTGCCGGGGAGCACGGCTTTGTAGTCATTTTTCCATATTGTCTCTCTACATTATAACTGTTTTCTGACACTCTCTCTTTCTAATTTTTGTGCGAGGTACTGCGTGGAGAACTTGGAGTACACTTTTTGAGGACCCGCACGGGAAGAAGAGCAGGGAGAAGAAGAAGAATGTCATTTATTTGAGAGAACAATATTTTTGTAATAATTTAGGACTCAAACTTTGAACTGTGGACATTTGTAACTTAGAGGGTCTGTTTCGCCGAGCACCGGTGTGCTCGGGGGACCCATTTGGATTTTCGCGGCTTTTATCGTGGTTTTTATAGCTAGCTGCCTTTTCCGGTGTTTCTCGCGGTTTCAGCCCCTAGACATAGGAATTTTGATTGATTGTGACGTAAATGTTTAAGGCCCAACACCTAATAGAATATCTGCTCCTATAGAGCGTAATTGGACCTTAATAAAATTCACTGAAAAAGTTAGTTTAATTGGATTTGAGACCACGTGCCGTGAGGAGTCACATACAGCGCTGGCAGGACCCGTTGTGGCGGGCACCGAGTGACTCCCAAGATCAGACTCTGGACTCGATTCCGTTGGCTAACTATTGTTCTTCACGATCAATAGAAGTTGCTTGTCTAAGGCCGGCTTTTCCCGTTGCACCATTTAGGTAGTTTGATTTCTGTCTTTAAATTCTGCGCGGATCACTTGCATGTAGAGTGCTGGAGACAAGGTACGCATTTCTTTCTCTGCATGCATCACTGATTTCTTCGCGCATCGGCTTTTTCGTTCTCTCCCTCTGTTTTTGGCTTAATCATCAGGAGAATCGGAAAAAAACTGTTAGGCCGCTTGTATTTATTTTGAAAAAAAAAATTAAAAAGAAAAACAAAAAAATTGGGACTGGATAACATTATTGACCCTAAAAGACACTCACATTAAAAATTTGTATTGGGGAGAGCAACCCCCTCATTGAATGGTTTGGATGCGCGAGAGAGTGACCCGCACACTAGGTAGAACCCTCCGGTGTTATTTCTAGCTGACTACCGACTCTTCCGTGCGGGCCAGTCGGTTGGAGTAGCATCGGGTATCCTAACAGGTCACGTAAGCGCTCTGATATCTTGCATGTTCACCAAATAAAATTGACAAGATAAATTGACCGATCTTTTACGGTCTTCAGATTGTGTTGCGTTGGTGAACCGGGGGTTTGCTTTGCGATCATATTTTCTCCAGATCCCATCCGCCCAACTCGCCAGATCAAGATGATGGGTAGACGATCTCTTAGGCAGCCTCTAGCTGCACCGCTTTCAGGCGCGTCTACTCCATCATCTAGGTTGGCCCGTGAGAGTCGAGACCAGCTCTCCGGGCCCGAGTTCGAGTCCACCCTGTTCCCCCTCGATCCCCTTTCTTCTGCTACTGAGAGACATGAGCCCGAGGAAAGACGAATTAATTTGACAGAACCTGAGTTAGGCTCATCTGATTTTGCAGGCATCCCTATGGCTGGAGCCGGCGGTTCAGACGATCGCCAGCCCGAACATTTTGTCTTAGACCAGGGAGCGATTAACTCCACCCTGATCGCGTCATTAGAGACAGTTCAGCAACAGTTACGCGATCAGGGGGCATTCATGATAGAAATGAGGAGGGAGTTGGAGAGACTCCGAAGAGAGCGAGACGAGCCGAGCGAGCCTGAGGACATTCCTGACGCTGATGCAGAGGCAGCAGCCGCAGCAGCAGCTGCCGCAGCGGCAGCCGCCGCCGGAGGAGGACCACCGAGAACGATGCGGGAGCTACTGATGAATACCCATTCATCACTCTTTATTCTATTATTTTAGCTACAAAAACCTTTGCAAATACATGTAGATATGTGTAAATACAAATAAATACCAGAAGCATGCATTGTGTAAAAACCTATAATTAGCATGTTTTTGTGCAAAAATAAAAAGAATAAAGAGCAAAAAGAAAAAGAGGGAAATATTTAGAATAAATATTGAGCAACCTAACCCAAGGGAGGGCTCAGCATGGGCCTGACCGCATAAAAGCCAAAGTAGAGGGAGATAGGAGCTCATGTGTATATACTTCTGTAAATAAAACTATATATTTTCCTCACCCAAAAATATGTTGTAAGTATTTGTATATATCTTATTAAAAACAAAATACAAATAAAAAAAAATCAAAAATTCAAAAATATACCTTCACCATGTACATAAACCACACCATTGTATTTATTTAACCTTGTAAATAAATTCAATTATTTTCTAAACTTTTTGTAAATATTCTATGTTATATTTTGTAAATAAAATAAATAACAAGAAACAAAACAAAAATCAAATAAAAATTACAAAATTGAAAATACAAAAATACATTGTATAAATACCATGTATATAAATGTATTCAACCATTTATTTCACCCTTGTATATAAGTGATAAAAATAAAATAAAAATATTCTTTTATTCCATATTTTATCTTGTAAATAAATAAAATACAAAATGAGCATAAAAATACATAAAAATAACAAATAAAAAATCAAAAATAAAAATCCATATAGTGTACATATACCTGTATATATAGCTAACCTATTTTTATTTCCAAAAATTAATTAAAAATCACCAAAAAAATAGAAAAAAATAAAAGAAAAATATTTCATGTTTTGAGTTTTCTTTAATTCGGCCTATTTCTGCCCTAAAATAAATAAACAAAAATCGAGCACACGTGGCCGCTCCTGATTGGTCCACGGGGGATTGTTGACCCCGGTCAACTCCCCCGCGGTCTCCTTCCTTTTCTGGAAGACGCGCGCCGCCCCGCCTTCTCCGAATTTCCCACGCGTCTCCAGGCTGTCACCCACTCAACCCCCGTGCTCGGATTCTTCGCCGTTCATCCCTCTCCCTCGCCGGATCTTCCGCCATCAAATCCACGCTTTCCATCGTCGTCGAGCCTCAACCCTAAACGCCCCTGTCACCTTATATATTCTCACCTCCGCCGCCTCCGCGCCCCATCTTTGGCCCTTCTCCTCCTTCCCAGTGACCTCCATAGGCTTCGCGAGAGTGACAGCAAGCGTCCGCCCTTGTTGCAGTGAGGCGAGGAAGCGAAACCATCGATCCGGCGATCTTCGCCGTCCTTGCTCCGCCGCCGGCGTTGAGCATCGAGCTTCAGGCCTTGACGCCCTTCGAAGCTACGACCCGGAGTTAGCCACGCTCCAGCACAGTCTCCAGCATCCATCAGGTAACCTTAGCTCCCTCTAATTTCTTCCAATTTTCGATTTCGCCCAATTCCTATCTCCGACGCATTTCCTTGATTCCGGCCATCTCACGCAACATCTCGATCCTCCGACCCGACCATCACCTCCGCCATCTCCTCACGCACCTTCTACGCACTTTCACTCAACCCAGATCGCACAGGATCTGGGAGTCGAGCTCCACCGTCTCCGCCTCGCCGGAGCTTGCTCGCCCCACCGCACAGACCATCTTCACCCCGCCTTCTTGGGTCGAGGCATTTTGCCCTCGACCCGCGAAGCTTCTTGACTACTTTGCAGGTCCAAAGGGAGGCGTCTGAGGCTTCCCAACTCCCAGCCAGGAGCTTCATCTCCGCCGACTTCGCCGGAGCTCTTCAGAGCTCGGCTAGGTCATCGGAGACCCGCAGCAGCTGCGCAACTTCACGCTGGATCTTCTCCGACCTTCAGGCGCAGCAGAGGAGGACCGGAGTCCACGCACGAGGCCGGCGAAGTTCGCCGGCCATCAGTTCTTTCACCATCCTCCAGAGCCGTCCGATGAGGTCCCCGCTCCAGTTCTAATCCCAGCCGTCGATCTATAGAGGAGCAGTAGCCGTCGATCCATCTGAGGATCTCATCTGGACCGTTGCAGCCGAGGAGAGAGGCACCCGAGCCCAGCACCGCTTGATCATCCACGTGGGTGCACCTCGACCATCCGATCTGAGCCTGGTCTCCTTCGAAGAACCACGTTGCATCACCACCGTCCGATCACCCACGTGGACGCACACCAGCCGTCGGATCAGGCCAGCGCTTCCATAGTTAAAGGCGCGTTTGTTCTCCACCGTCAGATCTGCCACGCGTCAACATCGGGCCGTCGATAATAATAAAAGGGGTAAATTTCTCTTAGACCCCTCTGTTTGTTCTATTTCATTTTAGTCCTGTAATTTTCAATTCAAGTTGTTTATTTTCTGGGATATTTGCATCAAGGACCTCGTATTTATTTTATTTGCACTTATACCCCCGCCAGTTGTGAACCACGTGCGTCGTCACGTGTTATTCTGGGTTATTTGCATAAGACCCCTTGTAGTTCTGGATGTTATTCATTGAATAAAAAGTTTTGAGTAATTGCATATATACCCCTGTGAGCATTGATTATGCGCATGTGCGTTTTATTTTGGGTAAATTGCATATAAGCCCCTGGACTTTTGATACGAGTTATCAATAGGTCCTTGGAACTTATTTTTATTACATTTAGGTCCTTGAGTGCCCCAGGCACGTGCTTGGCACGTGACTTCTTGGGTATTTTGCACCAGGTCCCCAGAACTTTTGGGTATTTGCACATAGGTCCCTGTGCACAGTGCCCCACCTTTATTTTTGAATAAAATATCAAACGACCTCCAAATCCAATGAGATTTTGACACATGGCTCCTGCCATGGTGTAGGAATTTCTATGATTTTTGGGGACATTTTTGATTTCATTTATTATTTTTAGAAATTCAAAAATCCCTATTTTTGCCACTGTTTGACTTTAAAAATACCAAAAAAATATAAAAACTCCACCAAAAATTCTAAAAAATTTTGGTTACTGTTTCTTGCTTGTTGCTTGATTTTCTAGCCAATTTTGGCTACTTTTCATCACTTAAAAACCCTAAAAATTGAAAAACCCCTAAAAACTCATAAAAATTATAATAAATAAATTAAAAATCCAAAAACAATAATTAGGGTGCCTAAATTTTCCTTATTCTTTCTAGATTATAGGAAAATTACCTTTAGGGCTTTTTGAGATCCAAGAGTATTTTATTTTTGGGTCTTAAGCCTTGCTGGACAGTCCCCTTTGTTTTTCGCATTGTTTGATTTTTAATAAATAATTTCCCCAATAGAAAAATTCCAAAAATTCACCAAAAACAGTAAAAAACTTAAAAAACCTAAAAACCAATTTTCTGGAATTTTTGCATCATTTTTGGTGTGTGTAATAAATTGTTGAAGTTCCCTTGTATTTACCTTCTTTAATTTTCTCATCATTTAAAAAATCTAAAAAAATATAAAAACAAATAAAAACCACAAAAATATGTTCTCGGTGTTTTAGTTCAATCTGACTACATCGTAGGCCGCAAGGCCAATCTGTGCTCCTTGTGTTCGACCCTGGGAGCTATACCAGGTTAATCCTATAGCTAGACCGCTCTACTTTGTGCTTGCTTGATTTTATCTCTGTGAGTGGTTGATTTATTTTTCTTGATTGACACCTTCTGAGCAATTGAGGACAACGACATTGTGATTTATTTTCCACCTCAGTTGTTAGTGTGATTTCCGTGTCGTCAGAATGGCGCCGTTGCCGGGGAGCACAGCTTTGTAGTCAGTTTTCATTCTTCTATTTTTGTCTCTCTATATTATAATTGTTTTCTGACATTCTCTCTTGGATTTTTGTGCGAGGTACTGCTTGGACTGCTTGGAGTTACTATTTAGAGGACCCGCGCAGCAGGAAGAGAGAGAGGAGAAGAGATTTTCTGTTTAGAGAGAGAGAGAACAATACTTGTTGTAATAACTTAGACTTTGAACTGTGGACACTTGTAACTTAGCGGGTCTGTTTCGCCGAGCACCGGTGTGCTCGGGGGACCCATTCGGATTTTCGCGGCTTTTATCGTGGTTTTGATAGCTAGCTGCCTTTTCCGGTGTTTACGCGGTTTTTCTCGAGCCCCTAGATTTAGGAATTTCTGTTGATTGTGACGTAAATATCTAAGGCCCAACACTTAATAGAATATCTGTTCCTATAGAACGTAATTGGACCTTGATAAAATTCACTGAAAAAGTTAGTTTAATTGAATTTGAGACCACGTGCCGTGAGGAGTCACATACAGCGCTGGCAGGACCCGTTGTGGCGGGCACCGAGTGACTCCCAAGATCGGACTCCGGACTCGATTCCGTTGGCTAACTATTGTTCTTCACGATCAATAGAAATTGCTCAGCTAGGACTCGGTTTTTCCTCGTTGCATCATTTAGGTAGTTTAATTCTGTATTTAAATTCTGCGCGGATCACTTGCATGTAGAGTGCTGGAGACAAGGTACGCATTTCTTTCTCTGCATGCATCATTGATTTTCTCGCGCATCGGCTTTTTTGTCTTCTCCCCCTGTGTTTGGCTTAATCATCAGGAGAATCGGAAAAATCGTTAGGCCGCTTGTATTTATTTTGAAAAAAATTAAAAAGAAAAACAAAAAAAAAATTGGGACTGGATAACATTATTGACCCTAAAAGACACTCACATTAAAAATTTGTCTTGGGGAGAGCAACCCCCTCATTGTTTGGTTTGATTGTGCGAGAGAGTGACCCGAACACTAGGTAAAGCCCTCCGGTGCTCATCTCGACTGATTACCGACTCTTCTGTGCGGGACAGTCGGTTGAGAGAGTATCGGGTATCCCAGCAGGTCACGTAATCGCTCTGATATCTTGTGTGTTCACCAAATAAAATTGACAAGATAAATTGACCGAGCTTTCACGGTCTTCAGATTGTGTTGAGTTGGTGAACAAGGGGTTTGCTTTGCGATCATATTTTCTCCAGATCCCATCCGCCTTACTCGCCAGATCAAGATGATGGGTAGACGATCTCTTAGGCAGCCTCTGGCTGCACCGCTTTCAAGCGCGGCTACTCCATCATCTAGGTTGGCCCGTGAGAGTCGAGACCAGCTCTCCGGACCCGAGTTCGATTCCACCCTGTTCCCCCTCGACCCCCTTTCTTTTCCTACTGAGAGACATGAGCCCGAGGAAAGACGAATTGATTTAACAGAACCTGAGTTAGGCTCATCTGATTTTGCAGACATCCCTATGGCTGGAGCCGGCAGTTCAGACGATCGCCAGCCCGAACATTTTGTCTTAGACCAGGGAGCGATCAACTCCACCCTGATCGCATCATTAGAGACGGTTCAGCAACAGTTACGCGATCAGGGGGCTTTTATGATTGAGATGAGAAGGGAGATGGAGCAACTCCGAAGAGAGCGAGACGAGCCGAGCGAGCCTGAGGACATTCCTGACGCTGATGCAGAGGCAGCAGCCGCAGCAGCAGCTGCCGCAGCGGCAGCCGCCGCCGGAGGAGGACCACCGAGAACGATGCGGGAGCTACACAACCCCGGATCTACACTGATGCATCATTGGGTGGTGGTACCTGCTATCGTGGGGGATTTCAAGTTCCCTCCGAACACCCTGCAGATGCTCCCTCATTTTCACGGGCTTGCCACTGAGGAACCCCATCTCCATCTCCAGGAGTTTTTGATGATCTGCAGTACTGTCCACGACCGTCATGTGGACCAAGATACGATTCGAATGATGGCCTTCCCTTTTTCACTGGCAGATAGAGCAGCCGCCTGGCTGAAACATCTAGGGAAGTTTGTTTACACCTGGGATCAGCTCCGCACCGAGTACTTGAACAAGTACTATCCACTCGGGCGGACGAATGCAGCGAGGGCCCTGATCAATAACTTCTCCATGCTCCCTAATGAGCAATTTCACGAAGCATGGGAGAGGTTCAGAGAGCTTCTGGATAGATGCCCACACCACGACATCTCGAAGCCGAACCTAGTTCAGAGCTTCTTTAGTGGGATGACACCAGAGCTTCAGGGTCTGGTGAATGCTTCTTGCGGCGGGTCCTACTTTGCCAAGGACCACAACCAAGTCTGGGCCATCTACGAGGAGATGGCAGAAAATTACATGGTGATGTCCCAGACTCGGTTGTACACTCAGAGATCTCAGCAGCCGCCAGGACCCGTGCAGTATCAGCGGATAGCACGGGTTGATGCAGGTCCATCCAGTTCGTCCACAGTTGCGGCCGCACAGGCAGAGTCGGCCACTGCGGACATGGGGATTATCAGCGAGAAGTTGGACCGCATGGAAATAATAGAGAAGCAGCAGTGCCAGGGCATAACTCAGATGGAGCAAATGGCACAAACTCTGAGCGACATGAAGACCCAGCTCTTGTGTCTTCAGGAGGCACAGACGGCTCCTCAGCCCCGTCTTCTGTCGCGAGGCGATTCCGGCGGCAGTCGCAGCTCGTCCCAGCGCTCCAGCTCCTTGCAGCAGCCTAGACAAGTTCACCTTGTACAGGCGGAGCCGTACCAGCAGCAGCAGCCCTCTTACCAGTCACCACCATCTCCAGACTTACAGATGGTGGTATATCAGCCGGATCAGCCTCTGGCAGCACTGCCACCAGACCCCTTTGATGCTGAGCCGTTGATGGATGTCAACGGGATTTGGTATGACCGTCCTCAACCTGGAATCCGACGAGACCATCCCGGATTCAGGTGGGGGAATGGGGGTAACCAGTCCCAACAGCAGCCAGCCGGTCAGGGAGGGCAGTACTCCCAGCAGAGAGATCACCAACAGCCCCCTGCATATCAGCCACATCAGCCATCATCCTTCGTACCTCGTCCCTACCAGCAGCAGGGACAGAATTGGAGACGTGAGCAGCAAGCTCACCAGCAGCAGCATCCTTCCTCTTACCCCTCTCAGCCACAGCAGCAGCAGGTCCAGCAGCCTCATTACCAGAGAGGCAACCCGTCAGGCTCCCATGAGAGCCCCGCCATGGATGATTTAGCCCGCCTCTTCACAGAGCAGCAGGCTACATTTAGACGGGAGATGGACGAGTTCCGCCAGGAGATGCGGGACCTGATGAGAGGGAAGGCCGCCATCCCTGCACAGATCGAGCCTAACCCGAATAACTTGAAGAGGAAATCTGAGCAGGTAGTTCACACTGAGCCTACCACTTCTAGTGACTCATTTGATGATATGTCATCGGATCTATTTGATGCTGATTTTGTTACACTTAGGAGCGGTAGAAGACCAGCAGGAGGCGCCTCATCTGAGCGACCACACGAGGATCCATCTAGAGCGCCAGATAAGGAAGAGGAGAGCGGTACTGAAGCCGCACATCATGATGACGGTGGTACTGAGGCCACCCGAGATGCTGATTCCACCAGCGGTACTGAGGCCGCCATTTCACCACACCGAGGAGGTGGTACTGACGCCACCAGCAGAGCCGAGCCAGCCCGCGGTACTGAGACCGCAAGACGTCTAGTTGTAGAGCCAACTAGAGGTGGTACTGATGCCACCAACATTTATTCTGATAGAAATGTTGTCTTTCCTCGCATGAATGTATCTCAGAACTCTGATTTGAATAAAGGAAAAGGTTTAGTTTCTTTTGATCCCACTGTGGTAAATGATGTTTGTGAGGATCCGGTCATCGAACCGTCTAGGCCTATTCCTAGTCCTTCATCTGAGAAGGACCCTGTGATCCCCTTTCCTAGAGCCCTTGAGTTGGGGAAGGGGAAGAAAAAAGAAAAAGATCCAAAAAAGATAGAGCAGGAGGAGTTCAGCCAGAGAATGATAGACCGATTTCACATCCAGCTGACCCTCAATGAGGCTTTGCAACACATCCCTCTTCTTCAGCGATCCTTGAGAGATAAGACCACAGTCAGAAGGACGAAGAGGAATAAGACCGCAGAAATTCATGTGTTGACCAAAGCCACGTGTTACGCGATCCAGAACCATCTGCCGACTAAGAGGCCAGATTTAGGGGCCCCGTATGTCAGATGTCAGATCAGTGAGCAGAGGTTCAACCGTACTCTATTAGATAGCGGATCGTCGATCAACCTTCTTCCGGCAGCCCTTCTCGACCACTTAGAGTTGGGCACTCTTAGACAGAGCAGGACATACCTTCAGTTTGCTGATCGGTCTGTCAAGAGGCCAAAGGGGTTGTTGCGAGACGTTGTCGTCACGATTCAGGGTTTGCAATTCCCCGTGGACTTCGTAGTGCTGGACATGGAGACCCCTGACTCGTTGACCGATTCCCCCATCATCCTCGGTCGCCCGTTCTTGGCCACAGCCAAAGCGGTGACTGACCATGACAGTGGGAAGGTATTCTTTCGCGTCCAGGGCGAGAGTATACAAATAGAGACGGTTAAGGACCACAGAGCCAGAGCTAGATCCCGCTCAGAGGACAGTACAGATTCAGAACAGCTGACAGACGCAGGACCAGACATCCACCAGGACTGTGATTTTGTGATCACAGATGATGAGGCAGTTTGGGCAGATCCTGCAGCACAGACCATCCTCTCATAGTCAGATACAGTTGATGCAGAATTAATAGCAGAGGATAGTCTGGAGAGCACAGCCTTGGTTCAGGATACTATTGAGTCAGCAGAGTCGGACCTTGATCGCGACACGATTTCCAGTGATGGTGGTGCTGATGCCACCTTGTTCTCCGGTGGTACTGATGCCACCGAGTCTGATATAGATCCCTCGGATTCAGAATCTGATTGGGCAGATTGTGATGATCAGATGCCAGATCTGGATCCAACTGAGCCTATAGATGAGGAGGAGGTAGAGGCAGAACAAATCAGAGACAATGCAGAGGACCCGCCTTCTCCAGATCCAGTTTGTGAGAGTTCGTTATCATTCTCCCAGGTAGATTTGGCAGAATTGTCTGCATACACACATCTTCTTCAGAAGCCAGATTTGCCAGCACCCAGCTGTCCAGAGCTTAAGCCGCTCCCTACTTCGTTGAAGTATAGATTCCTTGCGGGAGAGACTGAGATGTACCCAGTCATCATCTCTGCTGATCTGACTGAAGAGCAAGAATCCCGTCTGATGGAGGTTCTTGAAAAGAACCGCAAGGCAATTGGATGGAGCGTAGCAGATCTCCATGGGATTAGTCCCTCATTGTGCTCCCACCATATCTATCTCGAGGAAGGGGCGAAGCCGTCACGTGAGTTCCAGCGGCGACTGAACCCCAACCTAAGAGAGGTTGTCATGAAGGAAATATCAAAATGGTGGAGTGCAGATTTTATTTATCCCATTTCCGACTCCAAGTGGGTGAGCCCCTTGCATGTGGTGCCCAAGAAGACGGGCATCACGACTGTGATCAGTGAGTCGGGAGAGGAGATCGCTACACGAGTACCCACCTCTTGGCGGGTCTGCGTTGACTACAGGAGACTCAACCAGGCCACCAAGAAGGACCATTTCCCCCTGCCCTTTATAGATCAGATCATTGAGAGACTGGCAGGGAAGAGCCATTACTGCTTCCTAGATGGGTACTCGGGCTACAACCAGGTGGCCATCGCTCCTGAGGATCAGGAGAAGACCACCTTTACCTGTCCCTTCGGTACTTACGCCTTTCGACGCATGCCATTCGGGCTATGTAACGCCCCTGCGACTTTTCAGAGATGCATGCTGTCGATATTTTCGGACATGGTAGGGGAGTGTTTGGAGGTCTTCATGGACGACTTCTCGGTTTACGGCGACGGATTCGATTCCTGTCTTGACTGCCTAGACCGAGTGCTCCAGCGATGTATTGCTACCCGCTTGGTTCTGTCTTGGGAGAAGAGTCACTTCATGGTGACTCAAGGGACGGTGCTTGGCCACATCATCTCCAACAGAGGCATGGAGGTTGATCCGGCCAAGGTCGATGTCATTAGGAAACTCACACCGCCGTCCAATCTGAAGCAGTTACGGTCATTTCTGGGGCACGTTGGTTTTTATAGGAGATTCATTCATGACTTCAGCAAGATTGCCCGACCGTTGACTGACCTCTTGACGAAAGACACCGAGTTCCTTGTCGATGACAAGTGTCTTTCGTCCTTTGAGACTCTCCAGCAGTGTGTAATTGAGGCTCCTGTCCTTCAGCCACCCGATTGGTCTCTCCCATTCGAGATCATGACGGACGCCTCTGATTTTGCCGTAGGGGCCGTGTTAGGACAGAGGAGGGATGGAGTGCCATTTGCCATACACTATGCTAGCCGCACATTGGATTCCGCCCAGCAGAATTACACGGTCACAGAGAAGGAAATGCTAGCAGTAGTGTTTGCCCTAGATAAGTTCAGATCATATATCATTGGATCCCGAGTGACCTTGTACACAGATCACACCGCCATCAGGTACCTCATGGCAAAGAAGGATGCCAAGGCCAGACTTACTAGATGGATCCTTCTACTCCAGGAGTTCGACATTGAGATCAAGGATAAACCTGGAGTCAAGAATGTGGTGGCGGACCATTTATCCCGATTAGAGCAGCCTGAGGATTCTGAGCAGATTGATCCCATTTGTGATACCTTCCCAGATGAGGCGATCCTTGTTATCGCCTCACTCCCGTGGTATGCCGATATTGTGAACTTTCTCGTTGCTGGGAAAGTCCCACAAGATTGGCCCAAGCAGAAGATTGAGACCTTCCTTGCGAAGGCCAAGTCCTACCACTGGGAGGATCCCATCCTTTACCACGAAGGAGGGGATAGCATCTGGCGTCGGTGTATTCCTCAGGAGGAGCATCATAGTGTCCTCACTTACTGCCACAAGCTTGAGGCAGGAGGACATCATTCTGGAAGGAGAACGGCACAGAAAGTGCTCCAATCCGGCTTGTGGTGGCCTACACTCTTCAAGGACTCTGATGAGTTCGTGAAGAGGTGTACTGACTGTCAGAGGATGGGCACTTGTGGACAACGTGATATGATGCCGATGCAGCCCATTCACTTCTGTGAGGTTTTTGACGCATGGGGCATCGATTTCATGGGTCCATTCCCTAAGAGTCAGGGATTTGAGTACATTCTGTTGGCCGTAGATTATGTTAGTCGTTGGGTTGAGGCTATCCCCGCCCGAGCCGCAGATGCGAAGACAGTTTGCAGATTTTTGAAGAAGCATATCATAATGCGGTTCGGGGTTCCACGAGTTCTGATTTCTGATGGGGGGTCTCACTTCATCAACGACCAGGTGAAGGCACTTGCTAGAGAGTTCGGTATAGACCATCGTGTTGCCACACCATATCATCCACAGACGAATGGTCTAGCTGAAGTGTCGAATAGGGAGATCAAGAATATTTTGCAGAAAGTTGTCCGCCCTGACCGAAAGAATTGGTCACAGCTTTTGGACTCGGTCTTGTGGGCATATCGGACGTCTTTCAAGACTCCATTGGGTACATCTCCCTTTCGCCTCGTTTATGGCAAGCCATGCCATCTACCTGTTGAGCTGAGGCATAAGTCACTCTGGGCAGTCACAGATATTCTTATGGATCCAGATGGTATAGGAGATCAGAGGAGGGCAGAGTTAGCCGCCTTGGAAGAGCTTAGAGATGCAGCTTTCTCAAACAGCCTACATTATAAGGAGAAAGTCAAAGAGTGGCATGATTCTCATATCAGCCACAAGCATTTTGAGATTGGACAGAAAGTATGGCTGTTTGATGCGAGGCTTAGATTATTTCCAGGGAAGCTACAGAGCAAATGGAAAGGACCCTATTTGGTCAGAAAGGTACACGATAACGGTAGCATTGATATATCTGAGTTATCTTTTGAGAGTACCTTCCGAGTGAACGGCCAGCGGCTCAAACCATTTCTAGATCATGAGCCGCGGGACGTTATTATTGCCGCTATTCATTTTGCGTGAGATGTGGTCTTTTTGACTCACATCTTTTACATCTCACGCCTGATTTTCACTGTTCCTACCGCCTGTATAGATCCAGCTGTCCATATCATTCTATTCTTTAGTCCCACATCCCGTCTTTCATCTTATGATTATGCTATACTTAGGGTGTACTTTACCCTAAGTATAGGGGGGATGTCGGACCTGTGAGTATTCTTTTCATTCTTTCTGCTCTTGTTTTTGCTGCCTATACTTAGGGATATTTTACCCTAAGTATAGGGGGGGCAGATTCTGTATATTCTTCTTCACTCGGCTTTCCCTTCATGCACAGCTTTCTATACTTAGGATTAGTTAATCCTAAGTATAGGGGGAGACCACCGAGTTCCTTTCATTTTATTCTTTTATTCATTCCTGTACTTAGCCATTCCTTTTCACTTCCCTTTTACTAAGCACGAGTTATGTCTTCTTCATCGCTCTTGATCACTCTGAGGACATCGCTCGAGCTAAGTATAGGGGGGGTGTGTATATATTTCATATATACTTTAGCCATAACTCGTACTTTGTGTGAGTGTGTTAATAAATAAAATGGCTAAAAATCACAAAAATTTTTCATGTACATAAACCTCTTTTATTCTTGCACATACATAGCTAGTGTACAAAGTATTTTTGTAAAAATGATTTCAAAAATCTTTTGTGTAAAGCTTGTGTAAATATTTTGTATCAAAATTATGTATATAGTACAAAATTTTTTTCAAAATGTTTTGAAAATCAAAAGTTTGCAAAAATCTTGTGTAAATGTGTGTAAATATCATTTTGCAAAACTTGCACTTCATGCATCATTCATTCATGATTTCAAAACATTTTTCAAAAAAATTTTGCATGATTGTAAAATATTTGTAAATAGCATCTTGTGTACATATATGTATATAATTTTTCCTGGATGAGAGTTGACATTTGAACTAAGCCTGGAATTAAATTGAGAAATGGAGCTTGAATAAGATCTTAATCCACTTAACTTCAAGAGGAACCTTGTAGGACTTAGGGTTAAGGCTCTTCAGGTCCATAAGGACTTAATTCTTTGAGTCCACTAGGCTATGAGCATATGTCATCTTGATGAGCCTAAATAGAGCACTTAACAACACACGCATGACTCTCAGAGACAATGGCTTCACTTGCATCTGCACTTTACACATGGCTCTCCATGGATGAGGTGGTGAGGAGGCAGTTTCCTTTGGCTTGGGGTAGCATATGAGGGTAGTACTTCTAGGCGGAACCTCTCTTCTTCTTATAGTGAAGGAAGTGCACCTCAACTTGGTCTAGTGGTGTTGAAAGCTAAAGACAGAAGCTGTGGGTTGCAATAAAGCTTCAAAAGAGGGATAGTCTACTGGCTCAAGGGGAAATTTCTTATATATGCTGCACCATGTAGATATGTTATACAGAAGTTGTTGAAAAAAAAATGCAAAAAGAACTCCAAAAAAGTGGTGGGTCGGATTGAAAATTTAATAACCCCACCGGAGTGAAAAGCAAAAGCTTATGGTATCATGTTACATCTCATGAAGCTTGCAGCGGGAGACTTAGCTACACTGGCTAAGCTTCCAAAACTCTATACTTCTACCCCCTCTTCTTGAGCCGGTTGCACTTGAACTTAGAAGAGAATACCCCGCTTCTCGAGGAAAGAGTTGCTAGACTGAGGCATTAGAGTTACCAGGTTGAGGGAGGTTGTTTCTTTGTTACTTCTGAGGTGGGGAGCCACATATCACTTACACCGCAAGGAAAAGATTCATGGTCATTAGAGTTTGTGTATGTAGACTTGTTCTGATCTGGTTTATTGAGGAGTCTTGCCCATAGATTGGTGGAACTTGGAGGCTGTTGAGTTTTAGGCTTAAGTCCAAATAAGGTTCCGACACATTAATAATCCAAAGATCTGATCGAGCTCCATATTTCAATTTAATGAAAGAAAATTTAATAAGTCAACCTTGATCCATGTACATCCTCTTTTTCTTTTTCTTTTTCTTTCTTTTTCACTTCTTTTTCAAATAAGTGTTTGCTAAGGGACTAGCAAAGTTAAAGCATAGGGGGTGATGAATACCCATTCATCACTCTTTATTCTATTATTTTAGCTACAAAAACCTTTGCAAATACATGTAGATATGTGTAAATACAAATAAATACCAGAAGCATGCATTGTGTAAAAACCTATAATTAGCATGTTTTTGTGCAAAAATAAAAAGAATAAAGAGCAAAAAGAAAAAGAGGGAAATATTTAGAATAAATATTGAGCAACCTAACCCAAGGGAGGGCTCAGCATGGGCCTGACCGCATAAAAGCCAAAGTAGAGGGAGATAGGAGCTCATGTGTATATACTTCTGTAAATAAAACTATATATTTTCCTCACCCAAAAATATGTTGTAAGTATTTGTATATATCTTATTAAAAACAAAATACAAATAAAAAAAATCAAAAATTCAAAAATATACCTTCACCATGTACATAAACCACACCATTGTATTTATTTAACCTTGTAAATAAATTCAATTATTTTCTAAACTTTTTGTAAATATTCTATGTTATATTTTGTAAATAAAATAAATAACAAGAAACAAAACAAAAATCAAATAAAAATTACAAAATTGAAAATACAAAAATACATTGTATAAATACCATGTATATAAATGTATTCAACCATTTATTTCACCCTTGTATATAAGTGATAAAAATAAAATAAAAATATTCTTTTATTCCATATTTTATCTTGTAAATAAATAAAATACAAAATGAGCATAAAAATACATAAAAATAACAAATAAAAAATCAAAAATAAAAATCCATATAGTGTACATATACCTGTATATATAGCTAACCTATTTTTATTTCCAAAAATTAATTAAAAATCACCAAAAAATAGAAAAAAATAAAAGAAAAATATTTCATGTTTTGAGTTTTCTTTAATTCGGCCTATTTCTGCCCTAAAATAAATAAACAAAAATCGAGCACACGTGGCCGCTCCTGATTGGTCCACGGGGGATTGTTGACCCCGGTCAACTCCCCCGCGGTCTCCTTCCTTTTCTGGAAGACGCGCGCCGCCCCGCCTTCTCCGAATTTCCCACGCGTCTCCAGGCTGTCACCCACTCAACCCCCGTGCTCGGATTCTTCGCCGTTCATCCCTCTCCCTTGCCGGATCTTCCGCCATCAAATCCACGCTTTCCATCGCCGTCGAGCCTCAACCCTAAACGCCCCTGTCACCTTATATATTCTCACCTCCGCCGCCTCCGCGCCCCATCTTTGGCCCTTCTCCTCCTTCCCAGTGACCTCCATAGGCTTCGCGAGAGTGACAGCAAGCGTCCGCCCTTGTTGCAGTGAGGCGAGGAAGCGAAACCATCGATCCGGCGATCTTCGCCGTCCTTGCTCCGCCGCCGGCGTTGAGCATCGAGCTTCAGGCCTTGACGCCCTTCGAAGCTACGACCCGGAGTTAGCCACGCTCCAGCACAGTCTCCAACATCCATCAGGTAACCTTAGCTCCCTCTAATTTCTTCCAATTTTCGATTTCGCCCAATTCCTATCTCCGACGCATTTCCTTGATTCCGGCCATCTCACGCAACATCTCGATCCTCCGACCCGACCATCACCTCCGCCATCTCCTCACGCACCTTCTACGCACTTTCACTCAACCCAGATCGCACAGGATCTGGGAGTCGAGCTCCACCGTCTCCGCCTCGCCGGAGCTTGCTCGCCCCACCGCACAGACCATCTTCACCCCGCCTTCTTGGGTCGAGGCATTTTGCCCTCGACCCGCGAAGCTTCTTGACTACTTTGCAGGTCCAAAGGGAGGCGTCTGAGGCTTCCCAACTCCCAGCCAGGAGCTTCATCTCCGCCGACTTCGCCGGAGCTCTTCAGAGCTCGGCTAGGTCATCGGAGACCCGCAGCAGCTGCGCAACTTCACGCTGGATCTTCTCCGACCTTCAGGCGCAGCAGAGGAGGACCGGAGTCCACGCACGAGGCCGGCGAAGTTCGCCGGCCATCAGTTCTTTCACCATCCTCCAGAGCCGTCCGATGAGGTCCCCGCTCCAGTTCTAATCCCAGCCGTCGATCTATAGAGGAGCAGTAGCCGTCGATCCATCTGAGGATCTCATCTGGACCGTTGCAGCCGAGGAGAGAGGCACCCGAGCCCAGCACCGCTTGATCATCCACGTGGGTGCACCTCGACCATCCGATCTGAGCCTGGTCTCCTTCGAAGAACCACGTTGCATCACCACCGTCCGATCACCCACGTGGACGCACACCAGCCGTCGGATCAGGCCAGCGCTTCCATAGTTAAAGGCGCGTTTGTTCTCCACCGTCAGATCTGCCACGCGTCAACATCGGGCCGTCGATAATAATAAAAGGGGTAAATTTCTCTTAGACCCCTCTGTTTGTTCTATTTCATTTTAGTCCTGTAATTTTCAATTCAAGTTGTTTATTTTCTGGGATATTTGCATCAAGGACCTCGTATTTATTTTATTTGCACTTATACCCCCGCCAGTTGTGAACCACGTGCGTCGTCACGTGTTATTCTGGGTTATTTGCATAAGACCCCTTGTAGTTCTGGATGTTATTCATTGAATAAAAAGTTTTGAGTAATTGCATATATACCCCTGTGAGCATTGATTATGCGCATGTGCGTTTTATTTTGGGTAAATTGCATATAAGCCCCTGGACTTTTGATACGAGTTATCAATAGGTCCTTGGAACTTATTTTTATTACATTTAGGTCCTTGAGTGCCCCAGGCACGTGCTTGGCACGTGACTTCTTGGGTATTTTGCACCAGGTCCCCAGAACTTTTGGGTATTTGCACATAGGTCCCTGTGCACAGTGCCCCACCTTTATTTTTGAATAAAATATCAAACGACCTCCAAATCCAATGAGATTTTGACACATGGCTCCTGCCATGGTGTAGGAATTTCTATGATTTTTGGGGACATTTTTGATTTCATTTATTATTTTTAGAAATTCAAAAATCCCTATTTTTGCCACTGTTTGACTTTAAAAATACCAAAAAAATATAAAAACTCCACCAAAAATTCTAAAAAATTTTGGTTACTGTTTCTTGCTTGTTGCTTGATTTTCTAGCCAATTTTGGCTACTTTTCATCACTTAAAAACCCTAAAAATTGAAAAACCCCTAAAAACTCATAAAAATTATAATAAATAAATTAAAAATCCAAAAACAATAATTAGGGTGCCTAAATTTTCCTTATTCTTTCTAGATTATAGGAAAATTACCTTTAGGGCTTTTTGAGATCCAAGAGTATTTTATTTTTGGGTCTTAAGCCTTGCTGGACAGTCCCCTTTGTTTTTCGCATTGTTTGATTTTTAATAAATAATTTCCCCAATAGAAAAATTCCAAAAATTCACCAAAAACAGTAAAAAACTTAAAAAACCTAAAAACCAATTTTCTGGAATTTTTGCATCATTTTTGGTGTGTGTAATAAATTGTTGAAGTTCCCTTGTATTTACCTTCTTTAATTTTCTCATCATTTAAAAAATCTAAAAAAATATAAAAACAAATAAAAACCACAAAAATATGTTCTCGGTGTTTTAGTTCAATCTGACTACATCGTAGGCCGCAAGGCCAATCTGTGCTCCTTGTGTTCGACCCTGGGAGCTATACCAGGTTAATCCTATAGCTAGACCGCTCTACTTTGTGCTTGCTTGATTTTATCTCTGTGAGTGGTTGATTTATTTTTCTTGATTGACACCTTCTGAGCAATTGAGGACAACGACATTGTGATTTATTTTCCACCTCAGTTGTTAGTGTGATTTCCGTGTCGTCAATAATTCGATTTAATTTTTATATGTTTTCCATTATATATTTTTCAGTATATATAATATAGGTATAAGTCGTACGACTTCCTTCTTCCCCCTCCACTCCCACAGCCTTGCTTCCTTCTTTCCCCCTTCACATGACCCATTCTCCTACGAGCCCTAACCCTAAGTTCCATCCTTAGATTCTCCACATCCTCCACCTCCACTCCTCTCCGTCATCCTTCTCCACTTCTCCCTCACCCTACCCGAGATATGACCCTCAGAGTCATCGTTGAAGCTGAGAGGGAAGGTGGCAGACTTGTAGCAGCCTATGCAGTTGCCACCCTCTTCTAGGTATCCTCCTCCTCAAGTCTTCTTAATGTTGTCAAATCTATACATTCATCTCTCTTTTGGAGCCCTGATCTTTATAAGACAATGTTTGAGGAAAGTGTGTATGGGGTACCTCTTGCAGCAAAGGAGACGTGGCTAGAGGTGATATGGTTGATGGAATAGGGTCTTGTCTAGGAAAAATCGAGAGAGGATGAGATGAGCCGTGGCCGTTATATGGGGGTGGAGATGACGACTGAAAGGGGAAGGAGTGGAAGGATGTGGTGCTGAGAGGTTGGTGCTATTTTAGAAGAGTTGCAAAGATGGAAGGAGATATGGTTGAAGCTCGTGGACCAACTTGAACTCAACGAGTTCGAGTCCTAGCCATCATTCTAGGTTTCTAACCTTATCGAGTTCGAACTTGAGCCCGAGTTTGGCTATCGAAATCGAGTCCAATTAGGGACGACTTGACTCATTGCACTTGATAGACGCCCCTAACCACACATGATGGAAAGAGGTGAAATGTGACTTTGAATAAGGGGGAAGACAACCCTAAGTCGAGTGAAGACAACAATTGTTGGATCAACAAATCCATTGGTAAAGAGATGTTGATTTGGTCAATAAGATGCTCGTTTTTTCTTATTGTGGGAAGTGAGGGGGCCAAGGTAGGCTGAAGTTGAATCAACAAGGCTTCAACTACTATGAGCCCAAGTGGGTTTAAATTAGATTAGACTTTGCAAAGTCAGTATGTCACTTTCTATACTCCATATTGTTATGTTTCATTCAATAAGCATGCTTATATACTCCATACTATTATTTTTCTTTATTTGCTGATGTGGAGAATTCTATTCTTACATCAAATAAAGAACAATGGTAAAAGCTTCAAGTGATCCGTGCATGGTAACTGCGGTACTCATTACCCATTAATCAATTAATTAAGGTACCCGTTGGAATGGGTTGGCTTGACCAGTCGACCTGATAATGATGGGTTGGCTGGTCATGATTGAACAAGTCGAGTACTCCATAACACCCCTAATCCTAACCATCCAAACAACTATTGTTCACGAAATAATTACCCATATGGCTAACCCTATGAGAGGAGGTTACACAAACCCAATCCATCCATGTTACCAATATGCAGTTATTTTCGCTTCACCTCCTCCCTCAAGACTAAGCACTAGCACTGCTATGCCAGTGTGTCTTCATCAACCACCCCTTCCACAAGCTGGCTTTGAGATCAGCTATGACAATTACCTCTTTGTGTTACTCAAGAACCCCAACATCTCTCGTTTCCATTTTCCTCATTTTGATTTATGGCAAGAGTTCTGCGTTTAGGGCTTTAGGCACTAATCTTTAGCCGTAAGTACTCTTTCATGAATGTAACTGAGGACAATGTTGTGAACCCAATACAATAAATTCAAATCAATTTTTATTTAAGGGTCAGAGTTGATTTAACAATCCTAATTTTTATACTTCTTATTTTTCATTTTTTTAGTTTTTCCAAGACAAATACGTCTACTAAGTATATTCCAATCTCGAACTTAAGTATAGTCTAATAAACACAAGGGATAGAAACGAAAACGCAAAACGTAGGCGAAAACACAATGATGAATGCCATGTTAGGAAATACTTATGGTGGTTCACAACATTCTCCGTGTGGATGCAGGACTGAATTTGTAAATTTATCAATATGCAATGCGAACGAAAATCATCCTAAGTATGAACTTCTATTAGTTATGTTGTATTTGACTAGGTCCAATTGATTTATAGAAGCATTCTTCTCTTAGGGGTATTGACCTAATATCTACCTAGCATAAGCGATACAGAGGAAGTACGTAGGGCCTCTCAAACAATCTCACCAAACAAAAAAAAGAAAGAGAAAATACCTCAAATCACGGGAATCATGAAAATGAAGCGAGAATTAAATAAAAACAAAGTCAGAAAACCACATAAAACACGAGAAAATCAAAAAAAAAAATGATAAGTGCGATTTATGCCTCTAAATGTACAAGTTTCTAAATCTTGCTACACATAAGATCGGGTCGGCTATAAAGAAACAAACATACAAACTGTGTTACAAAAATAAAAATGCAAGCCTAAGTCTAATCAGGTCCCAAAATACCTAGGGTACTTCTCCTCTGATCTTCATGCTCTAACAACCAGCTGCTCAGGCTCCTCAGAACGTGCTCCACTCCATCGAGCCCTACAGAAATAAATAGAGAATAAACAATAATCTATATCTCACAAATAGAAATACTAGTAAAAATACATGCTAAAAAATGAACACAAACATGCTAAATAGAGAATAAACAATAATCTATATCTCACAAATAGAAATACTAGTAAAAATACATTTTGCAAAACTTGCACTTCATGCATCATTCATTCATGATTTCAAAACATTTTTCAAAAATTTTGCATCTTGTGTACATATATGTATATAGTTTTTCCTGGATGAGAGTTGACATTTAAACTAAGCCTGGAATTAAATTGAGAAATGGAGCTTGAATAAGATCTTAATCCACTTAACTTCAAGAGGAACCTTGTAGGACTTAGGGTTAAGGCTTTTCAGGTCCATAAGGACTTAATTCTTTGAGTCCACTAGGCTATGAGCATATGTCATCTTGATGAGCCTAAGAAGAGCACTTAACAACACACGCATGACTCTCAGAGACAATGGCTTCACTTGCACCTGCACTTTACACATGGCTCTCCATGGATAGGGTGGTGAGGAGGCAGTTTCCTTTGGCTTGGGGTAGCATATGAGGGTAGTACTTCTAGGCGGAACCTCTCTTCTTCTTATAGTGAAGGAAGTGCACCTCAACTTGGTCTAGTGGTGTTGAAAGCTAAAGACAGAAGCTGTGGGTTGCAATAAAGCTTCAAAAGAGGGATAGTCTACTGGCTCAAGGGAAAATTTCTTATATGCTGCACCATGTAGATATGTTGTACAGAAGTTCTTGAAAAAAAAATGCAAAAATACAAAAAGAACTCCAAAAAAGTGGTGGGTCGGATTGAAAATTTAATAACCCCACCGGAGTCTAAAGCAAAAGCTTATGGTATCCATGTTACATCTCATGAAGCTTGCAGCGGGAGACTTAGCTACACTGGCTAAGCTTCCAAAACTCTATACTTCTACCCCCTCTTCTTGAGCCGGTTGCACTTGAACTTAGAAGGGAATACCCCGCTTCTCGAGGAAAGAGTTGCTAGACCGAGGCATTAGAGTTACCAGGTTGAGGGAGGTTGTTTCTTTGTTACTTCTGAGGTGGGGAGCCACATATCACCTACACCGCAAGGAAAGATTCATGGTCATTAGAGTTTGTGTATGTAGACTTGTTCTGATCTGGTTTATTGAGGAGTCTTGCCCATAGATTGGTGGAACTTGGAGGCTGTTGAGTTTTAGGCTTAAGTCCAAATAAGGTTCCGACACATTAATAATCCAAAGATCTGATCGAGCTCCATATTTCAATTTAATGAAGGAAAATTTAATAAGTCAACCATGATCCATGTACATCCTCTTCCTCTTTTTCTTTTTCTTTCTTTTTCACTTCTTTTTCAAATAAGTGTTTGCTAAGGGACTAGCAAAGTTAAAGCATAGGGGGTGATGAATACCCATTCATCACTCTTTATTCTTATATTTTAGCTACAAAAACCTTTGCAAATACATGTAGATATGTGTAAATACAAATAATTACCAAAAGCATGCATTGTGTAAAAACCTATAATTAGCATGTTTTTGTGCACAAAATAAAAGAATAAAGAGCAAAAAGAAAAAGAGGGAAATATTTAGAATAAATATTGAGCAACCTAACCCAAGGGAGGGCTCAGCATGGGCCTGACCGCATAAAAGCCAAAGTAGAGGGAGATAGGAGCTCATGTGTATATACTTCTGTAAATACAATAAATTATATTTTCCTCACCCAAAAATATGTTGTAAGTATTTGTATATATCTTATTAAAAACAAAATACAAATAAAAAAAATCAAAAATTCAAAAATAGACCATCACCCATGTATTTATTTAACCCTATAAATAAATGAAATTATTTTCAGAACTTTTTGTGAATATTCTATGGCATATTTTGTAAATAAAATAAATAAAAAGAAACAAAACAAAAATCAAATAAAAATTACAAAATTAAAATACAAAAATACATTGTATAAATACCATGTATATAAATGTATATATCTATTTATTTCACCCTTATATATATATAATAAAAATAAAATAAAAATATTCTTTTATTCCATATTTTATGGTGTAAATAAATAAAATACAAAATGAGCATAAAAATACATAAAAATAACAAATAAAAAATCAAAAATAAAAATCCATGTAGTATACATATACCTATATATATAGCTACCCTATTTTTATTTCCAAAAATTAATTAAAAATCACCAAAAAATAGAAAAAAATAAAAGAAAAATATTTCATGTTTTGAGTTTTCTTTAATTCGGCCTATTTCTGCCTTAAAATAAATAAACAAAAATTGCATCCACGTGGCCGCTCCTGATTGGTCCACGGGGGATTGTTGACCCCGGTCAACTCCCCCGCGGACTCCTTCCTTTTCTGGAAGACGCGCGCCGCCCCGCCTTCTCCGATTTTCCCACGCGTCTCCAGGCTGTCTCCCATGCATATCCCATGCCCGGATTCTTCGCCGTTCATCCCTCTCCCTCGCCGGATCTTCCGCCATCAAATCCACGCCTTCTATAGCTGTCGCCACTCAACCCTAATCGCCCCTGTCACCATTTATATCCCGACCTCCGCCGCCTCCGCGCCCGATCTTTGGCCCTTCTCCTCCTTCCCAGTGACCTCCATAGGCTTCGCGAGAGTGACAGCAAGCGTCTGCCCTTGTTGCAGTGAGGCGAGGAAGCGAATCCATTAATCCGGCGATCTTCGCCGTCCTTGCTCCGCCGTCGGCGTTGAGCATCGAGCTTCAGGCCTTGACGCCCTTCGAAGCTACGACCCGGAGTTAGCCACGCTCCAGCACAGTCTACTGCAGCCATCATGTAGCCGATTAGACCTTCTATTTAGCGTAATTTTCGATTTCGCCCAATTCATATCTCCGACGCATTTCTCCGATTCCGGCCATTTCACGTAACATCTCGATCCTCCGACCCGACCATCACCTCTGCCAATCCCTCACGCACCTTCTACGCCCTTTCACTCAACCCAGATCGCACAGGATCTGGGAATCGAGCTCCACCGTCCTTCGCTCGCCGGAGCTCGTCCGCTTCAAAGCACCGTCCACCTTCACCCCGCCTTCTTGGGTCGAGGCATTTTGCCCTCGACCCGCGAAGCTTCTTGTCCACTTTGCAGGTCCAAAGGAGGTGTCTGAGCCTCCAGTCCATTCAAGACCAGAGCTTCGTGCCGCCAGGCCTCGACGGAGCCCCTCCAGGGTTCGGCTGGGCCATCGGCCATCACCATCAGCTGCGGGACAGTGCAGCGGAGCTTCTCCGACCAATTGCAGCAGCTGAGGAGGGGTGTAGCGCACGCAGGAGACCGGCGAAGTTCGCCGGGGATGAGTTCTTGCACCATCCTCCAGAGCCGTCCGATGAAGACCTCGCTCCAGTTCTAATCCTGAGCGTCCATCCTTGAAGGAGCAGCAGCCATCGATCTATCTGAGGAGACATCTTGACCGTTGTAGCCGAGGAGAGAGGACCAGGAGCCCAGCATCGTCAGATCTTCCACGTGGACCTCTCCCAGCCGTTGATCGAGCCGAAGGGACGAAGAGAGAAGAGGCGCAGCACATCCGGACCGTCCAGCCTACACGTGGCGCCTATCCGACCGTCGGCTAATAAAGGGGTAAATATCGTAGGGCCCCCTCGTAGTTTGTTATTTTCTTTTTAGTCCTGTAATTTTTAATTCAAGATGTTTATTTTCTGGGATATTTGCACCAAGGACCCCGTACTTATTTTTATTTGCACTTATACCCCCGCCAGTTGTGAACCACGTGCTTCGTCACGTGTTTTGTTGGGATATTTGCATAAGACCCCTTGTAGTTCTGGATGTTATTCATTGAATAAAAAGTTTTGTTTATTTGCATATATACCCCTGTGAGCATTGATTATTCGCATGTGCGTTTTATTTTGGGATATTTGCATATAAGCCCCTGGACTTTTGATACGAGTTATCAATAGGTCCTTGGAACTTATTTTTATTACATTTAGGTCCTTGAGTGCCCCAGGCACGTGCTTGGCACGTGACTTCTTGGGTATTTTGCACCAGGACCCCAGAACTTTTGGGTATTTGCACATAGGTCCCTGTGCACAGTGCCCCACCTTTATTTTTGAATAAAATATCAAACGACCTCCAAATCCAATGAGATTTTGACACATGGCTCCTGCCATGGTGTAGGAATTTCTATGATTTTTGAGGACAATTTTGATTTCATTTATTATTTTTAAAAATTCAAAAACCCCTATTTTTGCCACTGTTTGACTTTAAAAATACCAAAAAAATATAAAAACATCTCCAAAAATTCTAAAAAAATCAGGTATTGTAGTTTGCTTGCTGTTTGATTTTCTAGCCAACTTTGGCTATTTTTCATCACTTAAAAACCCTAAAAATTGAAAAACCCCTAAAAACCCATAAAAATTATAATAATTAAATCAAAAATCCAAAAACAATAATTAGGGTGCCTAAATTTTCCTTGTTCTTCATAGATTACAGGAAAATTACCTCCAAGGTTGATTGAAACTCTTAAATATTTTATTTTTGAGTTTCTAACCTTGCTGGACAGTACCTTGGTGTTTCTGCCTTGTTTGATTTTTAGTAAATAATTTACTCATTAGAAAAATCCCAAAAATTCACCAAAAACAGTAAAAAACATTTAAAACATAAAAACAAATTTTCCTTAATTTTTTTCATCATTTTTGGTGTGTTGAATAAATTGTTGAAGTTCCCTTGTTTTCCCTTTCTCTCATTTTCTCATCTTTAAAAAAAATCTAAAAAAATACAAAAACAAATAAAAACCATAAAAAAAAAAAGATTCCCTTGAATTTCTGACTACATCGTAGGCCGCAAGGCCAATCTGTGCTCCTTGTATTCGACCCTGGGAGCTATACCAGGTTAATCCTATAGCAGGACCACTTCTCTGTATTTTATTGATTTATCTTCATCTGTGGTTCATTTTTCTTGATTGACGCATTCGAGTGACTGAGGTCGCAACGACCTCATTTTATACCTTTACCTCAGTTGTTCGGGATTTCGCGTCGTCAGTTAGCGAGTTGAGCATTACCCAACTCGAGCTCGACTCTATACCCTATCGAGTCACATATCCAACTCGAACTTGGACTCGTTAGGTTTTCGAGCCATGCTTACAAGCTCTTATCGAGCGGAGCTTGAGCTTTTCTGTCAGCCCTACGCGTGGCATGCTCCTCCCACAAACAACAACAATCGCCGCCCCTACTCCCTCCACACTTCCATTTGCTGGCAACCCCAGCTACACACGACGACAACAACGATTGATGCCACTCAAACCCCCTCGCGCACCATCGACGATCCCCCTCTCCTCCACCACGTGGGCAACGTCGCGGTTGCTCCCTTTCCCACACGTGATCACGGGTCAACCGCAACCGCCACACCTCCCATCCCCAACTTCCCACTCGAGCAACTGCAACAAGCACGATCTTCGTGGGATTCAAGGTGGGAAATTAGGCATCTTGGACTCGAATGCATAAGGGAGAACGGGGCGTGGGTGGGAAGAACCTGGTCAATCCATGGGTTTTCCGCTCAATCCAGATGGGGCACCGGTGAGAGTCAAATCATATGCAATGGGTACCCGAATCCGGATGTATGCAAGTGCACCCAATAACCAGGGGTCAACATCACCCGAATCGGTTGGATATCCATCCGTACCGATTACCAGGAACATCCCTAGTTAGGAGAGTTGGAATGTTAAATATGTGACGTTATGTGTTATATTGATTATTATTCTTACGATTATAATATATTTTCGATATTATTTATTATTTGAACATATTTAAAAAATATTGTAACAAAGAGAATGTGAGATCCATACAAACAAACTCCAATACAGTACAGGATTGGAGGGGTATAACTGGGGGTATCCGACAATCAAACATGAGGTATATACTGAGTAGTCAATTAACTCCAGGGGAACCTCTTTTACCAAACAGGCCCAAGAGACACGGTCTCCCCCTTCCCACAAAGGCTGGAGAGGTGGGCCGCCAGTGGGCAGAAAATATCCAACAAAGTGTTGGGAAATATGGTTCGACTCACGTGGCAACTTCGTTTCCGTGCAAGCAAAGAAGAGCTGATGGGGAACCGGTCTACTTATCCTTATTATAAATCGATCATCGCCTTACAAGCTTAAATATCTTCTTGGGTTCCTAACTGCTACACTGCTTTCCTTAGATCACCGTAACCTCTCTTCCCCATTCTCCCAACACGGAGATGCATGCGCATTGCAGCTACGTAAACAACACTACGCCTCTCGCACCGCATGGCCTTCATAAAACCCTCCCTCTGCTGCCTAAGCCGAGCCGGCACCATAGAGCTGCTGCTCCCTTGGTGCGATGCAGAGCCTTGCCGTCGTCTTCCGTAACCGATCTCGATCTTTACGATCTCCTAGGCATTGAAAGTTCGTCCAGTCAGTTGAGGATCAAGAACGCTTACTGGGCGCTGCAGAAGCGATGCCACGCCGACATCGCCGGTGCTGAGGGGCACGACATGGCTATTGTTCTGAACGAGGCCTACTCTGTTCTGTCAGATCCCATCTCCAGGTCTGCCTATGACAAGGTATTTGCTCGATTTTGATTTATTGGCTGTACCGACAAGACTTAGTTCGGTCGATCAATTTCATTGCTAAGCTTTCAATTGACATCAATGGATTTGCCGATTTGAACGCACTAATTACTACACAGGAACAAGCAAAGATATCAGAATTTCGCGGTTACACTGGGAAGCCAATATACTCGGTGTGGCTGGGACCCGAAAGCGAGCACCGTGCAGTGTTCGTCGACGAAGTGAAGTGTGTCGGGTGCCTCAAGTGTGCCTTGTTTGCCAGCAACACCTTCACGATCGAATCCGCATATGGTCGAGCCCGAGTCGTCGCTCAATGGGCTGATCCCGAGCACAAGATCCTCGATGCCATCCAGACACGCCCCGTCGATTGCATATGCCACCTTCTCATAGATTCCATACAAAAATTTAGTGCTACTGAATCCACTTGAATATCTGGTAGTTGAGTATATAAGTTACCATCATCTTTAATACCGCAACTAAAATCTTACCCATTATTAATAACAAAATTAGCATTAACTTTAGAAATTCCCAATATCTACAAAAATAGAGGAGGTCTAAAGTTCTATCACTGCTTGCACTCAGGTTCGTGGAGCGATCGAATCTTGCAGCTCTAGAGTTCCTGATGTCAAAGCAGCCTCGGAGCAGTGTGCGCATGACAATCGGTAACACCGGTGGTGCCCGATCTCCCAGTGTGTTCGCAGAGATTGCGAAGTTCCAGAGGAAATTTAAGGAGATGAATGAAAAGTCTTCTGAGAAGGAGATGCAGGTGATTGAAAATCAACATAATTTCCACTTATTATAATAGTGATTTTTATATAAAAAATAATCTATGAACAGGAACGAGATTCCAGAAGAGATTCAAGAATGTCGGCAGTGCAGGGGATCAGATTGATGGCAGAATGGCTCTACTGGAGATCTCCAGCAGCAACAGCCGGAACCGGCTCCAGTAGTAAATCACCAAGGTCGCTAGTACTGCATACTACAGGCAGAAGGAAACCAGAAGCTCAGAATCCCAACATCGACAAACTAAGAGCAGCAGCTGCAAAGATGAAAGCGGAGGGGACATCGGGACCTGTTCAACGAGGTTCTCGGGACGATGAGTACTGGAGACCAGCATTGATCCTCCCTCCAACTTCGAAGAGCTTCAAAGACAGTGCAGCACCTTCACCGGTGCGACCAGATTTCCTCCACAGTGAGGCAAGAAATAGGGAGGAAGGCAATGGTGTTGATGTTGGCATGAGAGGAGATGACCCAATCAGCACATGGGTTCCTATGGTGATCGGAGTGGTTTCTTCTATGGTGGTCGGACTGAGAGGTGAGAACTTGGGTGTCGGGTTGGAGGATCATGTTGGTGGGAAGATGGTGGTGGAGGTTGTGAACAGCTTGGAGATGCAGGTGGTGCTCGCGGGGATAACGTGGTACCTGTGCGGAGCTGCTGCTGTTGGATTGATCAAGGTCCTCGCAAGTTACATGGGTTTCAGAAGACGAAGATGATATATGTCTAGTGTATATACGGTTAGGTTGTCTATACAAGAGTGCGTGTGTGTGTGTGTGTGATGGAAGTGTAGCTATACATGCTGGCCTATACATGCAGAATTCCATGTATTAATCTGACTCAAAAAAAAGGCTCAATCTCTTCGTAAAAATAGGGAGGGTAAAACCAATAAAGATTTCTTTTTCGATTCATATCTAGAGTTGAGTACTTCACCTCATTCAAGAATATTTTTATCCAATCTCTAGGAATCAATACAAATGATGAAGTTTTACCCAAAATGTAGGAATAATAGAAATGGTGAATCCCCTGTGATTAATTGAATCTTCTCAAGGAAATATGATGCCGCCAAAGCCTAATTGGAACAGTGGCTGATAGTTGATGTTGATTAAGTCCAAGTGCCAGGTAATTCAGAAGCTAAAATGTAAATTTTGTAGCACCTGATCAAATATGGAATCGAAAATTGAAAGAGATCAAGAACATGAAAATGACAAGTGCATGAGAGAAATGCAATTGAAACGGATGAAATCCAAACATCCAAAACACTCCAAATCAAGAAAGAAGAACTACACGCGCTAAATCATTCTTTTTATTTTCATAGGATCTAGAGGCAAAATTATCCCAAAAATTTCAAGCAATGAGATGAAATTCTAAGGAAAGAAGGCAAGAAAAGAGGTCAAGCAAGAATAATAAGATTGGAAAAGAAAACTAAGATGAAGAAAGCACAAATCTAAGGTCTAGAATGCAACAAATATGCCAAATGATTCAAAAGTTCAGATGCAAATTTTGCTGCACGTTGCCATACTTGAAATTGAAAATTTAAAAATACCAATAACATTAAAAATATAAGTGCATGAAAGCAATACAACCGAGATAATCTTTTATTTGCCCTTTTTATTTCTATTTAAATTTTCTCTTATTTTTCTTTGCATGCCATATGCCAGTAAAACCTCATGGGTCAATGCCACCAAACATTCCCGTGAGTTCCTCTGGATCGCTAAACAAAATGTTATGACAAAAAATAATTATCGCAGCCAATCCGCGCATGCAACTACAAGAGACAGATTTTAGAGTGTAAACCCCATTGGGTAAATATCATGAACCAAGTCCCTTGACTCAGGAATTGACCGAGTCAAACAACTATTTCACTATCTCGAGTTATTTCCCCATGGATAACCCAACCTCTTACAAGTGCTTTAGAACACACACTAAAGACTTTCTCACGACTTGCATCACACATTAAGTTCTTTGTACTATACACCTTTGATCAAACACCAAGTATTACAGCATGATAGTTAAGTAAAAGTACAAAAATCTGTAAAGCCTCAAATATAAATATACAATGAATAATGAGGCTAAGAAATGTACGCGATAATAAATAATTGAATTACAAACCGAACATGTAAACAAAAAGGCTCTCAAGATGTGATCTTGAAGTATAGAGAGAGAGAGATTGCTTCGAGTAGAGCTATGGGAGAGGATCGAAGGAATGTAATGAGATATGTGCCTACAACAGAGGTCTGGCGCTCTATTTATAGTGGAGGAAGTCCATTCAAAAATATAGCCATTGGAAATAAATCGAAAAAGAAATCAACAAGATCTAATACACATGATCAATCATGGAAATAATGCGAACGAGCATCTCAAGTTGATCGATCAATTAAGAGTTGTTGGAGGATCTAAATTCAAAAAGTGATCGATCATAAAAGGTAGTTCGTCTATTAAAGGTGATATCAAGTCAAGTAGGTTGGTCAGTTAGTGATGGTCGACCAGGTTAAATAGGTTATCGACAGATGAGCAAGGTTGATCGATCAAGATGGCTTGAACCTAATATGTTTATATAATAAATATGCACATATATTTGAGACTTTATATATATACTTATTATAAAAGACTTATTTCTCCTCTTTTGCTTTGTTCACAGCTTTTGGCTTGTCTAACAAACATGGCTTTATCCTCCTTGTTAAATTCTCCATAAAGTTGCTCTTTTACTCCATGAAATCTGCAGAATTATCTATACTCACATAGTTTGTTATCATCAAAATAATAATACGATTAGGGTACGTTAGGTTCGTGGGTTATCCGGGAGAGGATAACCGTTTTTGTGTTTGTGTGTTTGGTTGGTGGGTTAAGGGTTGGAAGGGTTTGTGTGATGTGATTGTATTGAAATTTGAAAAAGTTGGTAGTTATTATAATATGACTGTATTGAAATTTGAAAAAGTGGATAGTTGTTATGATGTGATGATTGTATTGAAGTTTATAATAGTGAGTAGAAGTTGAGTATTTTACGATTTTTAGATGATATGATGGTATAATATATAATTTTTTTGATGGAAAGGGAGTGGACCCCACTAGTGGGTTAGGAATATGGGGTTTGGGGGGTAACCCGCACAAATTAGGGGGTAACCCCCCAACCGAACGGGCCCTTAGTATGCAATTATGGAACTAACAACTCCTTCATTAGGTCATGCCTTGCCTCACTAACTCCCTCGTGAATCCAGTCAACCCAGACAACCCGAGTCCTTCCTCGCCCACCAGTCAACCAAGCACGAGCTCAATAGCTCACAGCCCAACTGATCGCGACTTCTTGCCTCTAACCCAAATTCTCCAGCTCTAACCACCACTAAGCCCTAATGTCGACTCTCTTCACGATTAACACCCCACCCCACGACCTAGTGGTTGCCCATGGGATGAACCCTCCTAGGTCAACCTGCATCACATGCGACCTCCTTCAAGTGAATACCATCATCTTCTTCATTTTTTCCCTTCCCCCTTTTCATCGTTCTTCCTTTTTTTCTTCTCTTTGCACATTCATCGTTCGTCTCCCCTCAATCTCCATCTTCTACTCATTCTATTTGTTTCCCAATCGACTCCCCCAAAGCGACCCGCCTCTTCTGTTAGAAAATAGGAAGCGAAAATGATAAACAGAGCATAAGAACATAAAGATAAATATGGAGAACCAAGATTTTTACGTGGAACCCTACTCCCTAAGGAGCGGGATGAAACCACGGAGAAGCCCTCAAAGGGACGGATATTGCATTCCTTTTTCTCATCTCATACAGGAGGTTTGGGGCTCCTCATATAGCCTCCATAGAGCCTCTAAGTCCCATCACTGGTAGA
Source organism: Ottelia alismoides (assembly GCA_037367405.1). Lineage (NCBI taxonomy): Eukaryota > Viridiplantae > Streptophyta > Magnoliopsida > Alismatales > Hydrocharitaceae > Ottelia > Ottelia alismoides. The sequence continues at coordinate 136,908 of JAZKJV010009535.1, forward strand.
TGTGGGACTAAACATATTGATGGGGTAAATAGATCCTGGAGGTATCCATTTACCCATCTACAACTCATGGGTGCACAACCAAATACTCCAACACTCCCCCTCAAGCTGGAGCATGCAATAATCGGCTTGGACAAAAAGAAAGAAACTCAACTCACGCTACAGGACACTACGGACAATATCAACTCAACGCGCATAACTGTTGGCTGCTGTCGAGGACGTTGCTTCTCATGTCGTGCAGGTGAAGAGGACGAACGGGCTAGAGTGTGAGTCTGTTGAATCTCCTCGTCGGAGAGCATGTGCTATGAACTGCGTCTATCAGAGTCACTGCAACTGGAATAAGTCTCATGTGGACAACTGCTCCATCTCTGAAAAGGGCCTAACTGAAAAGGGTCATGGAAATGCAATCCTCGTCGGAGTCCATGGTCGCTGGAGAATGGAGTCCGAAAGAAGTCCCCTCGTCGGAGAACTGGGTCTCTTCCATCTGGCACAGAGAATGGTACCCTACTCTGCAGTCCCTATGATACCACATGAAAACCCTTGCCAACATCGCATAGGGAACGGTCCTTTAATCTGGAGTCCCTATGGCTCACATGAAAGCTCTGGCCGATAAAACAAGAAAAGAATGGTGGGGACCACGAACAAAAGATGGCAAACATCTGCACATCTGAAAAGACTGCATATTCGTGCATGTCTGAAACTGACTCGGAATATGACGTCGAGTCTGACAAAATCTCTGTAGAGTCTGGAAATCGGCTGGTCTGGAGAATATCTGAATCTGACCTTTGAATCTGGAACAAGACCTGTGACTCTGCATAATACTCTCCCGTTCCCCCATACTTGTCGGGAAGTGATCATCGACAATGTTGGGAGAAGACAATAAATCGGAGAGAAAATAAAACATCTCAAATGCCGATATTATTTTTTTCCTATTTTTTTCCCGGCTTCTCAACTCATATTTTTTTTCAACAATTTTTCATACGGCTTTTTCTGGTACGTGCCTCCATTTTTTTCCTCTTTTTTTTATTATTTTTTGATAGCGCAACCCACAATATCATAGCATTTTTAAAAAAAACTGCGTACGGCTTTTCTTTTGTACGCGTCTTTTTCAAAAAAAATTCTTACGAGCTCCCCCTCCCCTTTTTTTAACAGCCCCTTTTTCATTGGGCCTCCAATAACAAAACCCCCCTTCTTTTTTATAAACGGCTCTTCCTCCTTTCCCGGCTCACTTGGACCGACTTTAATTAGGGTTCCCAAGAACCCCTTTTTTCTGTCATGCCCGCCGCCCCCGATTAGGGCTCTGGTGCCGCCCCCCAATGGGGGCACCTGTTTGTGCAGCATCGCCGCAAGGGAAGGGGGGATTGCCGATGGCGCCGCCGCCTAGAGCTGCGAAGGTGGGAGCAGCGGGGATGGGCTCCGCCTGGCGGCCGCCTGCGCGAGGTCAGATGCGGGGAGAGCCGGTGCCGCTAGCGCCACAAGATGCAGGAGCATCACTGGAGGATCGTGCCGCCTTGTGCTCGAGGATGTTCACCTCAGCCTCGAGAGGTGTGGGGAGATGTGATGGGAGCTGCGAGGCCTCGCCGCTAGAGTGCGAGGTCCTGGAGGTGCGTGTGTGATGTGCGGCTCCGCCTGGAGGGTCGGGGCCTTTGGATATGCCGCCGCCAAGAGAAGGGACAGAGCGTGAGGTCTGTGGGGTGGCGCCAATCAGTCACGCGATGGCAGCACGGAGGTTGCGCCTGGGGGCTTGCTTGGAAGGACGCGTGCAAGGTTACGCCGCCGCACGATGGAGCTCTGCCTAGAGCTCCTGGATGCGCGTATATCGGAGAGAGTGCCACCGCTTGATGCCTTCGCTTGCTGGAACTTCATCTGAATCAAATCGCCGAAAATGTGTAACCAATGATGACTAGGGTTTCAAAAAACCCTAAGAACTGAAACTCGTATCTCGAACAAGGCATGAACAAGAATAATTTTCAAGAACTAGCATGAATTGAATCTTCTTCCTAAACCGAATCTTGAATAAATCGAGCATAAAAACCGCGAGAATCGAACCTGCTCTGATACAATGTTAGAAAATAGGAAGCGGAAGCGGAAATGATAAACATAGCATAAGAACATAAAGATAAACATGGAGAACCAAGATTTTTACGTGGAACCATACTCACTAAGGAGCGGGATGAAACCACGGGAGAAGCCCTCAAAGGGGTGGATATTGCATTCCTTTTTCTCATCTGATACAGGAGGTCTGGGGCTCCTTATATAGCCTTCATAGAGCCTCCAAATCCCACCACTGGTAGATGTGGGACTAAACATATGGATGGGGTAAATGGATCCTGGAGGTATCCATTTACCCATCTACAACTCATGGGCGCACAACCAAATACTCCAACATTCTCTCTCTCTGTAACCTAACTCTTCAGCCAACACATTGGCTAGAGCTGCTTTCCCACACTCACACGGAGCTCCTGATCCTCCTTCCAGTTAGGCTAGAGCCTCGAGCTCGAGCGCCTTTATTCCACTTGTAGGTGACGCCAAGCAGCAATTGTGGAGAGCTACAAGACCATATTTTCCTCAGAGCTTCAGCACACCACCACGATCCATCATACCACCAAGCTCCTCCGTCCTTCATAGTTCCTTCATCTAGAGGAGCTCTTCAACCACCACCTTCTGGACCATCCATGAGTAAGGTCACTACCGCCATCTGGACCATCAGAGTCAAGACTACTCTTCTTTCAATGTGAAAAGGCAAAGGAGACCTGGATGGACTTGAACTATAATTAGATATAGAAATTCCATGGATTTCTGGGACTCTCTCGATAGTGCACAATTCCACTCAAACAAGGTGGTGTGCTAGTCGTTGCAGTGATCTGAGCAATTTGGTTGCCGCAATCAGCTTCCATTTGGAATGCTTCTATGTAGAAACTGTGATTCATTCGGCTAAGACTCTTCTCAAATTCTGGCTCTTATAACCTTGTTCTCTCTCTTTAAATTAATCCATTTGTGGACACCTCTGCGTATTTCCCTTTTTTCCATCTGGTCAAGATACTCAATATGTTTTTCAAGATACATTACACCAAACAAAATTTATTATTTCAAATTAAACTTGAAGATTTTAATCAAACACAAATATTTACCGAGGAAAAGCTTGACAAAATATATCATAGCCATTGGCATAAAAATTCAACTTCCGGTTCTCCCTATTTGGTTGCAGGATTGTATCCATTCATCATGGGATAAGATGACTTATCCAAGGATAAGTGGTTGCATCATTATTACATCAATCATTATAACTCTGTTACATTTATCTTTACCGTCTTTATCCTTTCCTCGTTTATCAAATCAACTCAAAAATAACAAAAGATAAACCTCGCTTATATGTCATCCCACCTTATTTCTTATCGCACCTTATCTCTTTCTGCAACCGAACAATAGCAATGCATGTTGATTGATGGACCTCGATTTCAAATCATGGGAGTATTCCAATTGATCAATAAAGAATATTCCGTCAGAATATTTAATTTATAAGCAAAAAAATCTTCATCTAATTAAAAAATGGAGAAGAATGAAGCAGGAAAGTTTAAATTTCAAATCAGAAGCATACCTCAGTTTTAGCATTTTTTTTCTAGAACTCTCAACATGTATGTACTTTGAATTTAGAACGAAAGATAATTAAATTGGTAAGGTGCCTTTCCTATCCACGATTGTTCAACTGAAGGCAGCTTTCCAAACAATTACTATTATTTTTAATAAAAGTTGAAGAAAACAATGTCTGAATGAAATTTTCTAATAAAAATCTTGACAAATTAGATCACAGAAATAGTGATAGCAGTAGATATTCAGTCCTAAGAATTAAAGCAAGAGTACTATGCAATTCTGATCCATCTTTGTATGCGGCATTTGATTTTAGATCAAGAGGGTATAGCATTTTACTGATCATGAATATTTATATAGCAGGTTTATATTATAAGTTCAGAAGAAATCCCGTCATTGAAGCAATAATATTTGAATAAAGCATGAGAGTTGGGGCTTCAAATCAGAAAGCATACCATGTCTCAATCTTTTTTCTAGACCTTCCAACATATACACACACTATGAACTGAACATGAAAATAATGTACTTAAATCAAAAGGTGTTAATACTAAATCTGGAATTAACCAGCTGGGGGCAGGTCATCCAAAAAGACTTTTTTTCAAATAAACAACTTAAAGAAATGGGATTTTTACCCGGCAGGCCCTATAATCTTTTCAAATTACATCTACGACCTTTGAAACAACCTAATTCCCCCCTTGACCCCGTAAACTTGCTTCATCTTACCCCACAGACCCTACCGTTAATTTGAGACTGCTTGAGTTAACTTGCATGGGTATAAGTTGAGTTAATCAAACCCTAGCAAATCCAATGGTATGTTTTTCACTCTCTCTCTCCTCCTTCTCTCCCCCTCCTTCTCTCCCCGTCCTTCTCTCCACGTCCATCGCACGCTCCACGAAGAGGTGGTCGTCGGGGAGGATCTGGTTAGTGGCGTACCACAAGCAGGGAAGGATGTATCGGCGATATTATCGCCGATATATCGGTATCGAGAGGTTAGGGGTATCGAAATCGGAGTGTATATCTTTTTACAGGCATATCGACGATATATCGGCGATATATCGCCATATCGGTCAAAAATGAATGGATTCAGTAAAAAAAATAGGATATCAACCGATATCGCCGATATTTCGTCTATATCCCTATATGTCAATGCTATTATTCATGCAAGCTTGATTCCACTACCTATCTAGCTACACCTAGTATTAAAACAATCTATGATTTATATACTTTGTTCCGGGTCGGGGGCGCTGCCCCCGCACCCCCGCAGGGGGGCCAACTTGGGCCCCCCTAGCCCCCCTAGGCTCGCTGACCGGGCAGCAAGACCCCCGTACTGGTAGGGTATGGTACGACAAGAGGGTGCATACAATGGTTCTTCAACTTGGTGTATATTTACAAGTTATTTCATGTTGTAAAACTTGAATGAAATCCATTTCCAATATCTATAAGTCAATTCTTCAAAAAAATCTATAAGCCAAGAATCAACATCAATATCGATATGTTCAAAATGATCGATATATGCAATATAAGCTTTATATATGATCGATATGTGTGATCTAAGAGTATATTTATAAGTTATTTACTGATCTAAGAACTTGGATAAACTCCATTTTCAATATATATATATATATATATATCAACAAGTAATAGTATTGTCGTATGAATATATGCGATATAAGGTTCATAGATGATCGATATGTGTTATGATGGCCTCAAATTTCAGCGAAATTCGGTCGAATTTCTGTCGAATATCGATATCCAGTCGAAATCGAAATTCGACCGAAATGACCGAAATGACCGAAATATGGGGGTCCTAGTATAAAAAATGACCGAAATGACCGAAACTGCGGTCGAAATTCCACCGAAATTCCATCGAAATTCTGTTTTGGTCGATACCGAAATGGTGACCGAAACCGACACTTAGGGCCTTGGTGTTATCTAAGAGAGTAAGAGTACATTTGTAAATTATTTAGTGATCAAAGTACTTAGATGAACTCCATTTTCAATATATATAGTATGTCAACAACTAACAATATCAGCGATATGTTCGATATGACCGATATGTGCACTATAAGAATCATAGTCCTCAAATGATCTATATGTATTTTTTAGGTGTATATTTGTAGTATTTCATGTTATAAGAACTTGAATGAAATCCATTTCTAATATTTATAAGTCAAGAATCAATATTGATATCGATATGTTCGATATGTGCGATACCGATATGTGCAATATATGATCTATAAATGACCGATATGTGTGATATAAGTGTTTATTTGTAGGTTATTTATTGGTTTGATATCTTGGATGACGTTAATTACTGAAAAATGGCAAAAAATTGACTTTTTTGAACCATTTTCGATATTTCCACTGATATCGCCGATTATCGGCGATATATCCCAATATATTCCTTTTCGGGCGGACCGAAACAATATCGATATCAATACGGCCTTCCTTGACCACAAGCTATCTGAGAGTGAGGGGTCGGTGAGCTTGTGCCAGTCGGAGAGGGGGTCGTCGAATGGTTTGTCCGGTTTGGAGAGTACTGTCGGGGAGAAACTAGGGCAGGAGCGTGGAAACTCCGTAGGGGAGTTTTTGGAGGCCGTCGAGGTCACCACCGATCTAGAGGAGAGTACTATCGGGGAGGAACTAGGGTAGGAGGGTGAGGATGGGAGGGCGAGGGTGAGGGAGGGCGAGGGTGGAGGATGGGGAGGAGGAGGGCGAGGACGGAGGGCAGGGAGGGCAAGGGCGGAGGGCGAGGGTAGGAGGGCGAGGGCGGAAACTTCACACGGTGGAGGTCTGAAGGGCGCAGGTGGAACTAGGTGAAGCCAACGGTGGGAGGTCCTTCCGCTAGATGTTGCAGAGGAGACGAGCGCAAGGAGACGCTTGGTGGCGCTAAGGAGATCCTGTCGTAGGTAATTGTGGTGCTGACGGACTGGAATGGTGTTGACATAACTCGCAAGATGGAGAAGATCTCACGCAGGAGGTGGTGAGCGACCGTGAATGTAGCGATGACAGGACCATGACCTGGAGAATGGAATGATGATCGCCATCGATGCTCAAGGAAGCATTGACCGCTAGATAGGAGGAGGGCGAGGGGGAGGTTGGGGAGGAGGAGGGAGAGGGCGGAGGTCGAGGAGGAGGGCGAGGACGGCGGAGGTCAAGGAGGTGGTGGGTGTTGGGTGGGAAAGAGAGATGAGGAAGTGAGGGGTAATGGCACTAAATGTAAATTTGATAAACAAAATGGGTATAATGTAAAAGAATATAACGGAATCCGGTTAGTTTTAATAGGTAAATGGATGGGGTTTAACCACATGGTCTGTCAGGGTAAGGGTTGGCAAGTTTACGGAGTCAGGGTGGGGGGGGAGAAATTAGGTTGTTTCAAAGGTAGTAGAGGTAATTTGAAAAGATTATAGGGTCTGTCAGTAAAAATCCCTAAAGAAATTATAGATAAACCAAAAGCGAGATGACTAATCTTCGCATATTATTTAGAGCACAGAAATTGACATGCCAATTGGGATTCAGTCCCATGAACCACAATTCAACAATGATCTAATAAATTTCAGTTGTGAATGTGTATGTGCACGGGTTGTTTTCTGTATGAATCTTGGCTAAAACATATGTATTCTTTTTCTTGAGTTAATAGTCGTAGATATTGGGTGAACACCTATGGAGGATGATAGCCCTTCTTTCTTTCTTTCAAAAAATCAACGTTCTATGATTTGGTTTGAAAAATAACATTGTGCATTTATAGAACATCTTGATTTACGAGTGCAGATCATGGAGGTACAGCAAAAAATAATCAAGAGTATTTTTAAAAAAAATAATATGTAAACTTCTGTCATTATAACAAAAATGGAGTGGATTACAGGAGAGTTGGCGTTCTAAAATCTGAAGCTTCCCACAGTCTCAACTTTTTTCTGGAACTCCTCAGCATGTATGCACTCTGAAGTGAACAGGAAAAAATACAATTAAAATTAAAGGTGTACCTTTTATATCTGAGATGGATCAACTGAGGTGAAGTCATCTAAATGCACAATATGCCATGACCTCTTCATCCTCCGGTGAATCTCATCAAGCACTTTGTATAACTCTTCTGTTCTTGGATGAGACTTATCCTCCACAAAAAACATGTGCACAGCTCCTCCAAGTTCGAAAGAACTATACCCTGCAGCCTTCCTGCACTGCTTCCATTTCTTCATTTTCCATAGCTTTGCAACATCGTCCCACCGCCCACATGAGGCGTAAATGTTTGACATGATCACATAGTTTCCAGGGTTCCATGGTTCAAGATTGAAAAGAAACCCAGATGCAATCTCAGCCAATTCAACTTCATTGTGGAAACTACAAGCTCCTAAAAGCGCACCCCACACGACGGAGTCTGGTTCCATCGGCATGCTCCTTATGAGGCTGTAAGCTTCGTGTAGATGCCCTGCCCGTCCAAGAAGATCCACCATGCAACCATAGTGCTCGAGCTTTGGTTTAGCAGAGAACTCCCTATCCAGGGATTCAAAGAAAGCTCGGCCTTGATCAACCAACCCTCCATGCGTGCATGCCACGAGAACACCGACGAACGTAATGTCATCCGGATATACTCGTCTCCTCTGTAAAATTCACACATTTTCAGAGGCTGACACAGCAATTACACAAAAAACCACAGAAATATGCGACAGCAATCGTAGAACAACCCACTCTCATCTCATAAAAGAGATCCAGAGCCTCTTTCCACCTGCCATGTACTGCCAAACCGACGATCATCGAATTCCACGAGCACAGGTTCCGCCTCTCACCCAGTTCCTCAAACACCCTCCGTGCATCGCAAACACTCCCGCACTTGGCGTACATCTCCACCAAAGCATTGGCGACGAACAGATTCCTCTCAAACCCATTCTCCCTCGCATACGACTCGATACTCCTGCCGAGCTCCAACGCCCCGATGTTCGCGCAAGCCGGAAGCACGCTCGCAATTGTCACCTCATTCGGCCGAACACTACCACCCTCTTCCCGCATCCTCACGAATTCCCCAACAGCCTCCTTGTAGTTGCCGTTCTGGGCATACCCGGAAACCATGGAGGTCCAGGAGATGGTATTCCTCACGGGCATTGCGTCGAACAGGACCTTGGCGTCCTCCATCCTCCCGGACCTGGAGTAGGCAGCAACCATGGCGTTGCAGGTGGGCAAGGCCCTCTGGGGCAAAGCGTCGAACACCTTGCGGGCAGAGAGGAGGAGGCCGTTCCTGGCGTACATGTGGAGGAGGGAAGTGGCGACATGGGCATCGATGGGGAAGCCGAGCTTGAGGAAGAGGGAGTGGAGGGAGCAGTGGGCATGGAGGGGGAGGGAGGAGGAGGAGAAGAGGAAGGTGAAGGAGTGGGGGTTGAGAGGGAGGGCGAGGCGGAGCATGTGGAGGAGGAGGGAGGGAGAAACGCCATGGGACTGGAGGAGGCGGTTGAAGAGGAAGGTGGGGGGAGGGGTCGGGGAGGAGAGGAGGAGGGCGTGGGCGTAGGGGAGGTCGGGGAGGCGGAGGAGGCTCGGGAGGAGGAGGCGCGCGAGGTCGAGGCCGCTGCGGAGGGCGTGCGCGTGGATTTGCTTCACGCGGTTCATAGGCCCATTGTGCGCGCGGGCGCCGCCCCTCAATATGCATATGTGATCAATTCGCAATGATTTTTAAAAATTGGATTAGTCTAAAAAATGTAATAAAGAGTTGTCTATCTTTTTGTGTCAAATACATGCTCCTGTAAGTTTTAATTTTAATGATTCTTTCATGCTGACATTAAATCCTAACCTTGAAACTCTTCTTTGTTACATTTGAAAATTGAGACCTCTAATTTGGAATTAACGCATAGTTTAAGGGCCCGTTCGATAGGAGAATAAGGAGGAATAAGGATGGAGAATAAGGGGAATAAGGGTCTATTCTCCGTTCGGCAGGAGTATAGGAACAAGGAGAATAATCTGGAATAAGAGTTATTCTCTGTTTGGCTGGCTTTGGGGGTTAAGGAATAAGATTTGAAAGTTAGGTAAAGTTGTTGGTTGTTATTTGATTTGGTGAGATTTAATGAGGTCTCACTATAGGTGGCATATAGTTGTCAATTACCGGCCGATATGTGTTGAAATATAAAATAAAAAGGTTTAATACAATAAACTAAAGTGCTTATTACATTATTACATGCTTATCATACATTGGTTCATCTTCAACGGTAGTTGTAGAGGATGATCCGAGTGTCATACGACTGAACTATCGCTGCATCTCACGTAGCTGACTTTTGGTTTTCTCCAGCTTCTCTGCGTAGAACTCATCACTCCATTCGATCACATTGATTAAATCTGTCAGGAAATTCCTCTCCGCCCATATTGACTCTGTAGTTGGGCTCAACACCGACTCCTTGACCGTGTATCCACATGAAATCTACACGAATTACGCGATTTGTTAGTCATTGATCTTATGATCCATAATTATTAGGTAAATGACATTAATGTTAGGAGTTTACCTTGTTCCGGCAAATGTACCACAAACGATCCTCGATGTCCTGATGGCGACGGAAGTGGTCGAATAAAGGAAAAAGAAAATAGACTGGATCATATGCAATATAAAATAGGATAAAAGGAAAAGGTCTTTATAGATGTGATTTCCCTCAGACTTCAATTTCCACATCGGAAATAACGTTGACAGTGACGTCGGTTAAGCCATGACACTACCGTGGCTGCTCAGCCATGATCGACACTGCATTATTAAATCTTAATTTATAATGGCGGAATCATCATAAGGACGTTAAATAAATTTCAGATGTAGCTGGGTAGGTGATGAATCCACGTTTCATCATCTTTATTCTATCATTTTGGCCTTAAAAACCCTAGTAAATGCGTATAAATAGGCATAATCCATGCATTTTAGCATTCATGTATATGTATGTAAATATTGTATAAAATGCGGTTTTTAAAGCCAAAATAATAGAATAAAGAAAAGAAAAGAAAAAGAATAAAATATTGTAAATATTTTATGACCCGAAACCCCGAGACCTAGGCATCTTGATGAATAGGTCGACAAGGAATAAAGTAGGGGGAGATAAGGGCCAAAAATACCAATAAAATCCCTTTTATTAATTTAGTCTTTATTCATTTTGGGACCTATTTTTGGTTCCACTTTTTGTGCATCAAATAAATAAACTTTGTTCATGAAAGTTGTAGATAATTTTACAAAGAAAAATACAAAATTGATTTCACAGAAAAATAATGTACAGATAAAAAGTTATGGTCTGAATAAAATTCCAGAATCCCAACTTCCCAGACCCGTATCTCACAAACGAAAACTCCAAATGCAGCGTACTCACCTTTAATTGAATATAGAAGAAAATAAGCTATCCAATGGCGGTGGTTTCGCATTTGGCGGAGCTACGGGTTGAAAGTTGAGTTTTGGACCCCCATTGTACCTTGTACAGATTAAAATATTCAATTTATTATTTATTTATTATTTTTATAATTTTATATTTTATAATGTTGTAAATAATACTTATAATAAATATGTATATTAAAATTGGAATAAAAATGCAAAGAGATTTCAAAATAAAAATACGTGTATATAGAATACATAGATACAACACCTATATACATACCTAGATGACACACTCTTATAATTTATTAAATATACAAAATAATTCAGAAAAGTAAAGTAAAAATATATTTAAGTGTATAAAACTACTTTATATGTATATAAAATAATAAATAAAAATAATAAAAGTTAAATACACCAAATAAAAATAAAATACTAAAATACATAGGTAATATACCTATAAAGAGGTATAAAGGCAATTTGTAAAATATAGCTCATAAAAATAAACAAAAATCACCATAAAATACTTCATAAAATTACAAATATTTTTCATTTTATAATCAATATTTAATTAATTCATCTGCTATTTTTAATTCATTTTATAAGGGTTTTTCGCCAAGGAATTTTCTGGTTGGTCCACGTGGACCAACCAGAGCACTCCATTGGTTGACCTCGGTCAACTCCCTGACCGAGGTCTGTCCCTTGTCAGAAGCGGGTTTGACCCTGCTTTCATCCTTTTTTCGAGGAGGCCTCGATCACCATTTGGTGATGTCCTCTTCATGGAATCTCTTCCTCGGTCAATGGTGATTCACGCCCAAGTGATTCCTTGGGCTGTGGATCACTGACCGAGGCGGTTGGACCTCGTTCTTCACGCCGCCCGTCAACCCCTCAAAAGAGTGCCCCCATCTTCGATTCAAGGTTAATCCTTCTTCCGCCACTTTCATTCGCAAACCCCTACTTCTTCGTGCTCCTCGTGACAGGGGGAGTTGAATCGACCCGGGGTTCGTGAGGATTGGTGTAGAATCAAAGAGATTCGACCCTCGCCGGAGCTCCGCCGTGCTTCCACGCCCGTCGTCTCTGGTGAGTTTCTTCCCCTTTTCTTTCCATTTCCTTGTAGCCTTAGCATAGAATAGCTCAGATCTATAGCAGCTTTGCGTTTCGTTTAATCTATCGCCGTGAAATCTCGATCGAAACCCACGGCGGAGCTGAACTCCGCCTCCATTTTCCGGCCACTCCCGTTATCGACCGCCGCCAGGATCACCTCCATCTCCTTCCCCTCCGCTCCGTCATCACGTCGCACCCTTCCAGATCCCTCGATCTCGCTCAGATCGAGCTATCGAGCTCCCCTCTCCGCCGCTCGTCGGAGCTCTTCACCCGAACCACTTTTCGCCTCATCTGAACCATCGGACCCCACCGTTTTGTTCTCCTGGATTTTGTGCGCTTAACCTTGCAGGTCTGAGCCCAAGAGAAGGCTCAATCGACCTTCGACGACCCCAGGACCAGCCGCCCAGGCCACCTCCGCCGTTCGAGCACCTCCGGCCGCCTCTGTCTTGTCGGAGGCCACCAGCTGACGCGGAAGGGCCCCAGGATCATTTTGCCTCTGATCCTAGGGCCGGAGCGGCCGTGTGTCGGCCGCAATCTCCGCCCGAAGTTCGTCGGGGAGGAGTTCTTCGTGAACCCCTCCCTGCCGTTGGATCGAAGGCCTGCTCCAGACGCGTCATCAGCCGTCCGATCACCTGCGCCTCCCCGCCGTCCGATCAAGCCTTGAAGATCTAATCTCAGCCGTCCACGACGAAAGGGCATGCACCGTCAGATGCTCGCCACGTGGACAAGTGGGTCGCCATCGACCGCTGGATCGCGCCCCGTGGGTATTTTGCATTTTTAACCCACGATTTTTGTATTTACTTTTTAGTCCAGTAACTTTTAGTTGTAGTTTAAAAAGTTCTGTAATATATGCACGCAGACCCTCACGTTCTCACTATTTGCACTTCAGTCCACGCCACGTCACCTCACGTGACGGTGGCGTGTGACTTTTGGGGTATTTTGCAAGTTAGGCCCAGAACTTTTGTGTATTTACAATTTCGTCCCTGTGCGTAGGATATATAATATGTTTTTGGAAATTTTGCATGTATGCCCAGCCGGTTTTCTTTAATTACAATTATGCCCCTGTGAATGGTGTTTCACGTGAGTTGTGTGTGTCTTTTTGGTGGAAATTGCATCTGAGCCCCTGAATGTTTTCATAATTGCATTTATGCCCCTGCCAGGCTTAGGATTTTTGTATGCTTAGCTCATTTATTTAAAACCTCCTTTAATTGCGAAAAATTCTTAAAAAATAGGGTTAAGCTCATGTGTGCTTCTATTTTCACGTTATATTTTTAGTTTTGGATTTTATCTTATTTTCATATTTATTAAAAATCAAAAACATGCTTTTTCTTTACTGTCTAGCTTAGAAAATGCCAAAAAAATAATAAAAAGTCTCGAAAAATTCCAAAAAAATTCTCTAGTGTCTATTTTACTATATTTTAGTTGCAGACCAAAAACCACTAAAAATCTCAAAAGAAAAACCTTAAAAATTTAAAAAGACTCTAAAACTTCAAAAAAATTTATAAAATCAAAGAAAACTTTAAAAAATACAAACTCAGTTCCTGTTTGCCCTTTATTTTGCTCTCTTTATTTGAAAAATAGTGTGAAAAGTTTTGATTACTGTTTGCTATTTCTAAAATTCATTTTGTTCCCAGCCAGCCCATTTTTCACTGTTTTCTATTATTTTAGTATCTAGAAATACCAAAAACACTTAGAAAAATCCCCAAAAATCACAAAAACGGTAAAAAATCATAAAAATACTAAAAACATTTAATTTCTGAATTTTTAGTTATTTTTGTGCATTTTTAGAAATAGTTGGCCTCGTCTTTTACTCCTTTGTTTTTATTTTCCAATATTGAAAAAGAAATAAAAAATATAAAATATAAAAAGAAAATATAAAATCAGAAAACTAAAAATCAAAATACAAAAATACAAAATTAGAAATTAAATAAAAAATATAAAATTAAAAACCCACAAAAATTCTAGATTGGTTGAGTTGCTTGTTAGACCCAGGATTGGATTTTTTTTATCTATGCTCTACACCTTTGCTTCTTGAGTTCGACCCCTACTTACTTACCATTGTACATCTTTAGTAGGGTATAATAAATTTTAATCCTTGCTGTTCATTCTCTGATTGATTGTGTGGGTTAATTGTTGAAGACCGAGGAAGTTTGAGCAGTCGCATCAGCGACAGTGAGTCTGACTTGTCAGACCGCTATTTAGCGGCTCTCGCTTTCTCACTTTTCAAATGGCGTCGTTGCCGGGGAGCATCGGCTTGTAGAGTACCTTTGGGTCTTTTCAGTACTTAGCCATTTTTTGCTTACTTGTCTCTTGTGTATTATTTATTTTGAACTGTCTGACATTTCTTTTGTTTTCTTGCGAGGGACCGCCGACCGAGGAGGATCGCCTAGGGGATCCTGAGCAACCTTGGGAGGAGGAGCCGACTATTCTACCCTAGCCGGCAGGAGAGAGCAGGAAAACTAGAGAGAGAAAGAGAGTTGCTTTCATTTTTGTGAGAGAGAGTATTTGATTAATTTGTAATAATACAGGACTGGGACACTTGAACACTTCGGGCCTAATTTCCGGGTGTTTGTTCACCCGGGGGCTCACCGCGGCTTTTTCGTGTTTTCTCGACCGTCATTTTCCGGTTTTGTTTTCTTTTTCATTTCTTTTGTGGATTGAGCTCTTAGAATTAGGTCCTGCTTGATTCGAGTAACCTAGGTCCAAACACCCTAATAACTCTTGCATGCTCCTATAGTTCGTATTTGGACTTAGATTAATTAAGTAGTTAATCATTGGCTCTCGATCCGCGCGTCGCGAGCTCACTCCACACAAGCGCTTTCTCCTAACTCAAATGTGTTGAGCAGAGGAGGAGTGAGCCTAGACCGGACACTAGGATTGGGAGTTAGCGGTTAACTCGTGGTTCTTCACGCTAGCAGTTGCCTGTTCTAGGACGATTTTCGCATTGCATAACCGGCATATAGATTAGGTTTATAAATTTCTGCCTTGCATCCCGCATGGAGAGAGCTGGGATTCACTGTAAGTCTTCTCACTTTGCATTCATCATATAGGCACAAAGGTGAGATTTCCATCTTGGTGCCGACTTGCATTGGCTTTTCCCGACTCTTTTCTCCCTCTGATTTTGGATACATTAGGATAAAGAAAATACAAAATCGTTAGGCGCTTGTTTGAATCTACTCAAAAGAAGCGATAACACAAAAAAAATTAAAAAAGGGGCTGCTAAGAAAACTTTGACCTAAATAAAAATTGGTAATTGGACTCATTGATTGGGGAGAGTAACACCCTCACTTGTTTTCAGGTTGCATGGGAAGGTCTCCTTCCAAGTGAGGTGAGCGTTCGTAAGGATTAGAGCCCAAAACCCAACTTGTGGCTGCCTTGTGTATCGCCTGGATTTCCGAAGTATTGGCGCTACTATCGTACGTAGTCGAGTAGGGCTTGGTCGTCAGTGGTGACTCACTATTGTGTGAGCGCCGACCTTGTCCGAAGTACCGAGCATAGGCCACGCCTTCACGGGGATGTCTGTCTCACCGGCTGCGTCCGAGTAGGATCTTGCACGCTCACGGGTGATTCCGTTGCGAGCGAGATCCGAAGTATCGGTTTCGCCTATCAGCTTCCTCCCTCTATTTCTTTGGCTGAGTAGGGATCCAGGAAGGGTTACAAGGACCTTAAAAAGCGCAAGTTACAGGTTACACAGGAGGAGGACAAGTACGGGAATACTTTTCTGGCAGTACTCTCGCTCCTATAGGCGTAGCGCTCTAAGGACTCGTTGAAAGATAAATTCCTGAAAACAAGATAAAAATTACAAAGAAAAAAAAGTCGAACCTTCACGGTTTCACGTGTTGAGTTGGTGAACTCCCTTGTCTTGTGTTTGGTTGCTAGTTACATTTAGGTCAAAGATCAAAAATATCGCGCCTTTGCGCAAATTTTGTCTTCTCTCCCGTTGACCCTTGCTCATTGTGAGCCTTCTACTGTTTTACACTACTTTTGTTTCTTGTCTACCTTCATGCTCTTCATCCATCATCTTCTCTCTTAACCATCTCAAGATGTCGTCACACGGATGGTTTAGTCGGGACCTCACCGACGCCCACATCGATTCCGTGCCGGCTACATCGTCAATAAAGAGGGGTGATCTCCAGGAAGTCAGCGCGGATCTTGCGAATGTCTCCCTGGACTCTCCTATTCTAGCCTCTTTCAACACTTGTTTGTCCCCAATCAATCCACTCTACGGGATGGACTTGCAACCCGAAATAGCACTTCCTCTTCCAATCAACCGGGATTACTCTTGTCCTCGAAATAACCCCTTGTGGATGGAGATCGATTTCAGTCAATATCATACGCTCCATTCACAGCATTCTGGGATTGACCTTAATTCCAGATTCATATCAACAGAAGGTGCTGAGGAAGATACTGATCAGGGTTCACTCCGTCATGCAGATCCTTCACCCGATCACGAGTCAGAGATTCAAGCAGAGCCAGAGATGGCAGGAGGAAGGGGAAAAGGACCACAGCCCCAGCAAGAGCCTGAAGCCAATACAGGGGAAGGACAATATACCACACAGGGTGAGGTTAACAGTCAACTGCTGGCTTCCATTCAAGCCATTCAGCAGCAATTGACTAATCAGGCCCTGGCCCAGACAGCCTTCCAGGACATGCTGAATGATCTGAGGAGGAGGGCCGATGCGAGAGACGGCCGACGGGAGGATGATCCCAATTTCGAGGAAGTCAATGATGAGTTTTCAGTGGGACCTGACTTTGAAGCAGCAGAAGAAGATCCACCGCAGCCCAAGCCCACACTCAAGCAGACATACAACCCAGGAGCAGGGCGCATCACTGAGTGGATTCAAATTCCACGAATGCATGCTCACTTCGAGCTAAAGCCACAGTTTCTGTCATTGCTTCCCACTTTTCATGGGAACACCACTGAAGAACCATATATCTTTCTCAAGAAGTTTAACCGCATCTGTTCCATTGCTCACTACCCCGGAGTCCCCCTGGATGTGATCAAGATGACCGCGTTCTCTTTCAGCCTTCAAGACAAGGCCCTTTACTGGGTCGACCATCTCGGGAAGGTCGTCACCACCTGGGAGGAGTTGAAATCTGCCTTTCTCCATAAATTTTATCCCCTGGGGAGATTAAATCAGATGCGGGCCCGGATTTCCAGTTTCTGCCAGCAGCCCCACGAGACTATCCATGAAGCGTGGGAACGATTCAAAGACCTCCAAGAAAAATGCCCCCACCATGAAATACCAAAAACCAGTCTCGTACAGCATTTCTTCGGGGGGCTATCATTTGAGAGCCAAAAGCTCGTGGATGCAGCTTGCGGCGGTTCCCATTTTAACAAAGACGAGGATGTAGTATGGAACGTCTTCGAAGAAATGGCTGAGGGAGAAGCAGCCCAATCCTCGTCTAGAGTTTACATGAAGACACCAACCGCCATCAGCAAGCCAGTTAACATGGCTTCTCACACCGAGGACAAAGATGAGAGCTCCAACTTGAGCATCATTGGGAGCCACTTGTCCAAAGTGGATATCATCGAGAAGAGGTCACAGGACCTCGAAAAGCTGGCAGTCATAGAGAAGAGGACCCAAGGTCTGGAGAAGCTCGACCAGATCTCCCAGCAGCTGGAGCAGCTCGTTCGAGCATTGAATGCAAACATGTGCAACGCTGTGTCTACCTCTGCCGAGCCGAACGCTGAGAAGAAGGAGCCTACAGTGCAACAAAACCCTCAGCCGACTCCACCGCAGCCCCAGCCTGTCCAGCACGTGTACTACGTGCAGGTTCCGGAGCAGCCACCGCAGTCTCAGACGCAGATGGTTGTATACCAACCAGAGCACCAGCCCGCATACTCCGAGCAGTTCTCTCTGCCCCCGCCGCTGATCCAGGAGATCAATGGTGTTTGGAACAATGAAGCGCAGCTGACCCGTCCTCAGGGACACTCTCAGGGTCAGAACATGGGCAACAGGCCCTTCCATCAGCAACAGCAGGGTGGGAGACCCTTCCAGCAGCCTTACCAGTACCAACCTCCCTCACACGGGAACACTTGGAGGCAGAATTACCAACATGGTCCTCAACAGTCCGGATATCGAGGACAGGGCTACCACCAACACCCGGCTGCCCAATTCAATCAGCACAACTCACAGTACTCCTCCAATCCCCCTCCTCAACAATTTGCACAAGGATACCAGTCACAATCTCAACCGCCATATCAGCAGTCTAGACCCCAGCAGGGGGAATCTTCTGAGATCGTGCCGGTCAATCCGGCCCTGGCTTGTTTGGAGCAGTTGATGAAGAACATGGCTGAGATGAACCAGAAGATCGACGACCTGACGGCAGCCAAAACCGTCATACCAGCCCAGGTCGAAGCAAATCCTAATAATTTCCGACGCAAGGAGCAGGTAGCCGGCAGTGTCCAACCCGAATCAGGTGAATTTAATTGTTTTTTATCTAACGCTGTTACTCTCAGGAGCGGTAGGACACTCCAGCCATCGGCGACGGCGAAAGGAAAACACATTGCATCTGACGGGGAATCGTTAGTCCAGCCAACACCAGGGCCAGTCAGCATTTTGGGGACAGCACCAGGATCCAGAAAATCACAAAAAAATGAAGAAAACAGAAAAATACAAAGAGATAGCAGCAACCTCGATGGAGACCGTCCAGCATTGGAGACGCCTGCACCCGCATCACAGTCAGCTCCTGACAGGGGGAGCACCGCACCTGCAGCGAGTCCAACGCCAGCACCCGAAGCCGAGCCTGTCATTTTGGTCCACAAATTGTAGATGAATCCATTCCTTTTTGTCATCTACCTGTAAACAACAACACGGACACTATTTTGAATGAAATTGGAGAAGAGTTTGTAAATATTCCTTTTCCTGAAGCAATGAAAAAACACAAAAAAATGAAAAATTTGAAAAGTGCTTTGTCTGATCCTGCTATCATAGAAATCATTCAGAATTTGGTGTTAAATATGCCATTAATGAAAGCTCTTGAGTACATGCCAGCCGTGAAGAAAGGACTTAAAGAGGCATGTACAACCAAGCGCAGGCCAATGATGAATCTCGTATTCATCACTCTAAATCTCATTTATTAAGCTCAAATCCCTAAAAATCAACAGCATTCTGGCATCTATTTTGCATAATTAGCATTCATGCATGTTTTCATAAGAATTGCATTTTAGCACAAAAATCTGCACAAAATAAGAAGCCAAAAATCCAAGCCAAATTGACCTGTAAATAAGCCTAACTTCCCAGATTTTTAACACATTCATGCTAACTCCGAATGACTCAAAACCACTTCACTGTGTACATATCACTAACAAGAATAAAAGAAAAATACAAAAAAATAACTAACCCAAATAAGTGGACCAAAAACCCAAACCCTAATTTCAGGATTTTCGGACTAAAAGCCACATATCTTCTCCATCCAGTGTCCGATTTAATCCTACTCACTTTTGAACTAATGTGCATTCAATTACCTTTAAAACAAGACCAAGTTCAAGTGAATCGGAGCTCATATGTGAAAGTTGGGTTTGGGCCTCTTTTGTACATTGTACATTTTCGCGGTTTTGACCTTGTATTTTATGTATATATTTTCTTAATCAATAAAAACCCAAAAAAATTAGAATTAAGTGTCTTTTATTTATCTTTGATTTTTCCATATTTTTCTGGTTTTTTATCTTGTTTAAAATGACATAACAATTATAAAACCCAAAAATCAAGGTATTCTATGTACATAGAATACCCCAAAAATTCACTTTGTGCAAATGATCGATTTTGGCTTTGATGTCTTCATGAAAGTTGTAGATCTCATCGAGACGAGCAACTTTCGTGAAGAAACTTTTTCGATCCGAGGTCGTTTACTATTTTTTATCGATTTTACAACATATTTATTCTCGAATTTTGTGGTGCTGACACGTGGCAGCACCTGGTGCCGCCACGTGTCAGCCATTTTTGGGTTTATTTATTATTCATTTTATTAAAAAATAAATAAAAAAATAAAAATAAAAAATAAAAATAATCGCACGTGCGAGGCACGTGCCTCCCAGGCACGCGCCACGCACGTGCCCGCCCTTCTCCTCTGGACCCGCCACGTGGTTCAATCACGGCCGTCCGATCTCGGCCGATCGGACGGCCGCTGCGTGTCGTCTCCTTCCTCCAGCCTCCTTTCCCCTTTCAGCCGCCCGCTTCCCGAAATCTCCGCCATCGCCGCCGCGCATCTCGCGGCCATATCTCGCCGATCGCATCCCCATCTCCGATCCACTCCCCCCTTTGCGATCTTCGCCACCATTTCGCCGCGCCGCCCGCCCGATCTCGCCGATCTCCTTCCTTCTCCAGCCCAACCCCCCCCCCCCCCCCGCTATTTAAACCCATCGCCGCCCTCGTCGCAACCCATCCGCCAATACGCACAGAACTTCGGAGAGCCACCACGTCGGAGGTGACAGCTCCAACGAGGCCTTCCAAAACTGAGGCGAGATCCGGCCACCTTGGCCGCTGCAACTTGAGCTCAGTGCTTGTTGCTTTGCTCCGCCTCCTGCGACGTTGAGCCCGTTATCAACCAAGTTCTCCTACGACAACTCCACCATCCTCGTCGCAACCACCTTCGTCCCCGCCGCGACTCCAGAACCACCTTCGACGACGACGACCACCACCGCATCTCCAACCTTCGCCTCACGCCATCGACCGCCATCAACCTCCCGCCTGGAGCTCCTTCGCCTTCAACTCCACTGCGCCGCTCTCTGGGGCCGTGTGTCGGCCAGAGGGAGGCCTCTGATTCTCCACCGTTCGTCAACGACATCCACGACTTCGCGACGACACCGTCTTCATCCCCAGCTTCGGCCCCACGCCACCGGAGCTCTGTGCCTCAGCCACGCATCCGCCGAGGCACCACCACCGAGCCACTCCAGCTTCACCACGTCTTCTCCGCCGACACGCCACCGCCGGACCCCCGCCACTCCGCCGTCTCCTCCAAAGCCATACTCCGCCTCGCCAGACCGCCGTAGGCCGGGCTCGAACCCCGAGGCCCCCCGCACGCCCCTCGCACGTGCGTGGGGGAACTTCCCCAGCAAGCAAGCCCAGGGACACGTGCTGCGCACGTGCTCCCTTGGGCATTTTACGGAAGACCCCCCTGGACATCCTCTATTTGCGCGAGTATCCAGCCTTCCAAGGGACACGTGCGAGGCACGTGCTCCGGTGGAAATTTTGCAGAAAACCCCCCCAGAATTATCGGTAATTATATTTAAGCCCTTTCAGTGTATTTCTAGTTTTATTTAATCATTTATATTTGTATCTGTACCCCTGCGTTCCTTCGTATATTTGGACCTTATCTCTACATTATTTTATTAATCCAAAAATAGCATGATGTTTGTTAATTGACTCTCTACATTTTGACATATTGTGGGTAATTTTGTGATTGACGGTTAATTAATGAATAATTATTTTGTGGAAAATTGCATATTTTACCCATTTCTTGCTCTGAAATTGATAATTGATTACCCGTTGCTCTAAAAATTCCCCGAAAAATCACACATTGTAGAGTTAATTATTCTTCACATTGTGCCCAAAAAGATTTGCATTTGCATACATATTTTGTCCTGTAAAAATCATTTTGCATCTTTTAGTATTTATTTTTTTTAGTAGGTATTAAACCCCACATTTTCGAGCTTTAGAATTTTTCTGAAATCCGTCACCTAGTGATAGATCTCAGATAATTTTGGTCCTTGAAAATAAGTAGGTTTGATATTATTAAAATTAAATATTAATAATCATTTTGTTTGCATTTAAAATCCATAAAAAATTCAAATTGCATCCGGAAATGCTGCTTTCACTAGGTGACATGAAAAAGATTTACAAAAATCGCCCCCCCTATACTTAGACTGTGAATAGTCTAAGTATAGAAGAAGAGCGGAAAAGAAAAGAAAAATAAATGAAGCGGTCAGGGTACGTGAATGAGGAGGGTATATATAGGTGGGTGGTGGTTCCCCCTATACTTAGGCTTTGGTCAGCCTAAGTATAGAAGAAGGATGGATATGGAGTGAGCGAAAGATCGGAATGTGATGAGGGAAATGGTATATACAGATGGCATCGGTCCCCCCCTATACTTAGGCCTTGGCCTAAGTAGAGAAGAAGCTGTACAAGGAGACCGATGTGGTCGGGAGGGGAGGGTGGGTAGCCGATGATTAAGGTGGTTTACGGCTGATCTTCTTGTGAGCCTACGGTGGGAGATCGTAATGATGAGTCGGAGGTGAGGCATATGATTCCCAACTATTATCAGTGTCATCCTCAGAAATATCATGATGGATAGTAGATGAAATATTTGAGTCAGATGAAAAGTAACCATCATTAGAGTTATCCTCAGAGGAATAGTATTTGAAAGTGGACACACTCCATATGTTCATGTCTTTTTGTTTCTTCAATTGTTTCCTCAAATCGTTCCTTTTTAAGATCAATCAGTTTGTCCTCCGATGAATATTCAGATGCTCCAGTCTCAGTCAGTTCATAAGAAATAATTCCAGTGTACTTGTGAAATGTAGGAGCATCAGCTTTAGATGAGTAATAATTAGGAACGGGAGTTGTCCAACGAGAATCAAATTTTGGATCCTTGCGAAGATATGGCTTTAGAGATGCCGAACAAACTTCACTCATGTAGACTACCTTTTCCGGACCTGATGAGGGATCATCAACCGATTCCTCTTCCGAAAGATCAAAGGTGACTTTCTTTTTCTTGTTTCGTGAAGATGTCGGTTCACTTGAGTACCCAGATGAATAGCCATTAAAATTCTTCTCCTTGGTCGGTGTTCGGGCTACGTGTTCGTTCTTTGTTTCCTGAATGTTGGTGCACTCTTGATTTGGGAGGATTTGGTCAAGATAATCAGAGTATGTTGCTCCAGGGTGCGACCATGCAAATGTCTCAGGATCGTAGTAGAAGGATTTGTCTATTTTGAAATCTGCGGGAATTGAGATATCGGGGAGAGTCTCTAAACCAATAGTCTCATTAACAAACGCAATCTCAGGTGTAGCAGCGGGGTAGGGCTCTTCTACCGTTTCATGGTTGCGGTTGGTTGGGACTTTGTGGGTTACCTCAGAAAATCGTGCTTCCTCAAAGACTGTATCAGATCGTAGTGATTCCAATGCCGTAAAATTTATTTCCCGAGTCTCACAATCGATACTCGCCTTGGCCAATGCCAAGAATGGTTTTCCGAGAATGATTGGAGACTGGGTAAATTCTCCTTGATGCTCAATATCAATGATCGTGAATTCTACCTTGAGCGGAGCACCTTGGAATTTCATGATGACAGAAATGGTTCCTCTCGGCCTTTTTATTGATCGGTCGGCCAATTGAACAATCTCTCGTATCTTCCGAATTGGCCCGAGTTTGAGTTCGTGAAATACAGAGGTCGGGAGGATATTGATCGATGAATCGTCATCAATACGAGCATGTGTGAAAATTGTGTCTTTGATTTTGCAGTCAAATCTGGGCAACCGCTTCACTATGCGGCTCTTGGTTTTTCTCCTCAACACTAAGGAGAAGGCCATTGACAAGATATGTCTTTCAGTTTTTGTTCTAATCCTTCCTGACTTTTTAATGATTAATCTGTCCATTAGAAATTTCTTGAGGTCAGGGAAGTGTTCAATGGCCTTTATAATGGGAAGTTCAAAAATCAAGTATTTTTCTAGTGATTCCCGTAACGCAGGATCCAAATTCCTCAGATCTTCTTCAGATTCAATTTTTATGAGATTTTCTTGATTTTCAAATTTTTTTGTATTTTCTGTGTGGTGTGGCGATGTGGTGTCGTCCTTAGATGAGAAGGGGCCTTGATGTTCAGAGTTTGGGTCAGAGGCATAGTCATTCCTAGGGGTATAATGAGCAGAAGTTTTGATATTAGAGTCATCCCTAGGTCTTTGAATATCCTCAAAATTTTCATCATGGAATCCAATCATTTCCTCATTTAGTTTTACACCCGATCCCCCATAGAATGAGATTACTCGATCGGCAAATTTTTGAAATCTATCCTCCATCAATTCAAATCTCATTTTTATCCTCGAAACATTATCCTCACAATTTTGTTCATGATCAACCACAGGAGCATTCGGATTTTGTTCAATAATTTCGTCTTCCATTTTTCTGTATATGCGGAGAGGAGAATTTCTTGGAATATCCATTATATGATCATTTCTTGAAAATTTCTCCTCAAAATTTATGGAAGGAGGTTGCTCATTTGGTACATGCATGTGTGTTTGGTCTGAGTATAGTTCAGTCCTTTGATCATGATTGGTAAGATCTTAATATTGTGGAGTCAGCATACAGGGTTTATATGTGTCTAGGAGTTCAGTCCAGTCCTCTGTATGAGTGTCATGTCTGTTATGGTCAATCCAACGATGATGATCATTAAGCGCATGTCTTTCCATCTGGGTTTGGTTTCTCTGCCAGTCATGGGATTTAAAGAGATTTTGATCTTGAAATGTTTTATTGGCGAGAGAGTGAGAATAAGACGGTTCAATCCAAGATGGTGTGGTTGGATGATTTAAGAAAGGATTTAATGAGGTCGAAGTCATCTGCGGTTGAAAGCTTCTCGCAAATGTTGGAGGGTTAAACGAAGAGGAAGTAGTGGATTTGGGCCAAACCGACATAGATTTGTTTTCATAGTGGTGTTCGGTCATTTTTGAAGGAGCTGAGAGAAATGATGGGTTGGATCTGAAATTTGGAAAAATTTCCATGATGAGATTAAAATCAAGAGATGAGAGAGATGATTGTATGGGACAGAAAATTTTATCAACTGTGCGGCTATTGATCTTTGATATCGGTTCACGCACACCAATACAAACACAAATCAAACCCCGAGTTCACCAACTCACACAATGAAGTCGTAAGATTTCGGCTATTATCTTTTCGATTTTAGTTGGTGATAATTCAATCTTGGCAAAAATTTAGCGAGCTGAGATTTTGGATTTGGGCTCTATCCTTAAGTGTCGTCTCTCGCTCACTCAGAAAAAAATAAAATCATCCAAGGTCGGGGTTACTCTCCCGCAAAAATTCTTGATTTTATGGGTTATTTGAGATCAGATATATTTAGCAGTCCCGATTTTAATGAGGTGATCACTGAAAAATTAGATGAGCACAAATACGCGTCTACCGTCCAGTCCCAATTTCCTTTAAAGTTATGTTATAAAATAAGAGAGAGGAGTTCGGGAAAAACCGATGCACGCGGAAAACTATGATGAATGCTCAGTTAGAAGACTTACAGTGAATCCTCGCAATCTCCATGTGGGATGCTAGACAGAATTTTAAAAATTATTCTAAATGGAATGCAAGTCGATGGAAAAACCACACCTAAGCAGAAAGTTCTATTAGCGGGAAGAATTGATTTAAACTTTTGGCTAAATTGAACGATCTATGTGCGTCTCAATTAAAGTGTAGTGTGGCTTAAGATCCTACGAGCACAAGCAAAAATATAAATGCTCTGAGAGCCGTATGTGCAGGTCTATCCTAATCGCCACTCAAGTCGGGCCCCACCCTCGCCGGAGAGTGAAACAGGCCACGACACACCACAGAATAAAGTTTAAGGTCTTGTTACACACGCGAGAGTCCAAACGGACACCGCTGTAAAATTGCAGAAATTAAAAATTGCAAGAATTAAAACCTAGACTCTATGCTCTCTCACGACTTGACTCGATCTTAAATTAATTGCGTTTTTTCAAGAGTTGGTGAAGTTGCGTCGGTTGTTGAAAACCGCTCCACGTACAAGGTACCTCGCAAAAAAAATAAGAGAGAAAATGTAAGAGAGTGACTCAAGAATATAAAAAATAAAGGCTGAAAATAAATTGCAGGAAAAAAATGGAATTTACAATGAAAAATTCGGGGGTCAGACTACCCGAATGCGGAAAACCGACAAAAATTTCTTTAGACAAAAATCTAAGCCGTTTGCCTCCCCGGCAACGGCGCCATCTGACGGGCCCGCAAATGCTGCTTTTAAGAAGTGGTTTTTATCGTGTTGTTCGTTGTAGGCGGCACTCGGAAACGATCAAGAAAATACCACAAATAATTTATTCAATTTTAAATCTCGTGGTTTTATGTTTATTTTACTTGGGCAAGTCCCAAGGTCGATCACAAGGAGGCAAAGGAACAACCTAGAATTAAGTCTATCAAAGTTCGTGTTCGGTTTTCGAGGCGGTCTTTTTTTTGGAATTTTCAATGTAATAAAGGATGCAAAATGCAAATTTGGCCTTACTTTAGGGACTAAAATGTAAATTTCAATCAAACAATGCCCGAAAAATATGAAACTTGGCCACAATGTAAATTATGATGAAATAAGTGCACTGTAATTTTTTTGGAATTTTTGTTGATTAAGAAAATATATACATAAAATACAAGGTCAAAACCGCGAAAATGTACAATGTACAAAAGAGGCCCAAAACCCAACTTTCACATATGAGCTCCGATTCACTTGAACTTGGTCTTGTTTTAAAGGTAATTGAATGCACATTAGTTCAAAAGTGAGTAGGATTAAATCGGACACTGGATGGAGAAGATATGTGGCTTTTAGTCCGAAAATCCTGAAATTAGGGTTTGGGTTTTTGGTCCACTTATTTGGGTTAGTTATTTTTTTGTATTTTTCTTTTATTCTTGTTAGTGATATGTACACAGTGGAAGTGGTTTTGAGTCATTCGGAGTTAGCATGAATGTGTTAAAAATCTGGGAAGTTAGGCTTATTTACAGGTCAATTTGGCTTGGATTTTTGGCTTCTTATTTTGTGCAGATTTTTGTGCTAAAATGCAATTCTTATGAAAACATGCATGAATGCTAATTATGCAAAATAGATGCCAGAATGCTGTTGATTTTTAGGGATTTGAGCTTAATAAATGAGATTTAGAGTGATGAATACGAGATTCATCAACCAACCCTCCATAACTCCAGAAGCAAAGGTGGTAAATCTGAAAAGCACAACCTCACTATGGCCACCGTCAATGCCATCAGCAACCTCCCGGACAAAAAGCCAGATATGGGAGCACCTCTTGTACGCTGTCAGATGTTCGATCAAGAGTTCGAACGAACACTCCTCGACAACGGGTCTTCTGTCAATTTGATGCCAGTGTCACTACTCACAGAGTTCAGGCTAGGACCGCTCAAGCCCACGAAGATGATTCTGCAGTTTGCAGACAAGTCAGTCAGGCGACCTAGGGGCCTGTTGGAGGACGTAATCGTCACGGTTCAGGGAAAGTCATTCCCAGCTGATTTTGTGGTGTTAGACATAGACGTCCCTTCTCCATTACTCCTTACCCCGATTATACTGGGAAGACCATTTCTGCGGACATCAAACGCAGTAGTGAATTATGGGACAGGAGAAATCACTTTTGGAGCTGGCAATGAAATTATCCGAGTAGAGACCCTGTCTGAGGGAACGGCCGTAGAACCGACATCTGTATCGTGTGCAAGGGTGATTGAGAATGATGAAGACTGCGATTTTCTAGCTGAGATTCAAGACACCAACATCTTCCTGGATGATAATGAGATCCACGGACTCCTCTGTCTAGAGGAGGAAGTGGAGACCGCAGTCGAATTTCCGCGTATCGATCAAGATGAGGACCTTGCTGATGCACTACAAGATACTACCGTGGGGTCGTTATGCCTTCAAAACCAGGAGCCGAATCCAGAAGCATTTTCGGATGAAGATGTAATCATTGAAGAATTTTGTCAGGATCTGAGAGAAGAGACAGAGCAGATTATGGTGGACATTGCACAGTTGAAAGAATCACCACCTGTATTAATAGCTGAGGTCACCACTGAAGCAGCTCAGACACCGCCAGAGCTGAAACCCTTGCCCTCCAATATGAAGTATGCCTTCCTTGCAGGAGAACCGAACATGTACCCGGTCATCATCAATGCACATCTGACCGAAGATCAAGAATCTCGTCTGATGGAGGTTCTTGAACGTAACCGCAAGGCGATAGGCTGGCGAACCTCCGATCTCCACGGGATCAATCCGTCACTCTGTTCGCATCGCATCTTTCTGGAAGACGATTGCAGACCCTCTCGAGAACTGCAAAGAAGATTAAACCCGAATCTGCGAGAGGTGGTTATGAAAGAAATCCAGAAATGGTGTGATGCGGGATTCATTTATCCCATCTCCGACAGCAAATGGGTGAGCCCTCTGCATGTTGTGCCCAAGAAATCAGGGATCACCATTGAGAAAAATGACAAAGGAGAGGAGATCGCAACCAGAGTACCGACTTCTTGGCGAGTGTGCGTAGACTACAGAAGACTCAATCTCGCCACCAAGAAGGATCATTTTCCGCTACCCTTCATCGACCAGATCTTGGAGAGATTGGCCGCGAAGGAATATTTCTGTTTCTTGGACGGTTACTCTGGATACAATCAAGTTGCTATTGCTCCTGAAGATCAAGAGAAGACCACGTTCACCTGTCCTTTTGGCACATATGCCTTCAGACGAATGCCGTTTGGGCTTTGCAACGCCCCAGCCACATTTCAGAGGTGTATGCTTGCAGTTTTTGCCGATATGGTGGGTAGTTTCCTCGAGGTATTTATGGATGATTTTTCGGTCTATGGGGATTCGTTTGATCAATGTCTGGATTATCTAGACCGAGTCTTACGGAGGTGCTGCGAAGTGAATCTTGTGCTCTCCTGGGAGAAGAGCAATTTCATGGTGACCGAAGGAATCGTGCTGGGTCACGTTATTTCTAAACGTGGCATGGAGGTTGACCCAGCCAAGGTGGATGTAATTTCTAAGCTGGAGCCACCTACAAACATCAAGCAAGTCCGGTCATTCTTGGGCCATGTCGGTTTTTACCGACGATTTATTAAAGATTTCAGCAAACTGGCCAGACCACTGACTGAATTGCTCGGCAAGGACAATGAATTCATTATAGACAACCGTGTGCTCCTTGCCTTTAATCAGTTGAAAGAGCTCATCACGCAGGCCCCTGTCCTACAGCCACCGATTTGGACTCAGCCTTTCGAGATTATGACCGACGCGTCGGATTATGCCATCGGAGCTGTACTGGGACAGAGAAAAGACAATGTACCGTTTGCAATTCACTACGCTAGCCGAACGCTCGATGAAGCTCAGCGAAACTATACTGTTACTGAAAAGGAGCTGCTAGCGGTAGTCTTTGCTTTGGAAAAGTTCAGATCTTACCTTCTTGGGTCCAAAGTTATCATTTACACGGATCACTCGGCCATTCGGTATTTACAGCAGAAGAAGGATGCCAAACCACGTCTCATCCGGTGGATCCTTCTCCTCCAGGAGTTTGACATGGAGATCAGAGATAAACCTGGGGTAAAGAATGTAGTGGCCGATCATCTGTCAAGACTTCCTAAACCGGAGTCTCCTGAGCTGAACTTGCAGCCTATCACAGAGACCTTTCCAGATGAATCGATTCTGTCTGTCGCCTCACTTCCTTGGTATGCGGACATTGTGAATTATCTAGTTGCCAAGAAAATCCCACAGGACTGGCCTAAGTTGAAAATAGACAGATTTTTGTCTAAAATCCATTTCTACCAGTGGGAAGACCCGTATCTGTTTCGTGAGGGAGCAGATTGCATCTGGAGAAGGTGCATTCCTCAGGAGGAAGTTCCAAGTGTCCTTGCTTTATGTCATGATCAAGATTCTGGAGGACATCATTCAGGAAAACGGACGGCAGCAAAAGTTCTTCAAAGTGGCCTCTGGTGGCCTTCATTGTTCAAAGATGTAGATGAATACGTCAAAGGTTGCACTGACTGTCAGAAGATGGGTGGAACCATAGGAATGAGAGATACGATGCCTCTGAATTACATTCAGATCTCAGATGTCTTTGACGCATGGGGTATCGACTTTATGGGCCCGTTTCCTAACAGTCAGGGTTATGAGTATATTCTGCTTGCTGTCGATTATGTCAGTCGATGGGTGGAGGCTATCCCCGCCCGAGCCGCCGACAGTCGGACTATCTGTCGATTCTTACGAGATCACATCATAGCACGGTTCGGGATTCCCAAGATTCTCATATCTGACGGGGGCAGTCATTTCATAAACAGAGAGGTGAAGAAGCTGACCCAAGAATTCTGTATCGAGCATCGTGTTGCTTCACCCTACCACCCGCAGTCCAATGGCTTGGCTGAATGTTCAAACAGGGAGATCAAGACAATTCTACAGAAACTTGTGCGTCCGGATCGCAAGAACTCGTCTCAGCTGCTTGATTCTGTTCTTTGGGCTTACAGAACAGCGTACAAGTCACCCTTGGGAATGTCTCCCTACCGCCTGGTGTATGGCAAGCCATGTCACTTGCCCGTGGAACTTATTCACAAATCTTTATGGGCTATTAATATCTGTAATTTGGACTCCAAGCAAGCAGGATAGAACAGGAAACTGGATCTGAACAGATTACTAGAATTCAGAGATTATGCATATGACAACAGCCTGATGTACAAGGAAAAGGTCAAAACATGGCATGACAAGCACATCCGCCACAAGTCCTTTGATCCAGGTCAGAAGGTATGGTTGTTCGATGCGAAATTAAAGATCTTTCCAGGTAAATTAAAGAGCAAATGGACTGGGTCGTTTTTGGTTAGGCAGGTGCGTGACAACGGCAGCGTCTTGATATCTAATCTGTCATCTGACGCACAGCCTTTTGTAGTCAATGGACAGCTTCTGAAGCCATACCTTGAACATGACACATTCATGGCTGTTGTTGACTCCATTCAAGTAATATATGAGAATGAGCTGAACAGCCCGGGACAGGCAGAGGAAGGCGAAGCACATAAAAATATTTTTGAATGATTTTCCTTTTCGTCTTTTCTTCTTTTCTTCTTTTCAAGTTCTTTCATCTTGTTCTACCGAATTGATGCCATCCCTTTCATCACTGCTACACTTGGGATGTACCTTATCCTAAGTATAGGGGGGATGTGCATCCCGAGTTGTTCATATCCAATCTCATCTCTTTCTTCTTTTCTTCTTTTCTTCTTTTCCTTTTCTATCTTCTGTATCTATCAAAAAGGTGCCACCCCTTGTAGACAGTTTTCTATACTTAGGACGCACTTTGTCCTAAGTATAGGGGGGTGTGCACCCTGAGTTTCTCTATTTTTTCGATCCTCTCCGTTGTCTCCTCTTCTTGTCTATACTTAGGGATATCTTACCCTAAGTATAGGGGGAGACAACCTGAGTACGATCTGTTCATTCCCACCCTTGACCCTCCCTGCTTTGTATACAGTCTGCTATACTTAGGATTATTTGATCCTAAGTATAGGGGGGACGGTCAACTTCTCATTGATTCATTCATTTATTCTTTAGATTTTCCTATACTTAGTACGAGTTATGTCTTATCTTTTCTCTCCGATCTATGAGGACATAGCTCAAGCTAAGTATAGGGGGGTCGTATATACTACGTATATACTTTAGCCATAACTCGTACTTTCGTATTTTCTTAATAATATGGCTAAAAATTCTTTAAAATTCATTAAAAATCCTTAATAAGAAGATGTGGTTATTCCTCAAATTCTTTTTGTATTTACTGATTAATAAATCAGGTGAAAATGTTTTTTGCAAAATGTTTGAAAAATAGTTTGAAAATCTTTGTGAACATTTATTGAAAACTATTTTGAAAATATTTTGTTTCGTGTTTTCAACCTATGTCAAAATGTGTGGTTTGTAAAATTCTTTTCTTTGTGTGAAATAAAATGTTTGAAAAATGATTTGCAAATGGTTTGAAAAATGGTTGCAAAAATGTTTTGAAAAATCTATATGTACTGTTTTGAAAAACCTTTGCGAAATGATTTTCAAATGTGTGTACATGTTTGCAAAAATGTTTGTAAAAACTATCTTGGACTATAGTTTTCAAAAATTGTGTGTAAATTGTTTTCAAACAAGTCTGAGGAATATTCACATCACACCAAAATCCACTATATGCATATATATGTATAAAATTGATCACGTACCCTGTAAATTCTTAAAATCCACTTCTTGTATATATAAGAAGCACTCCCGTGTACATATTTTCACCTAGTTTTTCAGCCAAAATCTTTTTGTTTTCAAAATTCCCAAAAACATTTGCAAAATTAAAATCCAAAAACATTTGAAAAATCTTTTTGAAAAATACAAAAAAATGCATCTGCATATGCATCATCATCATCTTTTCAAAAATCCATAAAAAGTTCAAAATCCTTGAAAATTGCATCACAAAAATATTTTTTGCATTCCATTGCATAACATTCGCATTTTTCGGATTGAGTTTGATAGTTGAACAAGTCTAAGCAAAATCCGGAGATTGGAGCTTGATTGGACCTTAAAATCTACCTAATAACAGGAACCTTATAGGAACTGGGTTTGAGGTACTTCAGGTCTAGTTGACTTAATTCTTTGAGGATCACGGGACTTGGTTCAATGGATTCTTGACTGCCTAAGTAGAGTATTTCGGAGCACACGCACGACTCTTGTTGATAATGACCTAACTTGGACACCTGCACCTTTCACATGGCTCAACTCAGTTGGAGTGGTGAGGGGATTGGATTTGCCGGTATGAGACGCACACAAGTGGAAACATTTGTCCTCCTCTAGGGAGGGAAGTGCACCCCAACCCGTCCAGTGATTAGGAAGTCTAAAGACAGGAGGCTGTGGGTTGCGATAAAGCTTCAAAAGAGGGATAGTCTACTGGCTCAAGAGGAAAAACTCCTTATGTAAATGCTGTTGTGAATAGTATTTCAAAAAAAAAAGAAAAAAAAAGAGAGAGAGAAGTTCAGGCATGTACAAAAATAAAAAGCCTGCAAGTATGTACAAAGTCAATAAGCAAGCTTGAGTTCCAAAGTCATATCATGTGAGCCTGCAGCAGGATGACTTGACTACACTGGTCTTGCATCCTCAGATAGGTAGCTACACTGGCTACCATCCATTCTTCTCTTCACCCCCTCCTCTTGAGCTGGTTGCCACTTGAACTTAGAAGGGAATACCCCGCTCCTCGAGGATGGAGTCATTGGATTGGGGAATCATTGGGTTGTCGTACTGGAGAAGTCAGTTTCTTTGTCATTCTAGTTGGGAAGAGCCACCATCACTTACACTGTACGAGTCAGATTCATAGTCGTAAGGGTTTGCGTATGAATTGAGGTATTTCTGACCTGGCTATTGAGGAGACTTGGACAGAGTTTTGGGATTCTCAAGGACTGTTGGATTTCAAATTCGATTCTCAATAAGGTTCCGCCCGCACTAAAATTCCAAAGGTCCGACTTAAGCTCCAAACTTTGATTTTGTGAAGACAAGTTTGATAATTAAATTTAGTCCATCTTTCTTCTTTTTCTTTTCTTTATTTTTCTTTTTCTGCACTTATTGCATAAGTGTTTGCTAGGGACTAGCAAAGGCAAGTATAGGGGGATGATGAATCCATGTTTCATCATCTTTATTCTATCATTTTGGCCTTAAAACCCTAGTAAATGCGTATAAATAGGCATAATCCATGCATTTTAGCATTCATGTATATGTATGTAAATATTGTATAAAATGCGGTTTTTAAAGCCAAAATAATAGAATAAAGAAAAGAAAAGAAAAAGAATAAAATATTGTAAATATTTTATGACCCGAAACCCCGAGACCTAGGCATCTTGATGAATAGGTCGACAAGGAATAAAGTAGGGGGAGATAAGGGCCAAAAATACCAATAAAATCCCTTTTATTAATTTAGTCTTTATTCATTTTGGGACCTATTTTTGGTTCAACTTTTTGTGCATCAAATAAATAAACTTTTTTCATGAAAGTTGTAGATAATTTTACAAAGAAAAATATAAAATTGATTTCACAGAAAAATAATGTACAGATAAAAAGTTATGGTCTGAATAAAATTCCAGAATCCCAACTTCCCAGACCCGTATCTCACAAACGAAAACTCCAAATGCAGCGTACTCACCTTTAATTGAATATAGAAGAAAATAAGCTATCCAATGGCGGTGGTTTCGCATTTGGCGGAGCTATGGGTTGAAAGTTGAGTTTTGGACCCCCATTGTACCTTGTACAGATTAAAATATTCAATTTATTATTTATTTATTATTTTTATAATTTTATATTTTATAATATTGTAAATAATACTTATAATAAATATGTATATTAAAATTGGAATAAAAATGCAAAGAGATTTCAAAATAAAAATACGTGTATATAGAATACATAGATACAACACCTATATACATACCTAGATGACACACTCTTATAATTTATTAAATATACAAAATAATTCAGAAAAGTAAAGTAAAAATATATTTAAGTGTATAAATAGGTAATATACCTATAAAGAGGTATAAAGGCAATTTGTAAAAATATAGCTCATAAAAATAAACAAAAATCACCATAAAATACTTCATAAAATTATAAATATTTTTCATTTTATAATCAAAATTTAATTAATTCATCTGCTATTTTTAATTCATTTTATAAGGGTTTTTCGCCAAGGAATTTTCTGGTTGGTCCACGTGGACCAACCAGAGCACTCCATTGGTTGACCTCGGTCAACTCCCTGACCGAGGTCTGTCCCTTGTCAGAAGCGTGTTTGACCCTGCTTTCATCCTTTTTTCGAGGAGGCCTCGATCACCATTTGGTGATGGCCTCTTCATGGAATCTCTTCCTCGGTCAATGGTGATTCACGCCCAAGTGATTCCTTGGGCTGTGGATCACTGACCGAGGCGGTTGGACCTCGTTCTTCACACCGCCCGTCAACCCCTCAAAAGAGTGCCCCCATCTTCGATTCAAGGTTAATCCTTCTTCCACCACTTTCATTCGCAAACCCCTACTTCTTCGTGCTCCTCGTGACATGGGGAGTTGAATCGACCCGGGGTTCGTGAGGATTGGTGTAGAATCGAAGAGATTCGACCCTCGCCGGAGCTCCGCCGTGCTTCCACGCCCGTCGTCTCTGGTGAGTTTCTTCCCCTTTTCTTTCCATTTCCTTGTAGCCTTAGCATAGAATAGCTCAGATCTATAGCAGCTTTGCGTTTCGTTTAATCTATCGCCGTGAAATCTCGATCGAAACCCACGGCGGAGCTGAGCTCCGCCTCCATTTTCCGGCCACTCCCGTTATCGACCGCCGCCAGGATCACCTCCATCTCCTTCCCCTCCGCTTCGTCATCACGTCGCACCCTTCCAGATCCCTCGATCTCGCTCAGATCGAGCCATCGAGCTCCCCTCTCCGCCGCTCGCCGGAGCTCTTCACCCGAACCACTTTTCGCCTCATCTGAACCATTGGACCCCACCGTTTTGTTCGCCTGGATTTTGTGCGCTTAACCTTGCAGGTCTGAGCCCAAGAGAAGGCTCAATCGACCTTCGACGACCCCAGGACTAGCCGCCCAGGCCACCTCCGCCGTTCGAGCACCTCCGGCCGCCTCTGTCTTGTCGGAGGCCACCAGCTGACGCGGAAGGGCCCCAGGATCATTTTGCCTCTGATCCTAGGGCCGGAGCGGCCGTGTGTCGGCTGCAATCTCCACCCGAAGTTCGCCGGGGAGGAGTTCTTCGTGAACCCCTCCCTGCCGTTGGATCGAAGGCCTGCTCCAGACGCGTCATCAGCCGTCCGATCACCTGCACCTCCCCGCCGTCCGATCAAGCCTTGAAGATCTAATCTCAGCCGTCCGCGACGAAAGGGCATGCACCGTCAGATGCTCGCCACGTGGACAAGTGGGTCGCCATCGACCGCTGGATCGCGCCCCGTGGGTATTTTGCATTTTTAACCCACGATTTGTGTATTTACTTTTTAGTCCAGTAACTTTTAGTTGTAGTTTAAAAAGTTATGTAATATTTGCACGCAGACCCTCACGTTCTCACTATTTGCACTTCAGTCCACGCCACGTCACCTCACGTGACGGTGGCGTGTGACTTTTGGGGTATTTTGCAAGTTAGGCCCAGAACTTTTGTGTATTTGCAATTTCGTCCCTGTGCGTAGGATATATAATATGTTTTTGGAAATTTTGCATGTATACCCAGTCGGTTTTCTTTAATTACAATTATGCCCCTATGAATGGTGTTTCACGTGAGCTGTGCGTGTCTTTTTGGTGGAAATTGCATCTGAGCCCCTGAATGTTTTCATAATTGCATTTATGCCCCTGCCAGGCTTAGGATTTTTGTATGCTTAGCCCATTTATTTAAAACCTCCTTTAATTGCGAAAAATTCTTAAAAAAATAGGGTTAAGCTCCTGTGTGCTTCTATTTTCATGTTATATTTTTAGTTTTGGATTTTATCTTATTTTCATATTTATTAAAAATCAAAAACATGCTTTTTCTTTACTGTCTAGCTTAGAAAATGCCAAAAAAATAATAAAAAGTCTCGAAAAATTCCAAAAAAATCTCTAGTGTATATTTTACTATATTTTAGTTGCAGACCAAAAACCACTAAAAATCTCAAAAGAAAAATCTTAAAAATTTAAAAAGACTCTAAAACTTCAAAAAAATTTATAAAATCAAAGAAAACTTTAAAAAATACAAACTCAGTTCCTGTTTGCCCTTTATTTTGCTCTCTTTATTTGAAAAATAGTGTGAAAAGTTTTGATTACTGTTTGCTATTTCTAAAATTCATTTTGTTCCCAGCCAGCCCATTTTTCACTGTTTTCTATTATTTTAGTATCTAGAAATACCAAAAACACTTAGAAAAATCCCCAAAAATCACAAAAACAGTAAAAAATCATAAAAATACTAAAAACATTTAATTTCTGAATTTTTAGTTATTTTTGTGCATTTTTAGAAATAGTTGGCCTCGTCTTTTACTCCTTTGTTTTTATTTTCCAATATTGAAAAGGAAATAAAAAATATAAAATATAAAAAGAAAATATAAAATCAGAAAACTAAAAATCAAAATACAAAAATACAAAATTAAAAATTAAATAAAAAATATAAAATTAAAAACCCACAAAAATTCTAGATTGGTTGAGTTGCTTGTTAGACCCAGGATTGGATTTTTTTTGTCTATGCTCTACACCTTTGCTTCTTGAGTTCGACCCCTACTTACTTGCCATTGTACATCTTTAGTAGGGTATAATAAATTTTAATCCTTGTTGTTCATTCTCTGATTGATTGTGTGGGTTAATTGTTGAAGACCGAGGAAGTTTGAGCAGTCGCATCAGCGACAGTGAGTCTGACTTGTCAGACCGCTATTTAGCGGCTCTCGCTTTCTCGCTTTTCAGTAGGAAACCATGATTGTAATCCACCAATGTCGTTCGGTGTACAGTATTAAAGGATGCAATATGGAGATGACATCGACGTATCACGATAAAGTATTGGTAAGAAAAGAGATATGTAATATAAACAACATGAGCGCTACGCGTTCTCCCACATGGTCGCTGCCAAAGCATCACGCAACAACTCTCCAGCTCAGATGTCTTGTTGTGAAACCCTCACGTCGCTCCTTGTAGAGTTGTTGACAAATTCATTGTCATTCGAATTGGGCTCTATAGACAACCCACGTTGTGCTGAGTCAAGAGTAAATGCACTGGATATCTGATCCTCGTCCTGGACATCACGGATGAAGTTGATGATGCAACACGCTATGACAACCAAAACTTGCTTCTCAAAGTTATAGAATGGTCGTTCAGTTATTGCCTTGAAGCGAGCCTTCATGATCTCAAATGTTCGTTCGACGTATGACCGAAGCTGTGAGTGCCTGTGATTGTACAGCTCCTCAGGCTGGCGATATCCTTGTCCTCTTCGTGCCATAAACTGAGGTAGGTGCTCAATAACGCCACGGTATGGGGTGAGGAAGGTATCTGTGTTTGCATATCCACAGTCAAGAAGGAACTTCCTTCGAGGAGGTACATGAAATCCACCATCGTCTATGGCCCACCTCAGCACCTTCATGTCAGCGACTGACCTCTCTCATCCGGCGACGACGTATATAAATCTGTAACTGAAGTCCACACATGCCATGACATTCTGTGCTAGTGTTTGGTGCCTGCTCCAAAACTTTGGAGCGATATTTGCTGGGACATTTGCTGGGATAAGCGTCCCATCGATTGCGCCGATGACATCCTGAAATAGCGTTCATTAGATTCCAAAATCTTAATTGAGATGACAAGGTGTTATGTTGCCTGAAAATATCCAGCATGTAAGAGTACCTTGAAATATGGATAGAAGTTCATGTTGTTAAGAATGACATCTGGTATCGGACAATCATCTGATGGGATCGGATTAACTGATCTTTGAGAGAGACGATGCGTATGAAGACGTCGTTGAGGTGTTTGGAAATGGTATCATCAGAGTGCTGGAAATATTCAGAAAGTACACGATTCTTTGCATTATGGCTGAGATAATATAAGAATATGCATAGGGATTCCTCAACCTTTAGGTGTCTCGAATCCTTTAGGCCCGCTCGTTCCATTAAGATGGTGCATAAACGTAATATGGTATCGGGGTACATTCGGAAAAGAGCATAAGATCGGGCAACGTATCCATTTAGCATCTCTTGAATCCATACATGACATGTACGCACTGAAGTGTGATGTGACACTCTGGGGATGTAATCGCATCCATTGTCTGGTTATCCTCATCATCCGCTAGGACCGCACGCAGATATGTCATATTCAACATTATCAAATTATATCTAATTACACTGATTTCCGCCATTCCCTCCATTGTTGTGGTAGAAAACCTAAAATTTCAGAATGACTTGCAATCATACGAGGCCACCAGCACTCAAATCGGATTTAGCTACATTATTTGTAAGGAAGTTACGTACCTTATATTATTGCATGCGAAAAATGTTCGTCAAGGAAAAAAATTATTACATGCCAACTAACTTAAGACTAGAGAATGAATAAATATTTTACAAACCAAGTAGACAACTAAAAAGAAGAAAAGGTTCCATCCAAACTTGGCGGGGACAAAGGAGGTGATCGTCATCTAACCCTTGCCTAGCTGGATGCTTACCCATGCAGCCAACTTCGCAGGCACAGACTTGGCGCGATTGAAGATGATCAGTTCATACGGGTCCCGAAGGCTGTGTGCAAGATGAATTTGTGCCTCTGCAGGTAGGCCCAGTAGCAGGGTCTCAAGCTCATCAAGAAGCTCCTCCACCCCCTGATGGGAATCTTTCCTAGTCCAGGCTCGGATATGCTCCCTTTGCAGCTCCAACATTCGCGCCGTCAGACAAACAACGTCCTCTCCCACTAGCTGCGAAGGTAAGGGGACACCGTCACTTCGTGAACGCTTTGTACTTGAGGCCTGAACCCCTGAATCCCGGCGTCGTCTCCTCTGACTTGGCTGAGTAGTTGGGCCCCCAGGTTCTCCTGGTTCGGGCACCTCAGAGGCATCGATGTCCCCTTCCAGGTCGTCTTCAAACACCTGTTGCGTAGCAGTATCACCCTCAAAAAATGCGGCAAACAAACTAGGGGGTGTTGTCTGTGAAGAGAAGGCAAATGTACCCTTCGCAGTGTAGTCCCCGACCATTGCATCAACAAGGTCGAAGTGGGGGAAAGACTTCCTTCGGTATGGCTTGCACACCTTGTCAATCCGAGGGAAATATAAATTGATGAGAGGCTATGAAGTTTTATGAGAAAATAAAGTAGATGCACATGTAATTACTCACCGTGAGCCATGCCTCCTCGTCAGGTGCGGCAACGGTACATGACAGTGGGTCCCAACCCCAGCCGCTCTTCGTCATCAGGTATACGAATGCGGTGTAATCCTTCTTGATTTTTTTCCATCGATTGTGGAGATTTACCTTATCCCAGTTCTTCCCAGTGTGCATGTTAAACTGCGCAATTATACTGTGCCAGGCTGGTGGTGTGAAAGATCCTCCGACTCAGTCCCCAACATCGAAGTGATGTTTGAACAACTGAAGAAGACACTCATCCATTACGGGTGTCCATTTCACGCGCTAGACTGAGGATTCATCGTCCCCAATGTGAACCCCTGACAAGCCCGCACCGCCAGTGACCATCATGTATTATTGAGATTTTTAAGTCAAAAAATATCAATTGCAATGATGTGCAAATGAGATTCCCCAAAGAACTATACCACCAACCAAAGTAAGGTCACCATGGGGCAACCAATTTCTAACGTAGAGAAGGAAGGGAGGTATACACCAGGGCATTCAACCAGTCCCAACCCAGAATGGCATCACCCAGAAGGATGAAACAATTCTCATGCACCAAACCATTTCGCATCAATGAGCTTCGTGGAGTGGCTCTTAGGTTGGAAGAATGAAATCCAAACCATTTCAGAAAAGAACAGAAAATGTAAATTGTGTGCCAGCAAAATCACATCATACAACAACAGTAAAAAATTATCAATAAGTAAGGACATCCATTCAAAAATAAAGCAATGCTTGTCTCAGATATAGCTATGCCATCACAGAGCACCAATGATGGGGGAGATTCCTGTAGCATCCCACTCATTGCATCACCGAGCAGCAGATGGCCGCTCTCAGCAAAATGATATAGATCAAATGGTTCGAAAAAAACACCAATGATATTGCTTCAGTTTAGTCAATGCCAATGCACATACGATCGCAAGCGCAAGGGCAGACATCACAGAGATCATCACAGCGGATGATCTCTCAAAAAATGAAACACCAAACATAATCGATCCATCGGACAAAGGAATCTATACCATCATAGAGAAGATATTTACAAGGGTCTTGAATCCCATACCAATTTATACATCATAGAGCAACATATAGCAGCCATGAGGTAAAGGAAACCAATTATAAACAAGCCCAAAAGAGATACCAAATGTGCTGCAGCCAGTTGTGAAAGTTCCACGCAAGAACAAGATCAAGCACAACCTCAAACAACAATAGGGATTCTGAAGGATATGGTTAGATCCTCAAGCGCATCACGGAAGCGTGAGCGTCGTATCGAATACGACGAAGAGCGACTAGTCGCACTAGTTGCTCGATGCAGCGGAATTTAAAAATTTTATACGACGAAACCACATGATCCAAGAACACTTCTCGAATCGTTTCGTCTAAACCACAAACAAGTAATTAGGATTACCTCTTGAAGCGTGGTTGCGATCAAGTCTCTAAACGAAGAGACCTCCTGTCTCAAGTTCGATCCGACGGAGGAGACGCTTGCGAGCGCGGGGATGAACCGCGTGCTTCTCGCAATCCATGTTGATGATCCAAGCGGCGGATCTCCTGATCTCGACACACGAGATCCAACGTCTTCTTCACGAGCGAGGCGCACCGAAGAAGACGGAGATCCACGAGCAGAAGAACGGGCAGCATAACGACGATGCCGCGGCGATGGAGAACCTCTCCATGGTATCCATGGTGGACGGCCATGAGAGAGAGAGAGAGGGCTGACCTCTAGAGAGAAAGAGAGAGG
Source organism: Ottelia alismoides (assembly GCA_037367405.1). NCBI lineage: Eukaryota > Viridiplantae > Streptophyta > Magnoliopsida > Alismatales > Hydrocharitaceae > Ottelia > Ottelia alismoides. The sequence continues at coordinate 178,177 of JAZKJV010009535.1, forward strand.
GAGAGAGAGATGCTTCTCAAGCATTATATGTGTATAGAGAAAGCATGGGTATGCCTCTCTATTTATAGGATTTTGGGATCCATGGATCTCAATCCATGGGACAACACAAATCCAATGGTTCTCATTGATTGTGTTTCTTTCAATGGCTAAGATTTATGTTGGTAAAAACCAACAACAATTAATTTAATAAAAATCAAATATATGTAGAATATAATTTGATTTATATTAAATCAATCTCAATTAGAGAAATAGGAAAGGAGGCAAGCCTCCTTCCATAAGAGGGGTGGACGGCCACCACATTCCTTGTGGGAATTGTGGCCGTCCACTCTTCCTATATGGAAGGTGGATGTCTCTCCTTCTATATGAGATTGTATTATCTCATAATTCTCTCTAATATCTCTCAACAACTTTTGTTGAATATTATTTCACAAAAATAAATCCAATTTATTTTGTGAACATTGCAATCATGCCATTGGAAATTTGTGAATCACATTCACAACTCAAAACAAAATGTAATTTATATTTTCAATTAATTAGACAATGTGTATCCAATACACATTAATAATTAATCTACTAATATAAATTATATTTAACTCTCTCCAATACATTATAAATCACATTTATAATATATTATGAATAATTGGATATTACTATCCACATTATTCTTATCCATAATAATTAAATCACATTTAATTATATTGGATAACTTATTCTCATGTGCTCAAATAATATGAATCACATTCATATTATTTACATCTTTGATAATCAAATCACATTTAATTATCTAAGATAACTCTCCTTATAATATGAATCAAATTCATATTATTCATGATAATTAAATCATATTTAATTATCCATTTTCTCAATGCTCGGATACATATATCAACAATAGAATTATCCATGAACTCTTTCAAAGATAATGCGCTTTCTCCGCGAATACTTGGAGATAAGGACAGGGCGATTGTATTGCTCCACGTATAGTGACATGGATATTGAGATCATATCTCAAAACCAGATCTCGGGCCTCCCATAGATGCTTGATTAAATCAAGACCATAAATCTAATCTTCTCATTGAATCTGAATCACATTCAGATCAATGTCCAACATTTGGACTAAGATGAGATTTCTTCTCTACTGAGAGGAGTCACTAAAATCCAGACCCGTTTCATCACTCCCTAGGAATGGAAGCGTCATGGTTATACAATCGTTTATGATCACATCACCCTCAGGTATTCCTAATACCTGTACATCCTACATACTGGAAGACTCAGATTAAACCCGAAGTATTAGATCAACTTTATACTGTCTACTTCAGGGTTTATCAGTAAGTTTCTCATTCGATCATTGGGAGTCGATATTGATCATATACTTTCCAAAAGCATATATCATACCTAGGTCTTGATCATATACTTTCCAAAAGTATATATCAAACCAACAAATTCAGTCAAGCTTTCAAAGCGAGACGACCATGCGCACGGAATTTGATTCTTCCCAATATCTCATGAGTGAGCTCATATCTTCTGGTTCAGTAGTGAACCTGTATGATCCCTTTGAGAGATCATATTACTCATATGCCCTTATATGCACACCAGCGCGCCGGTGTATAGACCTTGATTAGGCCATCAACCTATTGGTCTGCCAAATGTACATACTCAGACATATAGTAACACATCTGTCTCCGGTCAGAGGATGTGTGCCTATATCATGACAGCATATGATATAGGACTTCGGTTATCTCGATCTCGTTAAGTCAACTCTTTGACCTAACTCATCCGACACCTCCGAATCTCTATTCCTATGCAGAGGACCTGCATCAAGAGGTCGGTCAGATATCAACCTAAATGAGATAGGATTGCCATCTCCTACTCAGGCTGGAGATCATCTCTTAATAATCATTTGACGGTGCTTGATGAGTCCTCAATCTAACTCATTAGATATTCATCTAAGCACCAGCCTCTATGATTCAATAATTGAATCAACAGCTGTATGATTATTAAGATGGCCATGGTACATAACCCTAATTGCACTAAGGGACCTATTATGCAAATTATGTATTCTTCATTTCAGATCAAGGAGTGAATTGCAACAACATTTATTGCATAATGGCTCGCCGTGGGCTCGCATTTCCAACAATCTCCCACTAGCCCAAAGAGCCAATAATGGGCTAATCATTTAAACCCACACTCATGTGACAATCATAGGCTATTTAGAAAATAGCTAGGTAAGCTGATCAGTCACTCCGTTCCCAAGAGACTACGCCAAGTCCTTTTACGGCAATTGCATATCTCCTAGTGCTCGCATCCAATGCGAATGGTGCATCTCATGCAACCGATACTCAATTTTGTTGGTTATAGTGTCCTTGACACTACATCTTATTAATTATCATAACCAGTATTCCCATAATCCTTATTAGAATACCTTCATTCCTGGAGATCTCTATCTCCTAAGGTAACTGCAGTCAAGACCCTTATAGATCACTATCTACAAGATCTTAAACTTTTGAAGATAAGACTTTGAGATCACTATCTCCAAGTTTTATCATCTTTGAAGATATTATTATTATTACTGCAATCAAGTGTTTTATCTCCATAGCAGGATTAGTAACAGTTTACTACTCCCACTGCATGGTAGACATCTGGTTCTTGCACACATCTAGAATACATTCAGCTTCTCATAACTGATGCACAAGTGCAAGCAGTTCTAGCATTCACTTCCTCAACTCTTTGAGGTGCTATCCCTCTAGACAGGTCACTACCACATCTTAAGGGAAGGAAGATTTTCTTGGAATTGTCCAGAAAATGGAATAAGTCCAAGGTGTACTACTAATGCGACAGTCCCAATACCCTCTTCTCTTTGCTTATGAACAACTTCAGAACTAATATCTAAGAGGTATCCTTGAGATCATATCTCGAGGTATGGGATAACCAGATTATAAAACACTTATTATTTATTCTTATATCATTCTAAATGATTAGAATAATATCTACATTAAGCACGATGAACACAATGGCACTCCCACTAAGCTTCACAAGGTTCATCAAGATTTTATCTGAAATCACAATATTTATAATTTCATCAAATCTTATGTTCCATCTACAAGAAACTTATTGGAGTCCAAATATGGAGTTCTTCAGCTAGCACACCTTGCTTTCCTCAACCATGAAGCCCTGGGGCTACTTCATATGAATATCCTCAGAGAGGTATTCATAGAGTAATGCAATCTTGACTCACATCATGAAGATGCCATAGTCAAGTTGTGCAGCTATAATTAGCAATATTCTGATGAGTTAAAGCAAGGTCACTGGAGAGAAAGTCTCATCGCAAGCGATGTCTTCTCTTCGGTGTGTAGCTCATGGCTACGAACCGTGCTTTGAAGGTCTCTACCTTCTCATCAGGTTCCCTCTTTCTCTTGAAGATCCATTTACATCTTAATGGGTCTGACCCATATAGGTGGATCCTCGAGGGTCCATATACGACACTTGTATATGAAGTCTACATTAGACTTTTATTGCTAACATCCATCTTTCCATGTCATGATCCTCAGGAGCTTCATCACATGAAATCCGATCATTGTCAGATTTAACTGACACATGGAATCCATCCTTAAACTTATTTGAAGAGGTATTAATGTTTCATCTTTAATTATCTATTTATTTTCCGATTTCAGGAGCCTCATTATCTTTTCAAGATTAAATGAGTTCCTTTACTTCATTTTCATCTTGATTCTCAAGAGAGTCATCCTATAAGAATAATATTCTCAAAGATGAGATTTTTTAAGAATCTCAAGGTCATAAAGTAGGTATCCAATACCATCCTTTATTTTCCTAATGAAGTAGCACTCTCTAGTGCTAGATTCCAGCTTACTTGCATGGAACCTTATTAAGTATATAATGCAGTCTCTACTACATATATACCTTGGAAACTTAAGAGATAATTATGCTAGGATTAATCATTGATTAAATCATGTCACACATGATCAATTGTATCTCCCTACAACTCCTTTGAGTTAAGGTTCATTAGGAGGATTGAGATAGGAATGATATTCATATCTCCATAAGGTATTTCTTGAATTCATCTAATAGGTATGGGCTACCTTGGTTAGATCAAATTCATTTCATCTTCCTTCAAACTTTGGTTCTAAACCAAAATTGCGAAATCTTTGAATATTTCAAAGGTTTCTTAGGTGAAGAGAAGAGATCTCATATCATACATAATCATTAACAGATATCACATATCCATAATGTTTACTGTGATATAGATGATCTGCATACATCAAAATGTATGAGATCCTTAATACCTAGGCATCTTACACCTTTCCCAAGGAAGGATGTATTAGACATTTTACTTTGAATACAATATTCACAAGTATGTGAGATTTGAATCTTTAGACAATCTAAAGTTTCATGTCTTACCAGTCCATTGATTTCATCAACATACATATGTCCAAGATTTGATGCCAGATCATTGTCAAATGATCTTTATCCTCCTATTGATCTTTTAAAGGTTTAATTTTCAGTATTAGAAATCTCAATGAACCATTCAATAATTTTCTAATTTAATAGAGTCCACTAGATTTTAGATTACTATCTGAAATATTTCCACCATAACTCTTTATGATAGATTTATTACAGAATTCATGTTTATATCCAACAATTGAAGTGGAAGTGAGCAGGGGCCGAGGAAAGAGAATGTTCAATAAATAACCCAGGCCCGCCCATGACGCAGCTGATATTGAAAGTCTGAGACTCGACGCTTGGATTTGACCACCTATTTCACCCCCTTGTCTCCCAGCAAGTCAATATCCTGTTTCATATACTCAAGCAATTCCACCTTTTGGCGGGAATCGAGTCCGAGTCTATACTTTGCCTGAGGGTCCGCCTAGAGGCAGGTAGGACCTGGTGTGGAGAATCGCGCTCTGTCTCGTCAGTCTTGGGGAGGCCTGATTGACGCGCGAGCGCGAGGAAAAGTGAGAGAGAAAGCGCAGCCCTGAGGTGAGGGGCCAGTCTCAGATCAGAGTCGGAAAGAGGCGCGAAAAGCGTCCTGACGTCTCGCACATTGAGGTAATTACGTGGGTCCTACTTGGGGAGATTTAATTAATTCTTAATTAAAAAAAGAAGAATGATCTGGTCATTTAATCGCGTCTCAAAAAGATGACTTTCGCGGGTCAAAGAACGGCACCCCCACACTTTTTCCTCTTCGTCTTTTCTTTCACTTTTGCTTTTTTTTAGTCTTTTCCCGCAACATCTCAGCCATTGGCGGGAATTTCGCCCGCATCCGCCTTTGAGAATGCCGCTCGCCTTTTCGCGCCTCTTTCCGACTCTGATCTGAGACTAGGCCCCTCACCTCAGGGCTGCGCTTTCTCTCTCGCTTTTCCTCGCGCTCGCGCTGTGCCATCAGTAGAAAGAGTAAATTCATGACATACCTGAGGCGTGATGGATGATGTGGATGGCGCATGAGCAGAGGTGAGAGGGGAGGAGCGGGCCGCGAGTTCAGGCAGGATAGAAAATAGCGAATCATACTTTCTTGAAAATGGCAGTCAAGAGAAAGGCTCGGGGCTTTTGGTGCTTTTTTTTGATCGTTTTCTCCTAGGTTCTCGCTCTTCTTGACGCATGCTTAGAAAATAGCGAAGGGGGAAGAGCTGAGACGTTTTAGAAAATAGCGAAGGGGGATGAGAGAACTTTCCTTGAGAAAGTCAGCAGGCACTCAAGTAAATGGGACGCTTACACAGCCAGATAGGAGGCGCATCACTTCTCCCTTTCGACAGCCCCTATAACTAGATAGCAAGGTGCGAAGCGTGCCTAGTCAGTACTACTTTGGGGCTGAACCCTGGTGGGAGATCGCCTCTTCAAGTTCTTGCCCAGGATGAGAAGCAGGCCTTCGATGTCATTCTCCCACTTTGCAAGCATCTTCTAGATGCTTATAGTCTAGTCTTCCATAAACCAGGTTCTTCGAAGATGCCTAGTGCTGCGTCTAGCTCTCCATAATGTTGGGTCTAGGCCCTTCTTGTGTCTACTACACAATTCTTTCTGGCTCTTTGATCTCTAGGGTTGGGCTGTTCGCCCATTAAAGCGGTACGTGAGCTGGGTTCAGAACGTCGTGAGACAGTTCCGATGTGTTGTTTTTCATATATATATGTGGTTTGAGACCTTGGATGACTTCCTTTCTTTACCCTAAAGGCAAACGCCTCATCAGCGCTTTCTCAATCGAGGGAAGTCGAGGGGATGCAAAAGAGAGGGGATTTAGAAAACGGATTCTGACTTGAAGACCCGGCCAAACAGGATTTTCTTTTTTGAGCTTCTTTTCTTTTTGCTTTTGACGGAGCCCGGACATTCTCTACGGAGCCTTCTCGAGTGCGCATTCTATCTGAGTCAGAACTTGGATTTTTCGAGATCGTCTACGCTCGCGCGTCTTTGCTCCTTCCTTCGGCTGCTAATCCCACGACTGGTGAAAGCGCCTTCTATTCGCTTTCCCATTTCGATCGGAAGTGGCTGTAAAAGCATGAGTAGTTTAAATAAGTGAATGAAAACCGACGTATTCCTCAATGACCGATAGCGTACAAGTACCGTGAGGGAAAGGTGAAAAGAACGAAGGAGGAAAAAGAAATAATAGTAACTTGGTCCAGAGCATCAACCATTATACCCACAATGATCGGCCATACAATTGCTATTCATAATGGAAAAGAACATTTACCCATTTATATAACGGATCGTATGGTAGGTCATAAATTGGGAGAAGCTGAGGCTGGAAAGCTAGGGAATTTGTTTGGTGTATCGGAGTTGTCATATTCCTCTTAATATTAGAAATAAACAATGAGTGTATTCTAATATCTAGGTCATAGAGACATTCTCTAAGACTAAGGGCTCCCACTGAAAATATGAAGTCTATTGATCTCATGGAAATTGTTGCAACATTTGCATCATTTTCAACATGGATGACCAATAAACCTTAAGATCAAATTTCTAATACATATGCAACCAATTGCAAGTGTCATTAGAAAATTGAGATACAATTATTAGACTTTATATTATCAAATAAGTAAGTCCATATCAATGAATATGTAGATTAATCTGATGGACTATCTGATTCCTTCTCTAAGGATTCTAGATAGATTTGATAGTCATACTATCAACACATCAACTTATTGCAGTAATGGCATTCATTCAACTCTTTGAATGTCATATGGAAGTTACATAAATACAGTCAACCTATTGACTATATTTCTTACTTGGGTCCAACCCATGCTTCCACTGCGCTCCCTTTATCTATAAGCAACCATTACTTAAGACTAAGGATCTCTTATGTTAAAATCAAAAATTTCAATATAAGAGTATTTCAACATTGATACAAGCTTCATTTAAGTTCATATAATATGAATATTATGAAGCTTCATGAATGACTAGAGTATAGACAGTAGAATGATGACACTCATCATCTACATCCATCTAAACTCTTTGAAGCATCGGTTCAGGTAGGTATTCAAACAATTTAAATACATCATCTCTAATAGAGCTACCATTCTACATGATGTAGAGAACCATGTCATTCATGATTAAATGTCAAGAGCACATATGTATGCCAGAATATCTTTATTGATTTTATAAGGATTAATTTGATAATTACGATCATCATCGACATGTCATTTCAAAAGTACATTCGATAAGATCAAGACTTATAAAGACATACAAACCCTAGGATTTTAGTCCTATTGTCTTATTTAATTATCACTTCTCATTATTATGAGGAAACTTGCACATTGCAACCACATACATTATGTGTCCAATCGCAAGTACAATATCTGGATCAAGGGTCCAATCCATGATATTCTACTGGTTATTAATGAGTAAAACATTGAGTGGGTTTAATGAAGGATTATCTGAAATAAGAAATTTGCATAAATATATATATAAATATATAATTTACTTTGATTTAGGAATTTTATATCAAAGTTGTCTTGCCATGTCAACAATGAAAGTTCATTCCCTTAATCACTTTCAATGTAAGAGATATACTTACCATAATATCTCAAGCAAGATCTGGGATCTCCTTCCTTATCTTTGTTGCATCCCAATAATATGAGAACCTACAACTCGGATAAAAAAGAAGCGGGAACACATTCCGCCTTGCAAGTCCAACTTGCATCTCCCAATTCGGTCTTTAATACCCGGGCCCACCACCCCTAAGATGATGTTGACCCGTCATTAATTGAACCAACCGTCAACAGGAATACAACTCGCTATGCGCAATCCAATATCGCCCCAATAATATGAGGACCCGATATTGGGGTCACTACTCATACGTCCTTACTCTTTCGAGAAGCGACGAGCCCGATCCAAATGGATCATATGCAGGAGCTGTCACTTCGGACAGGCGTCTCCTACATATAATATCTGGCGACGAAACTCTTCGCCTTGACGGGAGACCATGGATGTCACTTATGTGATCCTCCATATCTTATTCAAATTAAATTAATTTCTATGAATCGCATTCATATAATTAATTCTTCCAAGGGAATTATTAACTCTAATCATATTAGAGTATTCGCAATTGGATATAATTAACTTAATCATATTAAATTAATTATCAATCCAATTTAATCAATCAAACTTAATTTTATGCTTGAATATATATATATATATATGATATTATTCTCAAAGTACGTATTAATTCGTATTTTAATAATTAGAAAAATACATCATAATCCCTCGGACATTATCCCGGCCCTACCCGCTGTCATGGCCAGTACCGGCGGGAGTGGGGCGGACCACATACGTTGCAACCCGCTGACCCAGCGATCCCCGACTAGACACCATATCCACCTCGGGAAATGATAATGCCAAATTGATTATTTTGTACTTGAGATGATCATCGGTTCTTCAACCGAAATTATACCATATAGTAATCAAAACAATTTTGATTTTAAGGAAATTTGCTAGGCAAATTCCCAAGTCCTATTCAAGCAAGAAGTTTGATGATTGTAATTCCAATTATGGTTTAGATCAAATCTAATCAACTAATTGGTTGGGGCCAAGTCAATTAGGCAAATAATCATGTTTCAATATTTCACAAATATTTTTCAAGATTATTTCACGAAATTAACAATTAATTTCACTAATTGACAATCACTTGGTTCTAGATTAGGAAAGCAATTTCAGCAGTGACCCCTACTTACTAAAATTGGCATATCTCAATCATATTAAATCCAAATTAAGCAAAGTCAATTTCTAAAGTTTGCTAATTTTTTTTGGACAGAACCTAAGTGATGTTTCACGCATTTTGAGGCAAGTCTAAACAGTAATTAACATTTTAATCACGTTCAGATTCACAGTTCCCGCAACAGTGCATACATGTTCATTAAAACGACCATATCTCGAGCATACGAAATCCGATTTACGCAAACTCAGATCCTATGGTTTCCTTATTTAATGGGGAACATAATCCAAGTATAAAATTCGTGTTTAAACAATTTAAACAGTGCCAAATTTCTTTACTAAACAGATCTGCGAAATCAATTGCGATAAAAACTTTCGCGACCATAACGAACCCAAGTCGTCCTCGGTTAGCGAATCATATTCGAAGACGTCGACCTGAGGCTCTGATACCACTTGAAGGATATGGTTAGATCCTCAAGTGCATCACGGAAGCGTGAGCGTCGTATCGAATACGACGAAGAGCGACTAGTCGCACTAGTTGCTCGATGCAGCGGAATTTAAAAATTTTATACGACGAAACCACATGATCCAAGAACACTTCTCGAATCGTTTCGTCTAAACCACAAACAAGTAATTAGGATTACCTCTTGAAGCGTGGTTGCGATCAAGTCTCTAAACGAAGAGACCTCCTGTCTCAAGTCCGATCCGACGGAGGAGACGCTTGCGAGCGCGGGGATGAACCGCGTGCTTCTCGCAATCCATGTTGATGATCCAAGCGGCGGATCTCCTGATCTCGACACACGAGATCCAACATCTTCTTCACGAGCGAGGCGCACCAAAGAAGACGGAGATCCACGAGCAGAAGAACGGGCAGCATAACGACGATGCCGCGGCGATGGAGAACCTCTCCATGGTATCCATGGTGGACGGCCATGAGAGAGAGAGAGGGCTGACCTCTAGAGAGAAAGAGAGAGGGAGAGAGAGATGCTTCTCAAGCATTATATGTGTATAGAGAAAGCATGGGTATGCCTCTCTATTTATAGGGTTTTCGGATCCATGGATCTCAATCCATGGGACAACACAAATCCAATGGTTCTCATTGATTGTGTTTCTTTCAATGGTTAAGATTTATGTTGGTAAAAACCAACAACAATTAATTTAATAAAAATCAAATATATGTAGAATATAATTTGATTTATATTAAATCAATCTCAATTAGAGAAATAGGAAAGGAGGCAAGCCTCCTTCCATAAGAGGGGTGGACGGCCACCACATTCCTTGTGGGAATTGTGGCCGTCCACTCTTCCTATATGGAAGGTGGATGTCTCTCCTTCTATATGAGATTGTATTATCTCATAATTCTCTCTAATATCTCTCAACAACTTTTGTTGAATATTATTTCACAAAAATAAATCCAATTTATTTTGTGAACATTGCAATCATGCCATTGGAAATTTGTGAATCACATTCACAACTCAAAACAAAATGTAATTTATTTTTTCAATTAATTAGACAATGTGTATCCAATACACATTAATAATTAATCTACTAATATAAATTATATTTAACTCTCTCCAATACATTATAAATCACATTTATAATATATTATGAATAATTGGATATTACTATCCACATTATTCTTATCCATAATAATTAAATCACATTTAATTATATTGGATAACTTATTCTCATGTGCTCAAATAATATGAATCACATTCATATTATTTACATCTTTGATAATCAAATCACATTTAATTATCTAAGATAACTCTCCTTATAATATGAATCAAATTCATATTATTCATGATAATTAAATCACATTTAATTATCCATTTTATATCAACAATAGAATTATCCATGAACTCTTTCAAAGATAATGCGCTTTCTCTGCGAATACTTGGAGATAAGGACAGGGCGATTGTATTGTTCCACGTATAGTGACATGGATATTGAGATCATATCTCAAAACCAGATCTCGGGCCTCCCATAGATGCTTGATTAAATCATGACCATAAATCTAATCTTCTCATTGAATCTGAATCACATTCAGATCAATGTCCAACATTTGGACTAAGATGAGATTTCTTCTCTACTGAGAGGAGTCACTAAAATCCAGACCCATTTCATCACTCCCTAGGAATGGAAGCGTCATGGTTATACAATCGTTTATGATCACATCACCCTCAGGTATTCCTAATACCTGTACATCCTGCATACTGGAAGACTCAGATTAAACCCGAAGTATTAGATCAACTTTATACTGTCTACTTCAGGGTTTTATCAGTAAGTTTCTCATTCGATCATTGGGAGTCGGTATTGATCATATACTTTCCAAAAGCATATATCATACCTAGTTCTTGATCATATACTTTCCAAAAGTATATATCAAACCAACAAATTCAGTCAAGCTTCCAAAGCGAGACGACCGTGCGCACGGAATTTGATTCTTCCCAATATCTAATGAGTGATCTCATGTCTTCCGGTTCAGTAGTGAACCTGTATGATCCCTTTGAGAGATCGTATTACTCATATGCCCTTATATGCACACCAGCACGCCGGTGTATAGACCTTGATTAGGCCATCAACCTATTGGTCTGCCAAATGTACATACTCAGACATATAGTAACACATCTGTCTCCGGTCAGAGGATGTGTGCCTATATCATGACAGCATATGATATAGGACTTCAGTTATCTCGATCTCGTTAAGTCAACTCTTTGACCTAACTCATCCGACACCTCCGAATCTCTATTCCTATGCAGAGGACCTGCATCAAGAGGTCGGTCAGATATCAACCTAAATGAGATAGGATTGCCATCTCCTACTCAGGCTGGAGATCATCTCTTAATAATCATTTGACGGTGCTTGATGAGTCCTCAATCTAACTCATTAGATATTCATCTAAGCACCAGCCTCTATGATTCAATAATTGAATCAACAGCTGTATGATTATTAAGATGGCCATGGTACATAACCCTAATTGCACTAAGGGACCTATTATGCAAATTATGTATTCTTCATTTCAGATCAAGGAGTGAATTGCAACAACATTTATTGCATAATGGCTCGCCGTGGGCTCGCATTTCCAACAGGTTCTTAGGCACACTGGGAACCAACAAAATGAAATCCTCGAGCACCAAGCATCACTCACCACCATCTAGCAGCTATGAGCTCATAAACAAGAGACTCACAAGGGGCTTGAAGCACATACCAATTCATGCATCATTGAGCAGCATCCCGCAGCTCTCAGCTAACCGATAGGTTGCTCTCAGCTAACGGATAGGTTGCTCGGCCAACAAAATGACATCCTTGAGCACCAAATAGGTTGCTCTCAGCCCATACGCAAACACATTCGCATCGATGATGGGGGATACTCATGCATCACTAAGCACCATCTAGCAACTACGAGATCATCAACAAGAGACTGACAAGGTTCTTGAAGCACATACCAATTCATGCGTCATTGAGCGACATCCAACAGCTCTCAGCTAACCGATAGCTTGCTCAGCCAACAAAATGACATCCTCGAGCACCAAATAGGTTGCTCTCAGCCCATACACAAACACAATCGCAACAATGATGGGGGAGACTCATGCATCACTGAGAACCATATACCAGCTACGAGATCATAAACAAGAGACTTATGGGTCTTGAAGCCCATACCAATTCATGCATCATTGAGCAACATCTACCAGTCATCAGCTAAAAGCAACATATCATAAACAATCACAGAGCAGATACCATATCTTCTATATCCAGGTATCAAAGTTCCAAGCAAGAAGGATAACAAGTACAACCTCAAACAACAACACACAGATAGGCAGGGGAACCAATGCTTCCCTCATATCAAAGCATCACATTAGGGGGATATCTCAGGGGATGGCCCAATGAGATCAGAAAACCACTTCTGAACCTCAACCATCATAGATATCCACACTGACGGGGATATCTCAGAAGATGGCCCAATGATACATAACTCGAAGCAACAACATTGCACGCAACAAACACTACTACATCACAGACAGCCAATTTTTGCATCACTGAGGTCTGTCAAGACGCTCTCAACCATCCAAAATATATCATCATCACAAGCAAAGGAGGCTCTTCACCTAAGCATCATAGACATACAACAGTAGCAGCAATTGAAGGGCAAGAACACACACAAACACTTCATCACCCAAGCATCATTTAACGGCTCTCATCACAAAACTTTTAACAAGCTACAAACTAGGTCAGCCAAGCAAATAGTGAATGCATAATCCAGCAACTTCATTGCAGAATCAAGAGGAACGATGGGTATAGTATGTACCTTGTGATCCAGCAAAGGCTAGAAGAAATGTGAATGCACAATCCAAGTGCAAAATGCACACCAATAGCGCCAGAGGAGCACCTGGAGTTCCACCCCCGCCCCAATTTATACTGGTTCGAAACCCTAGACTCCATGGAAGCCATGGTTCTAGCAGAGAGATCAAGGCTACAGTATATCGAATTTATGATCAAAAGTAAGAGCACGCGGATGACCCATCACACTCCAGCAAACAGTGAATGCTTACATACCTCGGGCCTAAATCACGGGTGAGGCACGTAGGTGGATGAATCATAAAAGCACCTACCAGCAGTCGATCAGAGGATGGAGGGGCCCATATGACCAATAACGATGGTAGGGAGACGTCGAAGAGATAGCATGAGGGAGGGGCCGCGGGGAGGGGCGGGCAGGGGGGGGGGGGGGAATAAGGCCCAAGGAGAATAGCCCTGAGCGGGGCAACAATGCGGAATAGCCGTACAGCCTCGAGGCGTGTCGCGGGCGTGAACACAGCCTTATTCCACGGCGTTATTCCCGTACCGAACAAGCCCTAAGTCTTCAGTCAAATATTTTATTGTATTAATGTCAGTGTTTATTTTTCTTATCTTTTTATTGATGATTAGTCACTTTGATCCCATATTTTTTCTATTATTATGATTGCGATAAACTTATCCTCCTACTTTCAAATAAGTATAAATTTTGTAACTTCATCCCTACAAGTATATTTGATTACTGATTTTTGTAATTACCCGCAACTCTTGTAAATTTAGTCTTGTCTCGAGAAAAGGCAATCTAAAAAAAATGTCTTCTAGCCCACACCCATTGAAATCATGCGCTTATGCGGTGTGTTGCGAATCGCGAAGTAAGCATCATCTTTGGTAGTGAAAAATGTGTTTAGTATGATCAAGATTCATATTACACAACACACTCTGTGTAAAGAAATATATGTCGATTCCCAAATTAACGGCTTAATTTTTCAAATGTACCACAGAAGTACATGATCTTAGTTTTTTGTCTCAAATACGTGCATTAGTAAGCTCTGGCAACCCTTTTATGTCAACGTGAAACCATAAAGTTGAAAATCTATGCTCCTCCTCTTTGTTATATTTGAAAAAGGATTTAATGGGGCTGCCCCGCCCCCTTATTTCGGCATTTTTTTATTTTTTTCCGAAAAATATCACCATATATATTCATCCCTATATCCCTCCTATATGTCATTTGAATTTCGTTAGAAACATAGACTTCTAAGGCCTCCATCGAGATGGTGTCGATTTAAAAAAACCTGTTACCGTTAAAAAATGACTGTCTGGATGGAGGCCGTAGGAGTCTCTGTTTCTGACGAAATTTGAATGGCATATAGAAGGGATATAGGGATGAATATAAATGGCGATATTTTTTGAAAAAAAATAAAAAAAATGCCGAAAATAGCGCGGGGGCAGCCATGCTGGCTGCTCCAAGGCCAGCGATGAAAACGAATGTGAATATATCCGTATCCGATCCGCTATCGTATTCATTTTGTACATATTTTGACATTCGTATTCGTATTCGTTTTAAAATAGATGTGGATACGGATATCACTTTGACATTCGCTAATATTTGTATTCGTATTCGTATATTTGTTTTCATACATAAGTATAGTAATATATTTATTTATAACTGTGCATAATAATATTTTATGATTGCATTCACCATTGTTAATATAATTGTTATGAAATTACTATATCTAGTATACCTATTTTATGTGTAAACTATCTTAAACATGTATATTTTATTTAATCAATTAAAAAATTCTATTATTATTCATATCTGATTCGTATCCGTTTTACATTCGTATTCATTTTTAATGATATGGTAATACATTTTTTACATTCGTTAATATTCGTATTCGCATTCGTATTCATATTTTAAAATGGATAAGGATATGATTATACTTATATTCGTATCCGTATCCGACCGTTTTCATCCCTACCCAAGGGGGCAGCCCCATTAACCTCTTTGAAAAATGAGACCCTTAATTGAGAATCGATATATAGTTGAGATCTTATTTGTAATTTACCCAAGAAATAACGAAGACTGGTGTTAAGTGTTATTCAAATGATATATAGTGTAGATTAGTTATGGAAAAAGATCAGAACTAGCTCAAGCTCGTAGAAACACATTGTCTTTATAATCTAAATCAAGGGACCCGATCTTCTAAGATCCTCCCATCCTAGGGTTGTACCATACTAAATCTAACGTGTTACCCGCAAAACCAAAGTCATTACAGACCTAATAAGGTTTCTCCTAAAATGGACTCTAAAATTTGTTGTTATATCAACATAAAAAATGAGAAAGTTTGCTCATCGAGGTTTTAAAAAATCGGACCGGACACTAAACCGATTAGTCTTCGGTTTGGTCCAGTCGGGTTGGATCGTCCGTACAAACCAGTCGGATTGATGATGATGTCAGCATGATATCATCATTCCTATCGACTCGAAAAAAAACCAGATCGTGCTTAATTTACTGGTCTGATCGATCGAACCGAATTTTTGAACCAATAAAACTGGGTACATATATATAAGTATGTATTTCTATATCAATGAAATAATCATTTAAAATATCAAAATCTTTAATAGAATAACATGATTGTCTATTTCGAGTAAAACTCTACAAAAATTAGTCATATTTTCTAGCATTATTTATGAATATAATATTATAATCATTTATTTATAGTTTCTTCTAGAAAATTACTTTAAGAAAGTAGTGGCACAACTTATATTCCAAAAAAGCGAGGGACATAACTTATATCGTAGAAGTTAAAAGGGGCTCAAGTGATAAAAATCCTATTATTTCATTATTAAGCCTTTATTTTTTGAAAATTTACCAAACCATCAAAACTGTGTCAATTCGGGTCAACCTGGTCTGACCATCTGGATCAACCCAGTTTGACCATCGGTCAGATCTATTTTTTATTTTCTATTCTTTAAATTAATTACACAAAACCGGTCGGACAGACCGTATCGGGGCCGGTTCCCTATCTGACTGTCCGGTTCGGTCCGGTTTTTTAAACCTTGTTGCTCATAACCTATGGTTTATGGTGAAAGGTTTTGCTTCCGGGGGAAGTAGGATAGGTAATAGGAGCGAATGGTCATTTATCTTAGTTAATTAATATAGTCTTTTAAAGTTTAGATAATGAAGGGGTTAGTTTGGAGCACATATTATTTCAAAGTTTTTATGAGCAATACACTGGTATCGATTTCAAAGTACTATTCAGTTACAAATCCACTCGAAGTTCCAGTATTTCTGGAAGAAACACAATAATCGTTTGAAATGAAAAGAGAGGATTACATAATCATTAATAAAACTGTATGTTTACATTGAAATCGAAGGCAAGCGGGCAACAAGCTGCGCCGCTAGACCTTTTTGAATTGCAAAGCCAATTCTTTTAAACACTACATCCACAGATCTATGGTCCATCACATTGCTGTTCATCACTTTTTGGATCCTCTTTAAAAGCTCAATAGCTTATGGTGCTAAGAAGCCAAAGGTGTCAAAACCAAAGGGAATGAAGGCATGTTGATTCTCCGTGCAGGCTTTCTCGTGCTTCACCACTTTTGCTACTGAAAAACGGAGCTGTTTACGTACATACCTGTAAGAACTGCGAAGTCTATCGGAGAACAAACCAGTTATGATTATTTTGCAAATAAATAAGATATGACAATAAATAAGATGATTACGTTCAGTAATATCTTACGTTATACTTGTAAGACGATATGCATCTATTTCAGAAATGATTACAAGCACTTTCAGTAAGCCGATAGCATAATCTCATCCTAATATATAAACCAGTTCGTAGAAATGGTGTACAGGAGAAAAGGGAGAGCAGAAGTGGAAATAGACAGACTTTGAAGAACACGCTTACTGATCGTTGTGCATGGCATAGCTTCTTCTCAAACAGGCACAGGCGTTCAAGTGAAATTTATATAACTGCAAAATTGCATCTGCCTGTTGCACGGAAACATTTTCCCCACCCCTTGAATTGTTCAAGGAAGTGCTTTCTCGTCTCCCCCAGTTCCAGTGGAAAGATTGTATCTCCCAAGTGCAATGTCAGTTGCCCGACAACAAGCACCATTGATCGCGTCATCGGGGCATTCGCTGAGACTTTGGACCCCCAGTCCTTTGGGAAAGAAATCACATGTGCTTCATCGAAGCAAACATCGTCAGCTTGGGCGATGACAGCCGCAGCCACGAGAAGGAACGATAGGAGGAGATGCATGGAGAAGGCCATGTCTCTCATTACTACCTCTTGATCCTCAATGATTTATATGTAAGTTCGAGGGAGGAGGAATCCATTGTGCACGCTATTGTGCACACTATCACCTAATCCATCCTTTCTAGCAGTAAGAAGTTTGGCAATGTGCCTACTCTAGTTGTTCAAAGTTCAAACCATACTCTCTCCTCTAATACTATCGATTGTATTCAAAGTTAACAATATGCAGTTGCCCAATGCATTATCTATATTGCAACCAAAATACCGATAATACCGATGGTACATAAAAAGTTTTAGCAAAAGGCAGGCTGAGCATTAGCCTCATAAGCAATCATCCCCACCAGCTCTCAGCTAGTCACACAATAGGAGGATGAACAACCTCCTCAGCAACCCTCCTCATTAGCTCTTCATCCAATCACAAGGCTAATATCAACCATATTAACAATCTTCCTCATCAATTCTCAATCAATCTAAAGACATGTGGAGAACCAGTCAAATCATCACTCAGTCAAATCATCAATCTTCCCAATCAGCTCTCAATCAATTAGTCTTCAAAGTCTTCACAAGATAAATACCAACATTATCAAGTGCATTACAAGAGGACAAAACAGATTGATAATATATTTCATTTCGCTCATTTGAGAAGAGAACACGACAGATACCCGAGCAATATGTTCACAAAGGTAATTCATAGGAGCAAGTTCAAATATTGCTTGAACTTTCTCAATATTGAATATGGGCAGTAGCCTCGAGGAGGGATATGCAATGACATAGTCTAGAGTAGTTTTCTCTTTTCGTATGATTCAATTTAAGGAGGAGATTAATGTGATGCCCAGAAGCATAACATGTTCGTTAGATCTGATGTTGTGACTTCCCATTCATCATTGTTAGATAAAGTCGGCCATCTCAAAATCAAACTCTAGTTATAGGCTACAAAAAACCCAGAGGGTTCTGAAAGGGTAGGAAGGCAGAGGTTGGCCACATGCGTCATCTCTTCAGGAGGCTCGAGGAACACTAGAAATATCAAAATTATCCTACATATCATGTCCAAGTTAATCAATCTTCCTAACTACATTCATTCTACTTGATCAGTTAATAAACACTTATATGAAATATGGGAGGGAGAATGGTTTCCTGCCTAAAAGACATTCTGCATTAAAAAATTTACACGAAGATGTACATCATTTGTTTAAAAGAAAACAATTGTTTACTGATCACTCCACGTATGCTTAACTTTAATTCTACTCTTCGGAGATGGCCATTGGTCATTGTACACCATTTAATAACTAGTACTCTTTTAAATAATGCAATAGTTTGAGTAGACAGTCTCCAATCATTAAACGAGGAATCAGATTTTCCTCCGTCAAAATAAGAATTTATGTGAATAAAAAGGGCCAATATGCAATGTGCCCATTAAACTACTCTTTTCATGGGGGTTGTTCTGCGCAGCACACTCGAACGTGCGCGCGAAATTATTTAATTATTTTCAGCCGCCTTTCAAAACGTGAGCGCCACCATCCCTTCCGTCCAATTTCTTAGCCCTCTTCCTATAAAACTTGCATTGATCACTTCCCCTTGAGCTCCATCCGCCAGCAGGCAGAAGCCATGGGAACCCCTTCTTCCCCCCTCGTCGCCATCCTCGTCCTCTCCACCCTCCTCTTCACCGGATCCACCTCGGCCGCCAATTCCAAGTACGCAGATGCGCTGGAGAAGACCCTTCTCTTCTTCGAGGCCCAAAGATCGGGCTTCCTTCCCAAGAGCCAGCGCGTCACGTGGCGCGGCAACTCCGGTCTCCAAGACGGCTTGTCACAAGGGGTGAACTTGGTGGGAGGGTACTACGACTCCGGTGACAATGTGAAGTTTGGGTTCCCCATGGCGTTCACCGTGACGATGCTCTCGTGGGGAGCGATCGAGTTCCAGAGGGAGCTGGCTGCCGCCAATCAGCTCGCGTACGCCTTGGACGCCATTCGGTGGGGGACGGATTACTTCGTCAAGGCCCATTCTCAAGACAATGTCCTCTGGTGCCAGGTAGAAATATTTTCATATATAAGGGGTGCTTTTGAAAATTTTCCCGTGTTTTTTTTTACTTTATATGAAATTCAAAAATCAAATAGTCGTGGTTTAACAATATACATTCTCAACTATTCACACCATGTCTTTATTAGGGGTGTTCAAAATGGTAGGGTCAAACGGGTACTCGACCCGGTCCAGCTATCTCGACCCTAAGGCCCTGTTCGTTTGGGTCATAAGGAGGAATGGAATAAGGGGAATAAGCCCCCCAACACGCTTTCCCGTGGTACGACTATTCCCCATTATTTCATCTTATTTCACTCTTATTCATATCTTTATCCCACCTTACCTACCTTTATTTCACCTTATTCTCCTTATTCTTATCCTCCAGCCAAACGGAGAATAGACCCTTATTCCCCTTATTCCCCATCCTTATTCCTGCTTATTCTCCTACCGAACGTTCACGGGTACCCGTGAAAAGATTTTCGGGTCGGGTAGCCATGAACATGTGACCCGCTCAACATGTGATGACCCGGTGGAAAACCCACCGGAAGTTCCGGGTACCCGGTGGGATAATTTCGGGTACACGCCCCATCATCCCCTCCCATCGTCCGCCCCACGCCTTCGATTTCTCTCTGTTGGCTGCTAAGAAACTCCAACTGCCAGCAAGCCTACAACCCGATCCCCCTCCTACCTCCTACGATATTGGCTGCTGCGAAACTCCAAGCTCCAGCTTTTGTTGCTGCAAGTCTGCAACCCGATCCCCCTCCTCTCCCGTCACAACCTCATCGTCGCCTTTAAAAATCACCACCGTATTGAACCCCATCTTCGCCTCCCAAACCTCACTGTCAGCAAGTCCATCTCTAGCGCCGAGAAAACCCTACCAGCCCCAACTTCTTCTCTGCCGCTGACAGCCTTGACCGCCTTCGATTCCAGCACCTTCGTTGGCCTTCAGCCCAAAGGGCCTCCGCCATCCCCAACTGTAGCGATTGTAGATCCCCTGCTCTTCCATTTCGGCAGTCCTCGTTGAGTTAGTTTTGCATCGATATATTTTATTTATTCTGTTTCGACGGTGGAGTCTGTTTTTTTAAAATTAGTTTTTTAATCCAATTTCTTTATAAAGAATTTCATCTTTTGCATTATCAAATGTGTTAATTCAATGTCCACATTTTATCCGTGCAATATTTTTGACCTAAATTAAGTGGCCTTTTATTTTTATTTACAAATAATAGTTTCGGTGATCCATTCCTCTTTGCGAAATAGGGTTGAGGGTACATTGAATTAACCAGTGATTATGTCTTTTTCCCGTTACGTTGAAAGGATAATAGGTTTCTCCTGGGTACCCGCGGGTACCTGTAACCCGTTCAATAATCCGGGTACCCATTAGAATCGGGTACCCGCTTGGAATGGGTCGGGTCAACCCGTGACCCTGTAATGATGGGTCGGGGTGGGTCACGATCAAATGGGTCGGGTACCCGCCCCGTGAATACCCCTAGTCTTTATGCTGTCTTTCAATAAACCCACATATAACAAATTTGTGAAGCTGACCCTGCATATATAGTACCATGGTTTGAAAAACCAAATTATATCAGTCGGTCAGACCAGTTGGAGTGGGAATCAGTCCCGACTCGGTCGATGTAGCTGGTTTCATGTAAGTATTTTCTTAAAATAATAATAATAAGAATGAACTGGCGATGGTCGGATCAGTTGGGGGACCGAGTTGACCCAAATTGAACTGAATTTTATAAGCTTTTGGGTTAGATATTGGTTATGGACCATTGGTAACTTGGCATAACAAAAACAATAATCAATAGATTTTTGGATTATGAGATTATACTAGATTTTGAATATAATATGTAAGGTAGAGAATAATGGTTTAAATATTCGTCCCTTTCTTCGTTTACAAAATGCATAAAAATACAAACTTTTAATATCATATTGATGTATCATGGCTGAATGGACACTCAGTTGTCCCACACATCTAACTTACACATGGTTGGATCTTGAACAAATAATACACCATATAGTTCGATATGATATGATCTATTCAGTGGTTATCTATTAATTTAACAGATCATAGACAAGTGTCATATAATGAGTTTAATTTTACAAATTTTATTATCAATATTGTTACCACTATAATAAATTACTATTCGTTTATATTGTTAGCATTCCACTTTGTCAAATTTTGAATGATTATTTTATTGACGTATGCATATATATATATATATATATATATATATATATATATATATATATGTTATATTCGATTTTCTCGATCCTTAGTCCGATCTTATTTTTTTTAAGTTGATAGAAATGATGAAGTCATGTTGACATTTAAAGGGCATGAAACCTCATGTTGAAGGTGGCGGTGACTTGCATGTTATACATTGAAAGGGCATGAAACCTATTTTTTTTAGAAACGAAAGGGCTTGAAACCTATTAATGGGCGTTTGCTTATGTCGCCTCTTCATATGAATTTGCGCATAAAAGAAAGTTTGAAGATGTGCTAATCATTGTTGCAAAATTTAAAGGTCGGAACCGGCTACAACGATCACTCTTGCTGGATGCGGCCGGAGGACATGACCACGTCGAGGACCGCCTACAAAGTCGACAGTGCAAATCCCGGCTCTGATGTGGCGGGCGAGACCGCGGCGGCCATGGCGGCTGCCTCCATTGCCTTCAAGCCCTTCAACTCCACCTACTCTCAACTGCTACTCTCTCACGCCAAACAGGTGACAGGACCAACTCCATGCAACGTGCACTTCACATGCTACATAACAAACCTTTGCTCAACTGACTTGATCATGAACTGCCAGCTCTTTACATTCGCCGACACTTTCCGCGGCCGGTACGAGCAAGCGATTCCGTCGGTGCATCCCTTCTATCCTTCAGATGGATACAACGTAAGTATATGTTTCACACGCACCGTCTTACTTCGTGCAATGTGAACGAACCGACGATCTTCCATGTGAAGGATGAGCTGCTGTGGGCGGCGGCGTGGCTTTACCGCGCGACATCGGAGGAGGTCTACTTGAAGTACCTTGTGGACAACAGTGTATCCTTGGGAGGGACCGGATGGGCAGTGAAGGACTTCTACTGGGGCAACAAGTACGCCGGTGTTCAGATCCTAATGTCAAAGGTACATTTATACGTACAGATTTTTTTTTTTTGAGTCAAAAAAGGGGGAAACACGCGTTGGTGTCCGCCCCAATATATTAATAAAATGATCAAATCAACCAGGACTCGAGGAGAGTCCTAGCAAGGTGGACTACATTTTCAACATAGAACCTCTATGCACGGAAAATTACACCATTTCTAGTAACCCATAAAGCCCATAAGTCAGCAATTGGCATTAATCTCACGGCAGTTGGACGGAATCTGGAGTTGAGGAGGGATTCCCAGAAGGATGTCATGTTGCTAAGATCAACCCAATCTACATCCAACATCCGCCAAAAAATATTTCGTCTTATCGCAATTCAGGAATAGGTGCTCAGCGGATTCCAGCGATGAGCTGCAAAGAACACATGAGTTATCATCAGAGCGCAAGATGCGGGCACGTCTCTCCTTGGTGAGTAATCTTCCATGTCTCATTAGCCACATGAAAACTCTAATACGTGCTGGCAGTTTCCACTCCCAGATCATCCTACAATCCCTGGTAAGGTCTTCTTCAAGCGGCTCTGTTCTCCTGATCAGCAAAGCGTAGGCCTTCTTGACAGAGAAGTCTCCCTCTCTCCAAACCCAATGATCTTTACCAATCGTGGGGCCCTCAATCCTATCGAGAAGCACCATCAAGTCATGGTGTTCCTGCATACGTCGTTCAGAGAGTGCACCTGCAAAATTAAGTTTCCAACAACCGTTATCCCATAGATCTGCGACCCGAGCACTTTTATCCACAGCTATAGCGTACAAACGCGGGAAGCGGGAGGCTAGAGGTTCGTTGTCCGTCCAATAGTCTGTCCAGAAGGAAAAGGTGTTGCCATCGCCTAATCTCGGACGGAGGAGTTGGGGGAGATCTGGGAGAGTCGCACGAATACCCTTCCACAGTGCCGTCTCAAAGCGAATGTTACGTATAGCATTAATAGAGCAGATCTCGACCCTGTAGATGGAGCGTATGAGTCTGCTACATAAGTCCTCCTTGTCACCCCAAATTCTCACAGCCCATTTCAACAGTAGTGCACGGTTTACCAGCTCCAGCCTCGGGACCCCAAGTCCTCCATCCTCCTTGGGTAAAGTAACTGTATCCCAATCCACAAGATGTAGAGCACGACCATCCCCACCAGTCTTTCCCCAAAAAAACCTTCGAATGATCCAACATCAATAATAAGCCTTCATCAACCTCCACCCTAACCAACATTTTGATACAGGTTCTTATGGATAATGTTGGCTCAGCCTATGCTCCAACATTGAAGCAATATCAAGCCAAGGCCGAATACTTTCCTGTGCGCGTGCATACAGAAGAACGGCGGCTTTAACGTGCCCATGAGCCCAGGTCGATTTCCAAACATATGCATCAATCACCACCAACGTCCTAAACCCGATCATTAATCGACTCGATCATGCTGTTTAAACATGTAGGTGGTATGCTGTACTTCGGCGACTGGGCCAACCTACATTACGTCTCGGCCGCTTCGCAACTCCTCGTGATCTACTCTACGTACCTTGCATCCGCCAATGCCCAGCTCAAATGCCCGGACGGCCAATTCCAGCCGCAAGATCTCGTCAAGTTCGTGCAATCTCAGGCAACTCGAAGCTTCCTCCTTTCGCTGAAATCGCAAAACTATAACGTAATTAACTCAAATAGCACTAACGATATCGCGCATTCTCTGTAAAACACAGGCTGATTACATCCTAGGTGCCAACCCCAAGTCCATAAGCTACCTGGTGGGATATGGCCCCAGGTACCCGCTTCATGTTCACCACAGAGCTTCCTCAATCCTCCCCAGATCGCTCCTCGGATCGCCGGTCGGGTGCCTGCAGGGCTTCGAGAACTGGTTCCGCCGCCTCGACAACAACCCCAACACCCTCACTGGAGCGCTTGTTGGAGGCCCGAACAAGTTCGACGAGTTCTTCGATCAACGGGGTCGCTACGAGCAGACCGAGCCTTCCATCGCAGGCACCGCCCCTCTCGTCGGCATCTTCGCCAAATTGGACGGCGACTCTAAATTCTCAGGTACGCTGCACCTATCGAAAAATGGTACTGCTTTCAAAGATGTGATATGCTTCATGCATTCATGTGAGATTCTTCACAGGTCCGGCTCTTTCTCATCCCATATTCGCGACGCGGCATTACTCGAAATCAAGTACGCAGAGTTAACCACCGTCTTCACCATTGATTCGTGACATTGATTAGCTAACAGAAGCACGTTGATTGTGCTGCAGGGGATCAAAGTCCAATTGAATTCGTTCATTCGATCACAAATAGGTGGGTGAGCAAAGGGATAGACTATTACCGCCACAGGGTCGTCGTCAAGAACCGGTCAGGGAAGCCGATCACCGAGCTCAGGCTGCACTTCGAGAACCTCTCCGGACCGGTGTATGGTTTAGCGCCGACCAAGGACAAGGATATATACACACTTCCTCCATGGCTGAAGGTTTTCAAGGCGGGCGAGGACTTCGCCTTCGTTTACGTTCAAGATGGCCCGCAAGCGCGGATTTCGGTCGTCAAGCAGAAGGGAGATTGAGCGGAGTGATCTGGATCCAAGATGATCGATTATGTTTCTATCCTTTTGCTTTTTTTTGTTGAGCAGCAACCAGAGGTGATGGTTGGATTATGAATGTAGTAGTGTAAAGTTTTTTGTTTCAGTTCAAGGCTTCGACGTGTGAATATAATTAATAATATAACAAACATCAATGGATTAATTAGAGAAGATCAACTTATATTGTGGATGTTCAACATCAAATTTTAACAAAATGAAGTTACAGTGACAAATAATTTAGCGATTCATTACCGTTGCTATAATTTCTGACATTTCATCACCTTATTTTTCATTTTGGCCATAAATCCTGAGCTAAATGCATGTATATAGTATTAATTTGTATGAGATAACACTCAGTAAATCACATAAAAATACTATAGAAAATATTGTATTTAATAAAAAATAAAAGAATAAAGAAAAGAAAAGAAAAAGAATGAAGTGTCAAAGACTCTGAGTGATCCTAGATCCCGAGACCCATTCATCATGATGACTTGATCGACAAGGAATAAAGTAGGGTGAGATATGACAAAGAAACTATACAGAAAACCACACAAAAGCCCTACTTCTTTTAGGCCCAATAATTGCATTTAAGGACCCATTTTATTTTATTTTTTTATACCTAAAATCAATAAACCCTCAACTTGAACATTATACATAAAATACAAAGAAAAATATAAAATTTATTTCACTAAAAAATAATGCACAATGTCCCCGAGACACACAGAATAAAAAATCCCAAAGAAAACTTTGCAGATATGTATCTTCCTCCATACAAACTCAAAATCATCAAACTCACCTTTATTATTTATAAAATTAAATTATCTATTTAATGAATATGATTTCATTCAATTTAAGTTAAGATGCACAAGTTGGCTTTTGGGCCTCCATAGTGCAACATACCTGTATAAATTATTCATTATATTTATTTTTTATATTTTTAAGTTTCTTATATTTTTATAAATTTGTAAATATTATTTAAAAAATATATACATAATTAAAAAGAAATAAAACCATCAAAAATTAAATAAAATAAATAAAGTACCGTGATAAATAGGTAAAATATACATATAATATACTAATATATATATATATAATTAAGTATGTAAATAGATTTAGAAAAAACTAAACTAAAAATATCCCAAATATGTAATTAACTAATTTATAAATATACAAATTATGTATATAAAATAATAAAATACGTAGTACAAAATAAAAATTAAATATGCTAAATATAGGTATTTATACCTATATCTATTCATGTAAAAACTAAGACATAATAAATGGCATTGTTGAAATAAATAAAAATACCCTAAAAATACTACATAAAATTGTAAACATTTTTTATGTTTTGAACTAAAATTAATAAAGTCCAATTACTATTTAATATTGAGTTTGTCATGAATTTTGACCTTGGAATTTTCTGTTTGGTCCACGTGAACCAATCGAAGGCCGACGGCTGTTGACTCTAGGTCAACTCTCATTGCCCCTCAGTGGACTTGTTAGACCTAGTGTACCCTCCTTCTCTAAATTTTGGGCGGTGATTCATGGCGCGAGGAGCCTCGATTCCTTCATCGATCAGGTGCCCCACTCCATCCTCAATCTTTCCCATGCATCTGATCATCCACTTCTTCACTCCAGCGTGTGCCATCTCGCGATCCATTTCACCTACCACCTCTGCCTATAAAAATTTTTCCCTTCATTATTTTTGACGTTGGTTCCCTATTGAGAGTTTCTTAGCCCCTCAAACCGTGCGTGAAGGAGAAGACCTGGTGACAGGAGGTCCGCTCCGCCCTTCTACAACGAGGAGGATGCTCTCCTGAGACAATCAAGCATTGTCGGAGTCCACCTCCGTCAGTTCTGCCTCCTTGGTTTTTCGACCAAGTCGAGGTCTTTTTCCATCGTTTTTTAGGTTAGTCTTAGCCATAGAATCTATTTCTGCATTTTAATTTCGATTTTTTAACATTTAGTTTCAAGTAGAATCAAAACCCCCCTTTGACCTGGAGCTCGAGCTCCAATCCAAAATTATATGGTATCCGACTGTATTCCGCTCCCTTCACCTCCATTTCAATCCTCTCCCTTGCTCCGCCTTTGGCCCATCCTCCCAACCCAGATCTTGCAAGGATCTGACAAATCAAAGCAGAGTCCTCCAGCACTGCCGGAGCTTCGCCACACATCCATTCCACGCCACAATTAGCTTCACCCCATTGGTTGAGGAGCTCCTCCTCGAGTCGTGGGGACATTTTTATGCAGGTCAGGCGCTTTGAAAACCTCCTGAAGCTTGGAATCAAATTAGACCATTCGCTCCAAGCTGTCCTAGCTTGAACCCCTTCCAGATCCTCATCGAGGGGACCTGGAGTCCATTGAAGACCACTTGCAGATGTGGAGCTTCTCCACTATTCAAGGATGTGAATAGTTGTTGCTCATGGATTTGAACATACCATCGTGGAATGTTAGCGGATTTGAGACTGCTTGGAAAATAAATAGATTACGTGCCTTGGAAAAGAGATCCCATTACTATATTCACTATTATGGAAACTCGATTCCGTCAAGCTATTGCGAGGAATTCGCTTTGGGGACTTGATAGAATCTCCTGGCACTCAAATAGTATAGCAAAATCTTGGGGAACCTCACAAATTGGGATTCCCAGTTATTAAAATGCATGGCAATATTGGACTGTCGATCACATTTTAGGTGATGGACAGTGGATTAGTCTTTATTGTAGTAAATATCTATGGACCCCCTTCTCATCAAGGAAAGAATGATTTCCTCGATATCCTGAATGGTCTCTCAAGTGCTACCATCTCGCCAATTCTCATTGAGGATTTAATCTAATAAGGCGTAGATCAGATCGTCTCTCCGAGGCCCCTATCGATTAAGGTTGTTATGATATACCAAATCCAGAGTACTTTGAAGTGGGTGGGGGTCTGGTAGTTGGGCTATTCTCTGATCATCACTGTTATATACAAAAAAAGTAACATTAATTAGAGAAAGTGGTAAGGGTATCCTTGAAACTTTCCCACACAATTAGAAAAGGAGAAGTGGGGACTCGAGGACCCCATTTCCAAGGCCTTAGTCTCTTCCTCCAACAGAGAAGGAGAGAAAGGAGAGAAGGGGAAAAGAGAGGAAAGAAGAGAAGAGAAGAGAAGAAAAGAAGAGAAGAAGAAGAGTAAGATAAGATCATACTTCAAACCTTCCTCCCCATTTCCATTTTTCCTCTTATATCTTGAGTTTGATTTAGGGATATAAGATTTTGATATGGTTTTAGGGTTGTGATAAAATGAAGGGATAAAATTTTGGATTTTTGCTTAGTGCTTGGGTATCTGGTGGCTCACACTATTCGAGGATGTGAATGAAATTGTGAAAGCAAGCACTAATTGTCATAAAATGAGAAAAAACCCTTGTTACGAAAGACAACATGCCCCTTAATTTTATCTAGATATTTGATGTGTTAGATGCATGGGGCATTGACTTCATGGATCCTTTTACTAACCAGTCAGGGCTGTAAATATGTCCTGCTTGCTGTAGATTATGTGAGTTGATGGGTTGAAGCTATCCCTACTCGAGCCACAGATAGCATAACAATATGCAATTTCTTAAAAGATAACATAAATTTGCGGTTCGGGATACCAAAGATACTGATATCGGATGGGGCTAGCTACTTCATCAATAAAGAGGTCAAGAAATCAACGAATGAGTATATCATCGATCACCGAGTCACATTCTCCTTATCGTCCTCAGTCAAATGTCCTAGTTGAATTGTCCAACAGAGAAATGAAGATGATTTTATAGAAATATGTAAGGCCAGATAAATAAATTTGTCACAACTTCTGGATTTAGTTCTCTGGGCATACAAAAACCACCTACAGGTTGATGACGAGACTTTCGTGATTCGGGTAAAGGTATGAAAATCATGGGTCGTTGTGACTCGAACTGCGAAGCTCAATCAACAAGAAAAGTAAGACCACCAATAAAGAAAATCAAACAAGTCAAACAAATAGCGGTCTCGCTATTTTATTTTACCTGGTATAGCTACCAGGGTCGAACACAAGGTGCACTGATTGACAAAACCTATGAAGTAGTCGAGAATCAAGATAAAAGAAATAAAATATTTTGGGCGGTTTTTAGGTTTTTAATTTTTTTGATTTTTAAAAATTAAAAAAATGAGTAAAAGAAGGCAAAAAAGGTACAAACAAATATTTATTAAACACACAAAAATAGGTCAGAAAATTAAAAAAAAAAATATTTTTGGATTTTATAAAAATTTAGATGTTTTTGGTATTTTTCTCAGATTTTTATGATTTTTAGTTAATTTTTCTAAAAATGAAACAAGAATAAAAATCAAAGGTACTGTGCAGCCAGAATCTAAAGGCTATTTAAAAATATCTAAATAGCCTATAAAATTAAAGCAACATTTTATGATAAAGTAAAAATAAAAAATCTAATAAAGGAAGTGAAATTGTATTTTTTTATTTTCTCTGAATTTTAGTGATTTTTATAAGTTTTTTAGTGTTTTTTCAATTTTTAGGATTTTTATAAGTCCAAATCAAACAAAAATTACACTGAATCAAAAAGACCCAAAACAAATACACATTAAATTTTTTGGATTTTTAGAGAATTTTTTATTTTTTAATTGAATTTTCAAAATAGACAAAAGCAAATTCCAATGTTTTTAAATTTTTAAAAATAGAAAATGAAACCAAAATGAATCCAAAAATTCAAAGAAATTTTTACACATGGCAGGAGCCATATGTCCAAATTTTGTGAAATTTGGATGAAATTTGATATTTTATTCAACCAATCAAACACATCTAACACATAGGGACCTAAGTGTAAAGAAAGTAAGTTCCAGGGGCCAAGCAATAGCACACATAAAAAGTATGGGGCCAAATATGCAAAAAGCCCAAGGCTGCATGAGGTTGGCACATGAAACACACAAACAGGGGTATAAATGCAATTCTTATTTATAAAAGTTCAAACAGTAACATCAATAAAGCTCAGGCAAAGCAATGCAATTAACCCAGATAGCACGTGACCGACCACGTGATGCTCAACAAGGACTTAAAAGCAAATTCTAAAAACTTAAGGTCCTAAGTGCAAAATGTCCAAACTAAAAATACTTGCGAAAATATTTACAGGACTACAAAATAAATGCAACAAATAAAGAGGGCCTAAGTGTAATTTACCCCTTCTTATTACAGATCCAACGGCCAAGGGGGCTTCACTTAAGATCGGACGGCTGTGAGTGGGCGATACCCCTTCGGCGATGGACGGATGGCGGAGGATCCTCAGATAGATCCAACGGATGAGAGCTCCCCCACGAATGGACGGTTGAGGTTAGAACTGGCTGGGAAGTTTGATCTGACGGCGGAGAAGCTCCCTGGAAGAACACCGATGAACTAGCCTCCAACGAGCTTCGATCGATCGATACGCGCAACTGGGAAGTCCTCCGAGGCTGCTAGGATGGGCGAAATGCTTCTGGCGACGGTCCACAACCACTGGTCTGCTCCGATGGTGTCAGGAGCTACTGGAGTGCTCCGGCGAAGCGAGGCACCTGGAGCTCCTATGCTATGGTGTTTGGACCTCTAGATGAGGCCCGTTCTCATTCGAACCTGTACAGAACAATAGCTGGGTCGAGGGAAAAATTCCTTGACCCGTTAGCGGGCGAAATGCGTGAAGGGGCGAGGCGGAGCGGAGCCTTCCAGCGAGGCGACGGTGGAGGAAGGCATCGACCCTGCTCCTAGGCGAACCAGGGGAACGGAGGGGCGAAGAAGGTGGAGAGAAGATCGGTGAAGGTGATGGAGTAGTCAGAGCAACATAAGGGTGATCCGATCACGTGGGACGACCCGATGAAGGCTTGCTTACCGGAAATCGAAAAAGAAGAAATTAAAGCTAACTAAGGGTTATCTAAGATATCTGGTGGATGCTGGTGTCTGGGACTGAAGGTCTCGGACCTTCGGGGGTCGTCGCCTCGATGGATCGATAGTCCAGAGGCTTGGGCTCACCTTGCGGCAGAGCACGACAAGAAACTCGCCAGACCTGAGGCTCCAACACTCGCTACCTCGCTGCTACTCGCTCTCACGCCAGCTGTCACTCAAACGAAGAGGAGGAGGTCATCGGAGACGAGGGGGACGGCCAAAGATGGGAAAGAAATGGCAGCCACAGGTGACTTTATACTAGATGAGGTTCGAGAAGATGGGAGCGAAAACGCGCAATCCAAGGGAGCGGATCCCTCAAGATGAGATCGAGCGTGAATCACGGATCTGTCCTCTATATTCGGAGCCTCGGAGTGGTGAAAATGGCAGACAGATCAGTTCAGGGAAATTTGGCAAAATCGAGCTGAAAACATGATCCGCGAAGAGGACCGGTTCAGGGGGGGCAGTTGACCGGGGTCAACGTTCCCCCGTGGACCATCAGAATAATCCAGAGTCAAAATTATTTAGAAAATAAATTAAAAATCGAAAATGATTTTATTTTTAAAATATTTACAAAATGAAAAATGTTTATTTATTTTCAAACTATTTTTAATGATTTTTATTTATTTTTATGAAAAATAAATTATGTTATATACATTATATTATATTATATACAGGTCTAAAATACCTATGTATTTTTTATTTTTATTTTTCTTATTTTTGTACAAATACTCTAATTTTATATTTTATTTATTTACAACATAAAAGTTAGAGTGTAAAATAATTTTTATTTTGTTTTTATTGATTATTTATAAGGGTGAAATAAATAGTGATATTATTCCTATATACAAGGTATGTACAAGGGTGAGAGAAATTATTTTTGTTTTTATTTTAATTTTATTTTTCTAATTTTTATTTTATTTTAAAAATATATACAATATAATAGAAACACATTTTTATTTAATTTTTGTGAAAATAAAATATGTACATATAGAAGGAGGATATACAAGGTTGAATGGCCCTATCTCTCTCTACTTGTTTTATTTGGCGGTCAGGCCAATGCTTGTCCCTCCCTTGGGTTTGGGTCACTCGATATTTATTCTAAATATCTCCTTCTTTTTTTTATTTCTTTATTCTTTTATTTTTTCACAAATACATGCTAATTATTAAATATAAACAGATGCATGCTCAGTGGTAACTTATTGTATTTACAACTATATGCATGGTATTTTACCAAGATACATAGCTAAAATAAAAGAATAAAGAGTGATGAATGAGTATTCATCACCCCCTATACTTTACTTTTGCTAGTCCATTAGCAAACACTTATTTGAAAAAGAAATGAAATGAAAAAGGAAAAGAAAAAGAAGGAAAAGAAGGTGAATCAATGCTGATTATTAAACTTGTCTTCATTAAATTGAAGTATGGAGCTCTGTCAGATCTTTAAATTATTAATTTATCGGAACCTTATTTGGACTTAGGTTTAAAACTTAACAGCCTCTAAGTTCCACTAATCTATAGTCAAGACTCCTCAATAATCCAGATCAGAACAAGTCTACATACACAAACTCTGATGACCATGAAACTTTTCTTATACTGTGTAAGTGATGTAGAGCTCCCCACCTCAGAAATGGCAAAGTGACAACCCCCTCAACTAGGTAACTTTAATACCCTAGTCTGGCAACTCTTTCCTCGAGGAGGGGGGTATTCCCTTCTAAGTTCAAGTTCAAACCGGCTCAAGAAGAGGAGGAAGAAGAGAATGGACCATGCCCAGTGTAGCTATGTATCCCTGGGAGCTCAAACAGTGTAGCTAAGTCTCCCTGCTGCAAGCTTCATGAGATGGGCATGGGTAACATAAGCTTTGCTTTATTTGACTATATACACTCCGATGGGTATTTCATTTTCTCTCAGACCCACCACTTTTTTGGAGTTCTTTTCTTTTTGCACATTTTTTTGATGTGCATATTTACAATATATCTACATGGTGCAACATATAATACATAAGGAGTTTTTCCTCTTGAGCCAGTAGACTATCCCTCTTTTGAAGCTTTATTGCAACACACAACTCCTGTCTTTAGACCTCACTGCTACCAGACCAAGTTGAGACACACTTCCTTCACTAAAAGAAGAAGAGAGGTTCCACCTAGAAGTACTACCCTCATATTCTACCCCAAGTCAAAGAAGACTACCTCCTCACCACCTCATCCGTAGAGAGCTAGGTGTAAAGTGCTGGTTCAAGTAAAGCCATTATTTGTAGGAGTCATGTGTGTGTTGTTAAGTGTTCTATTTAGGCTCATCAAGATGACATATGATCATAGCCTAGTGGACTCAAAGAATTAAGTCACCATGGACCTGAAAAGTCTTAAACCTAAGCCCTCTAAGGTTCCTCTTGGAATTAGGTGGATTAAGATCATAACCAAACTCCATTTTTCAATTTAATTCCAGGCTAGTTTAAATGTCAACTATGATTTAGAAAAACTATACAAGTATATACAAAGATGCAATTTTTACAAAATTTTGGAAGTATGCAAAATTTTTGAAAATGTTTGAAAACATGGATGTATGCATGAATGCAGAAGTTTTGCAAAATATTTACACACATTTTCAAGAGGGGTTTTGCAAACTTTTTGTTTTTCAAACATTTTACAAAAATTTTGTACTATATACATGATTTTGATATGAAAATATTTACACAATATTTACACACAAAAGATTTTTACAAACATATTTACAAAAATAATTTTATAAATAACTATGTATGTGCAATAAAGAATTTTACGTACAAGAAATTTTTTTAATTTTTATGGTTTTAAGGGTTTGTAGCCATTTTATTTATTAACACACTCACACAAAGTACGAGTTACGGCTGAAGTATATATGAAATATATACGACACCCCCTATACTTAGCTCGAACAATGTCCTCAGAGTGAATCAAGAGCGATGAAGAAGACATAACTCGTGCTTAGTATAGGGAAATGAAAAGAAAACCTATACTACAAAGACGAATGAAAGAATAGAAATGAAAAGATCTCGGTGTTTCCTTCTATACTTAGGATCAAGTAATCCTAAGTATAACAGGCTGTACACAAAGGGAAATCCGAGTGAAGAATCTAAAGGGTCTACCTCCCCTATACTTAGAGTGAAATATCCCTAAGTATAGGCAGCAAAACAGAGGTATAAAGAGATGAAGAAGACAAATATATACAAGATGGAAGGGACGACATTACTCCCCCTATACTCAAGGTGAAGAATCTTGAAGTATAGGCAATGACAGGAGTAATGAAACAGAGCTAAAGGGAACAACTCGATGTTACTAAAAAAAGGTACATCCTAAGTATAGCAAAGATAATCCTAAACGAGACCTGGGGTGTAAAACAAAATGGAAGAAGCAAAGAACAAATCAAGACGAAACACGTATATACAAAGTGGACAATGTTGAGGTGCCTCTCAACAAGCGCTAGGTTTTACGCCCCTAGCTAGGCGCAAATGTTTAACAATGAAGTATCAAGGTTCAGGACAACATCTGTAAGGCGAATGTTGTACTGCCGTCGTAGTCGTGGTAGATGAACTACGACGAAATCAATGATGAAAATGAAAACACCCAAACAAGCAATCAGGCGGGTGTCTGCTCCGGGCAAGGATATGGGAAGATGTGATCGGGATCCGATAACACAAAAGAAATCACCGGCTCAAGATCATAATGGAGTGAAAGTGTAGAGCTGAAGAAATGAACATGGAGGAAGAATGATCAGTCATGGAATCCTCCACGTTAATCACCATCTCAAAAAGGTGTGGAAAGTCAAGATTAGGAGACTCACTAAGAAAACTGATATCCGATGCACATAATGGAGAAAAATCAGATATATCATCGAATGTCTCAAAGATCGGCTCATCCTCACGAGGGTCGTCGAGGTGAGACAACTCATATTCAGAAAGATCGGAAGACTCAGCTTCATGATCTGACAAATCAGATACACTCTCAGAAAGTGAAACCAAGTGCACATCGTATGGGGTATCCTCCCGCAGATAACCCTCAAGGAGTAATGCCGGATCATCAGTAAGAAATGGAGGATCAGGATCTGAATGGAGATCTGCGCTGCTAGCAAACACCCACTCCTCGTACCAAAATATCTTATCAGCTGAAGCTTGCCTCTGATCAATATGGAAACAGAAAAAGGTACTGGTCAACAATGCAGAAGCTGTCGAAGTGTCTGAAACTGATCCTCGAGCTGCGGCAATGCTGGCTGTCATCTGGTCCTCATGGAATGGATCTAACTCATCAATCTGGAGGACAAAGGGCTCAAATACGGGACTATCTATATCTGTCATCCTAAAGTGGCATCCCGTATCGAGCTTTAGTTGCTGGGCTGAGTCATGATATTTGTCTAAATCAGAGAAGTATCTCTGCAGAGTAGAAGCTGAGGCATCTGGGAATGGTCACTGAAATGTCTGGACTGATAATTGTAGGAGCATGGGCTCCTCCATCTCTTGGAATATTGAAGATCTGATATCCAAGACTCGTCAACTGAAAAGTATGGGACCGTCTCAAACTCTAGCTGGAAGATCAACGGGAACTCGATCAATCTCTCGGCAGAGCCTCCACTGTGGCAGTCATGTCATCCATCATCTGTGCTGCAGGAGAATCCATGTCCTCAATCTGGTGTATAGAAGCTGTATCGTCATGAAGTGCGGCATACCCAACTGGTATCGCATCATCCTCGTGTGTTGTCCCGACTACTGCATCTCGTG
The DNA here is from genome assembly GCA_037367405.1 of Ottelia alismoides. Taxonomy (NCBI): domain Eukaryota; kingdom Viridiplantae; phylum Streptophyta; class Magnoliopsida; order Alismatales; family Hydrocharitaceae; genus Ottelia; species Ottelia alismoides. The sequence goes on from JAZKJV010009535.1 coordinate 214,250, forward strand.
AAGATGGAATCTGTGAAAGTAATCTCGAGATGGCATCAAGTAAATCAATGTCGTAACTGTGGTGTGAACCACCACACGAGGTCACTACCAGTACTATCTGATCAGCGGTCATCCCCCTCATGGAGATCTCGATAAGGTCGGTCAGTGAAAGTTCATGATCTGGAAATCTCCTCAAGAGGTCAAGAAACCTCAACCATGCATCATGCACTGGCTCATGGGGGTCTACTGAGAAATCTGTGATCAAAGACCACATCATATCTGCTCTATGTTGGGGGTAGTATCTCTGTAGGAACTCTAATCGTAGCTCTCACCACGTAGCAAATCTCCTTCCCAATCGTATGTGCCATTTCATGGCTCTATCCTGAAGTGAAAATGGGAAGGTATTCAACATCAGCTTCTTAGAAGTGATATCTGAATATGCTCGGGTCACACAAAACTCCTCTCAGATAGATGAAGATATGGCTCCTCGTGTACCTCCCCTGAGAATTTCGGTAGACTCTGAATGAACTCCGAGTCAAGAATGAAGGGAGTGAATGTAGAAGCTGACTGAGCTTCCTGGTCGGTATGCTCATCCATCATCCTGGCGTCGGAGGTGTCTGAAACTCGCATCTTCTCTCTGTAATCGCGTATGGAGTGCACTCTCATCCTAGCAATAAAATCATCCGGGTCTTGTATCTGGTCAGTCTGATCTCCACGGACGTCTAGTATAGCCTGCCCAAAAGAATGGTGGGAAAGGGAGGAAGGAGAGAACGGAAGGTCAGTCGTAGTTCCGACCTCCCTCGAGAGTGGACGGGAATGATGGGAGTAAGAAGGTGAAGCCGCAAGAGTCGGTAAGAAAGGAGGGCAACCCATCATCCAGGGGTAGATCAAGAGAAGAAGAAGAATAAAGGGTGGGTGGGAGGGAGAAAGATAGAAAGAAAATAGACAGAGGATAAGAAAGCGGATGGGATCTAGAAAAGAAAACAAGATCGGTCAAGCGAAAACCCCCAATTCACCTACGCACGTAGAGCTGATGACCGTGAAGGTTCGGTCTTATATCTTATCGTTTTTATTTAGGTGAGAAGACAGTCTATCAGAGTGATTAAGCGAGCTGTTGGGAATCCAACGCCTCCAGGAGACTGTCCCGATCCCAAGCTAGATCTTTCCCAGCCAGTACAAGCCGCAGACCGTTTACCGGCTACCCGATTGGCTCGCTCTGTTAAGGATATCGCGGCCCCCTTTCTCGAAAAATCAGAGCGATCCTCACTGGAGAACGATTAGCTCAAAATCAGTAGTCTGAAGAAGGGTCGGATGTGGCTCTAGCCTAGGGTGCGTGTCACTCTCTCGCCCATCCAAACCATGCAATGAGGGGATTGCTCTCCCAAGACAAATTATTAGGTGAATGTCTTTTATGATCAAGTTTGATTAATAGTCCCAATTTTATGGTTTTTGTTTTTAGGTATTTTTCAAATATCAAACAACGTACAATGAATTTTCCGATTTTCTTTTTATTCCTAAGTCTAGAAAACAGAGGGAGGAAGACGGAAAAGCTGATGTGCGATGAAATCTATGAATGCAAGCACGAGATAGAAGGCGTACCTTTCTCCAGCAGTCTACATGAAATATGATCCGTGCATAAATTTAAACTAATCTATATGGATGCAGTGCGAGAACCGTTCTAAACAGAAACTTCTATTATCGTTAAGCACAGATTTATTTGTCTAAGTCCAAGTGTGTTCTATAGGAACAGATATTCTATTAGGAGCTTTGGACCTAATGCTACATGGCTCAATCAAATAGAAACCTAAGTCTACGGGCTCAAGCAAAAAAATCCACGTGAAACAAAAGAAAATAAAGCGATAAAAACCAAAACACGGTGAGGTCCCCCGTGCACACCGGTGCTCGGTGAAACAGACCCCGTAAAGTCAACTAAGAGTCTCTGTGTTGTCACAGTATTATTACAACAATAATAGGCTGAAAAAAATAAAACTAAGCTAAGTCTAATCTAACCAAGCTCCCTTACTCCTGCTCTCCTCTCTCTCGCGCTCTCCTGCAGCTCTATACAGAAAAGAGCTGCCTCCAAGAGTCGTGGTTGCGTCGGCCTCCCGAAGAAAGCTGCCTCGATCCCTAGGCCCTCGCAAGGAAGTCAAACAAGAGATGCGCCAGTCCACAGATTATTATAATAATGAAAAATGAAATAAAATAAAATAAAATCCAAAAATAAAAATAAAAATCAAATAAAATCAAATAAAAAGAAATAAAAACAAACAAAATCAAAAACAAATAGAGAAGAAAAATAAAAGAAAAAGAAAATCGCAAAAGCCACGAAAAAGCTGACTACTAAGTCGTGCTCCTCGGCAATGTCGCCATTCTGATGATGAGAGACTTTCGTGATTCGGGTAATGGAATGAAAATCAGGGTCGTTGCGACCCGAACCGCGAAGCTCAATCAACAAGAAAAAGTAAGTCCACCAATAAAGAAAATCAAACAAGTCAAACAAATAGCGATCTCGCTATTTTATTTTACATGGTATAACTACCAGGGTTGAACACAAGGAGCACAGATTGGCAAAACCTACGAAGTAGTCGGGAATCAGGATAAAAAGAAATACAATATTTTTGGTGGTTTTTAGGTTTTTAAATTTTTTGTGATTTTTAAAATTAAGAAAAATGAGTAAAAGAAGGCAAAAAGGTACAAACAAATATTTATTAAACACACAAAAAAGGTCAGAAAATTAAAATAAAAATATTTTTGGATTTTATAAATATTCAGATGTTTTTTATATTTTTCTCAGATTTTAAAGATTTTTAGTTAATTTTCTAAAAATGAAACAAGAATAAAAATCAAAGGTAATGTGCATCCAGAATCTAAAGGCTATTTAAAAATATCTAAATAGCCTATAAAATTCAAGCAACAATTTTATAATAAAGTAAAAATAAAAATCTAACTAAAGGAAGTGAAATTGCATTTTTTGATTTTTGAATTTTTAATGATTTTTATAAGTTTTTTAGTGTTTTTCAATTTTTAGGGTTTTTTAAGTCCAAATCATACAAAAATTGCACTGAATCAAAAAGACAACAAAATAAACATATGGTATTTTTTTGGATTTTTTAGAGAATTTTTGATATTTTTAATTGGTTTTTCAAAACAGACAGAAGCAAATTTCAAGGTTTTTGAATTTGTAAAAATATAAAATGAAAACAAAATGAATCAAAAAATTCAAAAAATTTTTTACAACATGGAAGGAGCCATGTTTCCAAATTTCGTGAAATTTGGATGAAATTTGATATTTTATTCAACTAATCAAACACATCCAGCACACAGGGACCTAAGTGTAAAGAAAGTAAGTTCCAAGGGCCAAGCAGTAACACACATAAAAGTAGAGGGACAAATATGCAAAAAGCCCAAGGCCGCACGAGATTCGCACGTGAAACACACAAACAGGGGTATAAATGCAATTCTTATTTATAAAAGTTCAAATAGTAACATCAATAAAGCTCAGGCAAAGATATGCAATTAACCCAGATAGCACGTGACAGACCACGCGATGCTCAACAAGAAGGACATAAATGCAAATTCTAAAAACTTAAGGTCCTAAGTGCAAAATATCCAAACTAAAAATAACTGCGAAAAATATTTACAGGACTACAAAATAAATACAACAAATAAAGATGGCCTAAGTGTAATTTACCCTTCTTATTACAGATCCAACGGCCAAGGGGGCTTCACTTAAGATCAGATGGCTGTGAGTGGGCGATACCCCTTCGGCGATGGACAGCTGGCAGAGGATCCTCAGATAGATCCAACGGATGAGAGCTCCCCGTGAATGGACGGTTGAGATTAGAACTGGCTGGGAAGCTCGATCTGACGCTGGAGAAGCTCCCTGGAAGAACGCCGATGAACTCACCTCCGGCGAGCTTCGATCGGTCGATAAACGCAACTGGGAGGTCCTATGAGGCTGCTAGGATGGGAGAAACGCTTCTGGCGACGGTCCGCAGCCACTGGTCTGCTCCGATGGGGTCGGGAGCTACTGGAGTGCTCCGACGAAGCGAGGCACCTGGAGCTCCTGTGCTCTGGTGTTTGGACCTCCAGATGAGGCCCGTTCTCGTTCAAACCTACACAGAACAACAACTGAGTCGAGGGCAAAATGCCTCGACCAGTTAGCGAGCGAAATGGGTGAAGGGGTGAGGCGGAGTGGAGCCTTCCAGCTAGGTGATGACGGAGGAAGGCGTCGACCCTGTTCCTAGGCGTACCAGGGGGAACAGAGGGGCGAAGAAGGTGGAGAGAAGACCGGTGAAGGTGATGGGATGGTCGGAGCAACGGAAGGGTGGTCCGATCACGCGGGACGGTCCGATGAAAGCTTGCTGACCGGAAATCGAAAAAGAAGAAATTAAAGCTAACTAAGGGTTATCTAAGCTACTTGGTGGATGCTGGCATCTGGGATGAAGGTCGTGGACCTTCGAGGGTCGTCACCTTGATGGATCGAGGGTCAAAGGCTTGGGCTCACCTTACAGCGGAGCACAACGAGAAACTCGTCGGACCTGAGGCTCATCACTCGCTACCTCGCTGCTACTCGCTCTCATGCCAGCTGTCACGCAGACGAAGAGGAGGAGGTCATCGGAGACGAGGGGGACGACCAAAGATGGGAAAGAAATGACGGCTCCAGGTGACTTTATACTCGATGAGGTCTGAGAAGATGGGAGCGAAAGCGCGCAATCGGAGGAGCAGATTCCTCAAGATGAGATCGGGCGTGAATCACGGATCTGTCCTCGATATTCGGAGCCTCGGAGTGGTAAAAATGGCAAACGGATCAGTTCGGGGAATTTGGCGAAATCGAGCTGAAAACAAGATCTGGAAGAGGACCGGTCCATGGGGGGCAGTTGACCGGGGTCAACGTTCCCCCGTGGACCAATCAGAATAATCTAGAGTCAAAATTATTTAAAAAATAAATTAAAAATCGAAAAAGATTTTATTTTAAAATATTTACAAAATGAAAAATGTTTATTCATTTTCAAACTATTTTTTAGTGATTTTTATTTATTTTTATGAAAAAAATGTTATATACATTATATTATATTATATACAGGTCTAAAATACCTATGTATTTTATATTTATATTTTTATTTTCTTATTTCTGTAAAAATACTCTTATTTTATATTTTATTTATTTACAACATAAAATTTAGAGTGTAAAATAATTTTTATTTTATTTTTATTGATTATTTACATGGGTGAAATAAATTGTGATATTATTCCTATAGACAAGGTATGTACAAGGGTGAGAGAAATTATTTTTGTTTTTGTTTTAATTTTATTTTTATAATTTTAGAAATATATAAAAGATAATAGAAACATATTTTTATTTAATTTTTGTGAAAACAAAATATGTACATATAGAAGGAGGAATACAAGGTTGAATGGCCCTATCTCTCTCTACTTGTTTTATTTGGCGGTCATGCCAATGCTGACCCTCCCTTGGGTTTGGGTCACTCGATATTTATTTAAATATACCATTCTTTTTCTTTATTTCTTTATTCTTTTATTTTTGCACAAATACATGCTAATTATTGAATATTAACAGATGCATGCTCAGTGGTAACTTATTGTATTTACAACTATATGCACGGTATCTTGCCAAGATAAATAGCTAAAATAAAAGAATAAAGAGTGATGAATGAGTATTCATCACAGGTCTCCTTTGGGAATTTTGCCCTATCATCTTGTCTATGGGAAGCCATACCACCTGTCTATGGAAGTGATTCCAAAGTCACTTTGGATAGTAAATATCTGCAACCTCGACTCACAAAAAGGTGGTCAGTAGAGAAAATTGGATCCGAACAAGCTCCTGGAAATCTGAGACTACACCTACAACAACAATTTGATGTATAAATAGAAGGTCAAATGATGGCACGATAAGCATATCAGAAGAAAGACCTTCAAACCTGGAGAAAAAGTGTGGTTTTTCGATGCGAAGTTGAAGATTTTTCTAGGAAACTGAAGAGTAAATGGACATGCCCCTATATTGTGAAAACTATGTGTGACAACGAAGTATCCTCATATCAAAATTGTCACCTGACACACATCCCTTCATCGTCAATGGCCAGTTGTTGAAGCCGTACTTAGAGCATGATATATTCCTAACCGTAGTCGACTCTATTCAAATAGTGTTTGATAAAGACCCTTAACTCTTCAACATGATCAGTGGAACCGGACAATGCTCCCAAGAATATATTCGATTGATTTTCTTCTTTTCTTCTTTTCATTTCTATTTTTCATATCTTTCTTTTGTGATGCACTCATCCCATTCATCTGTGCTATACTTAGGATATGCTTCATCCTAAGTATATGGGGGATGAGTGTTCTCTGGTTATTCATTATTCTTTCGCTCGCTTGTTCCCCATTTTGTGATACTATGTCTATACTTAGGTGTATTTAACTTCAAGTATAGGGGGAACAAGCCAATCTATTGATTTCATAAATTCCGATCCCTCCATCATCCCTATTTTGTATACAGTCTATTATACTAGGATTATGTAAAGCCTTGAACTTGGCATATCTCAGATCCTATATAATAAGATACGGCTCTTCAAGAGAAAACCAACGAAATTTGTTTCGTGTAAATCGGACTTCGTTTCGAATTGTTATGATTTTCGGAAGAAAGAGAAGTAAGGAAGGCTAAGATGTCATTAACCATAATGACTGTCATTAAGACTAACTAAGTGTGATTAAAGAAACTAATAATGGATTGAAAACTGCTAATGATCATTAACGACACTAATCAATAGTTAGCAAAAGATAAGCGTAAACTGCGAAAGTTAAATCACGATTAGTGAAATTTAATCACGATTAATGTTAATTAAGCATCATTAGCGAAACTAGAATCATCTAGAATGTTCTAACTTAAGCCCCAAGTTTGGGATAGGTTTTGGCCAAAACCAAGGGCTGCTAAACCATGGTTAAGGTCTAAACCATGGTTTTCTAACCATGGTTAGTGGTTTTCTGGAGCCTATAAATAGACCTCCCCTACCCATTCATTCTCTATGATTTCTACTACCACCACAACCCCAAGGACTAGGGTCGAGAGGTCGGGAGGAGGAGTGGGAGGCGAGGGAGGAGCGCTAGCGAAGTGCTACCGGGAGAATGAGGAGGAGAAAGGTATGATCCTCTCTTAGTTTGTTTCGTAAGGTAGGATTTCAATTCATCCTCTTTTCTTCCAAGTTGGTTCTTGATTCATCTTTCTTTTCGATTCGTTTTATGTTTTGGTTCGAGGAGAAATCTGTGTAACACCCTACTTAGGTGCGGGCGGCTATGCACGTCAGTGAACCCTATGATTCGTCACACATTCACTCATCTAAGACGCGTGGTATCTACCGATTCTCCATCGCTTATGTTTCTATTCTTCCAATTATGCTTTTACAGTTATTTTGATGGAGAAATCTGTGTAATACCCTACTTAGGTGCGGGCGGCTATGCACGTCAGTGAACCCTGTGATTCGTCACACATTCACTCACCTAAGATGCGTGGTGTCTACCAATTCTTCATCTCTTGTTATTTGAGTATAATCTTTTAGTTTTGCTGTTGTTTTCCTCACGATTGATTTTATAGAGGAAATTCTTTTCATTTTTATTTTGAAATATGTCCTGATAGAAGGAGAAACTCTGCCAAAATTTTCCGAGAATTATATCCCGATATAAAGGAAAACTCTGCCGAAATTTTCTAAGAAATATGTCGCAATTTAAATGGAAACTCTGCTAAAATTTTCCTAGAAATATCACCCCGTATAAGGGGAAGCTCTGCTGAAATTTCAAGAGAAAATATGTTCTTGGCGTTCTTCGTGTTCTTCGTGTTCTTCACGTTCTTTGTGTTCTTCGTTCGTTCTTCGCGTTCTTGACACGTTCTTAGCATTTTTGATACAAAAATGAAATTCGATCTTTTCAGGAGCCTTAAAACATCCTTTCTAAAAATGAAACACGATAAAGCCTTGCATACGCGAGAAAGAGCTCGATTAGGTAACGAAATACTTCCTTTTGTTGTTGGGTTTTCAAACGAGATTATTGAAATTCTTGATTTTATGTTCTGTGCTATAAAGAACCCTAATTTTGGCTATTTTTGATAAAGTCTAAACAGTTGCTTTATGATTCCCACTAAAATAAGGATTAAGCATCAAATCGATGTGGTAGCTTTGAAAGTTAGGGTTTGGGAGTTAAAATTGGCATAAATACGAGTATATACGCATATGAATAATATATATGTGAGTTTATAAGAATTACATCATGGGAATTGATGTGGTTTGAGTTGGATCCTGAAAGGATCATGTGTCACATTAAGGATGTCTGGGAGTAGAACTACAGATCGGACATGCAACCTGTAGGTTTGTTGGATGGAACCCGTATTGGCGTTTCCCTACCTAGGTAGTAAACGGTTGCCCTATTATGATAAGTGCGGACGAAATGAATGTTTTGCAACGCATGGTACCGGGAGCCAATATCTTCGTGTTGAACAACGGAAGATGTGGGCGTGCCATGTGGAGGCACGGGTGGTTCAATAGCGGCTGGGTCACGATAATATGTATTTAAAGCCGCTAGGTTATAAGATAAAATGTTAGCATGAGGTTTTAAGCAACCGAGTCCTCGAGAACGGTGTGCTCATTTGTTTTCCGGGCGGAGGGTTTGAGACCCTGTTTAGTAAAATAAAAGAAAATTGTCAGGGTAGTATTGGAGTATTGGTTGAGGCGACGTACGACGGCATAAGCTTACCAAGATCAACGTAATCTCCGATCCCGAAGTGTCCACAACTTCGGAGTCCTTATAGTGGTGAGATAATTCCCTGGACTAATCCCTGACGTGGAATAGAAAGGAATAAAACTTAAATTAATGAGAAGGAATGGTACTTTTTGTGATAACAAGTTTTGAAAAATTACCCATTTATTTGCTTTTCCGTTCTTCGTTACTTAGCATTCGCTAATTTTATCCTATGATTTATGAAAAACCCAATAGGTATCGGTGAGCCAACGCATGGACCTTAATAGACATCCAGCCAACCATAGTAGCTTTACTTTGTAAGGTAGTTAGTAATCTTTTGTATATTTTCCTTTCAAGCCGATGTATATGTAAATGGTTATAGTGGGAGAATGTATCATCTGAACATTATTTGGTGAATGGAAAAGTGTTGAAATACTTTCTTCTGAATATACTTTATTTTAGTCCGTTTCTGAATGTTAGTTGTGATTGCTGAATAAATTATTACTGAGCAACCAGATCTGGTTATGGGAGGATCCGACAGCCCGGAATTGGGGTCGCGAAAGATTGGTATCAGAGCTAGGTTACTCCAGTAATTTATTTAGTAATTAACAACTATGAGCGGTATTCAGAAAACTATGGTTGTATTAAGATCCTTTAATGTTAGTAACTGACTGCAGTACCATTCACAAGTCATTGTCCCTTATATACATCATGCTAAGACATATAGGATCTGACCTTTGACCTTGACTTATCCTAGGATCATGGCAGACCAAGACGTGTCTAGACAATTAACGGCTATGATGGCAATGCTCCAAGACATGGGGCAAAGGCAACAAGCATTGGAGGAGATGCTCAATGCACAAGTTGAGAGACCCGAGGCATCTAAGCCTGCGGATGCTAGGATTGAAGGTTCTGTCCATCTTTCTGAGGAAGAATCTAGTTACCTTCCTTCAACTGAGTCTGCTCCTACCCCGATTGAAGGAGCAATGGAGAAGGCCCTTCTTAGACACCAAACATTACTAGATAATTATCGAAAGGGAAAAATTCCTCGATTCAAAGGTGTAGAGACACCCGCTGAGGCTGAGTTATGGCTCGATGACGTTACTAGGATGTTGAGGATAATCCATGCACCATTTGACACCTGGGTGCACTTTGCTGATTACTCCCTAGCAGATTACGCACGACGATGGTGGAGAGCAATTTCCAAGAAATTAGCAGATCCTGTTCAATGGGATATCTTTGAAGAGAGGTTCCGAGCTCACTTCTGTCCCTCTCATTGGGAAGAATTAAAGAGGAGAGAGTTGGCTTCTCTGAATTAGGTATCTAAGACCATATGAGATTATCATATCCACTTTACTGAGCTATTACGTTACTCACCAGCTTTAGAAGCTTTACCACAAGAGCGTCTTACCAAATTCGTTAGCGGTCTTCAGGGAGATCTACGAGAAAAGTTTGCTGGTTTTAGAGCTACAACCGTAGATGAAGCAATGGACATCGCCTCTCGTATTGAGATGGAGAGAGATGAAAACCACCAAAGAAGAAGTTTCCACTTTAACGGTGGACCATCCAAAAGCAAGGCACATTATAACCGTAGAGATCGTCGCTATCATCCAGCCGATTCCAATATAAGCTCACCACAGACCTTGGGCCAGGAATTATCAGGAAGAGGGGGTTTCTCTAGACCTCCACTATACCCCAGTAACTCAGCACCAGGAACTAGTACTTCTGTGGTTGGGTCTTCAGCTCATACAGGAACACGTGCATGTTATCACTGTCATCAAGAAGGTCATATTAGGAAAGACTATCCGTCGTTGAGAGGTTCAGGGTTTAAACCAACTCCGATTAATAGTATAACATCCACCCCGAGCAATGGAGCAACATGCGGAGGAAGACATGGTAGAGTTCGTGGCTCACAAGGAACATCTCCTAAACAACAACCACCACAAAGCGTTGCGGGTTCTAGCTTGCGTATTCCTAATGGCCAGCTCAATGCAATTACTGAAGAACAAGCCTACAATTCAGGCACGGTCGTACGAGGTATTATTACTATTCATGGCTTTTCAATACATGCCTTATTTGATTCTGGTGCTTCACATTCATTTATTGCTCGGCGGTTAGTACCCACTTTGGGTAAGGTACCAGTAGAAGCACAAAAATCCTATCTGATCAAGGGACCAGGAGGACAAGTGTTTATAATCCGAGAAATCCTGGATGATTGTGTAGTACTGATAGCAGGACATCAGTTACCTGTTTCCTTATTACTTATTGAAATGGATGACTTTGATCTCATTCTTGGGATGGATTGGCTAGAAAGGCATCATGCATGCCTTGATTGTTTCCGGAAGACAGTAACTTTTCACATTCCTAACTTGATAGAGTTCCAATTTATTGGAAAGACATCCAGTGATGATGTCAAGTACATATCTACTTTAAAGGCTCAACAACTGTTAGAACAAGGGTGCCAAGGCTATTTAGCTTATGTATCCACTACATCAGGGTCATAAAGAATGACAGAAGATGTGCCTATAGTATGCGAGTTTCCTGATGTATTTCCAGAAGAACTACCTGGATTATCACCTGAGCGAGAGATTGAATTTGAAATCTCTCTTATACCTGATACTCAACCTATCTCTATCCCTCCATATAGGATGGCACCATCTGAGTTACGAGAGTTAAAGGCACAGTTGCAAGAACTATTAGATAAATGATTCGTTCGTCATAGTACTTCACCATGGGGAGCCCCTGTCTTACTTGTCAGGAAAAAAGATGGGTCAATGTGGTTTGCATTGACTATAGACAACTAAACAAGAAGACCGTAAAGAACAAGTATCCTCTGCCAAGGATAGATGATCTCTTTGACTAGTTACAGGGTCCGACTGTGTATTCCAAGATTGACTTAAGATCTGGATACCATCAGTTGAAGATAAAAGAGGAGGATATCCCCAAGACAGCCTTTCGAACTAGATGGACATTATGAATTCTTAGTTATGCCTTTTGGACTGACAAATGCCCCAACAACTTTCATGGATCTCATGAATAGAGTATTCAAGGAGTTCTTAGATCACTTTGTACTTTGTAGTAGTCTTTATTGATGATGTGCTTATTTACTCCAAGGATAAGTATCTGCTGAACATCATCTCAGGCAGGCACTTGAAACTCTAAGGAAGAACAAATTGTATGCTAAATATAACAAATGTGACTTCTGGTTATCTTAAGTATCTTTCTTAGGCCATGTTATTTCTGGGAAAGGTATATCAGTTGATCCTACAAAGGTTAGTGCGGTGATGAGTTGGGAACGCCCGAAGACTGTCACAGAAATACGATCTTTTCTAGGTTTAGCTGGATATTATAGAAGATTCGTAAAGGACTTTTCACGAATAGCATTGCCAATGACTAGACTAACTCGGAAGGAAGTCCCATTCTTATGGTCTGATACATGTGAAGCTAGTTTTCAGACACTGAAAGAATGCCTAACATCTGCACTAATCCTTACTCTACCCTCTGGGAGTGAAGGGTTTACAGTGTACACTGATGCGTCTAAAGAAGGACTTGGGGCAGTTCTTATGCAACATGATAAGGTAGTTGCGTATGCATCACGACAGCTCAGGATACATAAAAAGAACTACCCAACACATGACCTTGAATTAGCTGCTGTAGTTTTTACTTTAAAGATATGGAGACATTACCTCTATGATATTACTTTTGAAATTTTCACTGATCATAAAAGCTTGAAATATCTATTTGATCAGAAGGAACTCAAAATGAGACAGAGACGGTGGCTAGAGTTGTTGAAAGACTATGATTGCACTATCTCGTACCACCCTGGTAAGGGGAACGTCGTAGCAGATGCCCTTAGCAGAAGAACCTATTCACCTGGGTTGGTGAATGCTATCTACTTCTGGGGTTTACTATCAACGTTAAGTGAATGGAAACCATTTGATAGTAGTGTTGATACTATAACTATTCCTCACTAATACAAACCAGATATCTGGGATAGAATAAAGAAAGGACAGGAGGATCGAGTCCTTAAAGACTTGAGACAACAACTTGAGAAGAATGAGATAGAGGGATTCCAGATACAAGATGGGATACTGTATAACCATCATAGAGTTTGTGTACCAAACACACCTGAACTAAGGAAAGACATCTTACGTGAAGCGCAGTGCTCAAGGTTATCTATTCATCCAGGAATTACAAAGATGTATAAGGATCTTCATTCATACTTTTGGTGGTCGGGAATGAAGAAAGATGTTGCTGAGTTTGTGAATTCATGTTTCACTTGACAGCAGGTAAAGGCTTCACACCAAAAGCCACCATGATTATTGCAACCCCTCCCTATACCTGAATGGAAATGGGAAAGCATTTCCATGGACTTCATTACTGGCTTACCTCAGACGACTGGTAGTAAAGATAGTATCTTGGTTATAATAGATCATCTGACCAAGGTAGCACACTTTATTCCGATAAGCTTATCTTTCACTCCAGACCAGCTTGATGAGTTATATATTACACATGTGATTCGCCTCCATGGTATCCCAAAGGAAGTAGTTTTTGATCGAGATTCACGATTTACATCACACTATTGGAAGAACTTCATGAAAGCCTTAGGTACACAACTATGCTTGAGTACATCATATCATCCACAAACAGATGGTCAGTCAGAACGTATGATTCATACACTAGAGGATATGATACGAGCGTGTGCCTTAGAATGGAAGGGATCATGGATTAAACATTTACCTCTTGCAGAATTCACATACAACAACAACTACCATACAAGTATTGGCATGGCACCATTTGAAGCACTTTATGGACGTAGGTGTACTACTCCTTTGTGTTGGCAAGAGGTCAGGATATAGAACCTTTATGATTCAGATACACTGCAAGAGACACGGGAAGCTGTAGATCTTGCTCGAAAAAGACTATTGACTGCTCAAAGTCGCCAAAAAAGCTATAGTGATACTAGGCGAAGAGACCTTGAGTTTGAGGTAGGTGACTTTGTATTTCTCAAAGTATCACCTATAAAGGGAATTCAAAGGTTTGGTGTGCATGGGAAGTTAGCAACCAGGTTCATGGGTCCCTTTGAAATTATTCAGCGAATTGGAAAAGTTGCCTATAGACTTGTACTTCCTCCACATCTTTCGGCAATACATGATGTATTTAATGTATCAAATCTTAGAAAGTACATTAGGGATCCAGAGCATAATATAAGTTTAGATGATTTACATGTTGAGCCAGACTTGACATACCAAGAGATACCTGTGCAAATACTTGAAAGGGATATCAAGAAGTTGAGAAACAAAGAGGTGCCTTTAGTTAATGTATCGTGGCGGAACCAAGAGTTTGAAGAAGCCACATGGGAACCTGAGACAGAAATGAGAGAGAAATGCCCGTACTTGTTTGAATGATAACACTATGTATTATGTATATGTTCATTATAAATGAAAGGACGTTCATTCTCTTTAAGGTTGTTATGATTTCAATCCTCTTTAAGGTTTTTATGCTTGTATTTCTAGTTTTGAGGACGAGACTTTCTTTAAGGTTGTTATAATTGTAAATCCTTGAACTTGACATATCTCGGATCATATATAATAAGTTTCGGCTCTTCAAGAGAAAACCAATGAAATTTGTTTCGTGTGAATCGGACTTCGTTTCGAATTGTTATGATTTTTGAAAGAAAGAGAAGTAAGGAAGGCTAAGATGTCATTAACCTATAATGACCGTCATTAAGACTAATTAAGTGTGATTAAATAAACTAATGATGGATTGAAAACCTCTAATGATCATTAACGACACTAATCAATAGTTAGCAAAAGATAAGCGTAAACCGCGAAAGTTAAATCGCTATTAGTGAAAGTTAATCACGATTAGTGTTAATTAAGCGTCATTAGAGAATCTGGAATGTTCTAACTTAAGCCCCAAGTTGGGGATAGGTTTTGGCCAAAACCATGGGCCAAAACCTTGGGCTGCTAAACCATGGTTATCTAACCATGGTTAGTGGTTTTCTGGAGCCTATAAATAGACCTCCCTACCCATTCATTCTCTATGATTTCCACAACCATCACCACCCCAAGGGTTAGGCTCGAGAGGTCGGGAGGAGGAGTGGGAGGCGAGGGAGGAGCGCTAGCGAAGCGCTGCCGGGAGAATGAGGAGGAGAAAGGTATGATCCTCTCTTAGTTTGTTTCGTAAGCTAGGATTTCAATTCATCCACTTTTCTTCCAAGCTTTGTTCTTGATTCATCTTTTCTTCTGATTCATTTTCTGTTTTGGTTCGAGGAGAAATCTGTGTAACACCCTACTTAGACACGAGCGGCTATGCACGTCAGTGAACCCTGTGATTCGTCACACATTCACTCATCTAAGACACATGGTGTCTACCGATTCTCCATCACTTATGTTTCTATTCTTTCAATTATGCTTTTACAGTTATTTTGATGGAGAAATCTGTGTAATACCCTACTTAGGTGCGGGCGGCTATGCACGCCAGTGAACCCTGTGATTCGTCACACATTCACTCACCTAAGATGCGTGGTGTCTACTGATTCCTAATATCTTGTTGTTGAGTATATCTTTCAATTTTCTTGTTGTTTTCCTCACGATTGATTTTATAGAGGAAATTCTTTTCATTTTTATTTTGAAATATGTCCCGATATAAGGGGAAACTTTGCCGAAATTTTCCGAGAATTATGTCCCGATACAAGGGGAAACTCTGCCGAAATTTCCGAGAAATATATCCCGATATAAGGGGAAACTCTGCCGAAATTTTCCTAGAAATATCACCCCATATAAGGGGAAACTCTGTTGAAATTTCAAGAGAAAATATGTTCTTGGCGTTCTTTGCGTTCTTCGTGTTCTTTGCGTTCTTCGTGTTTTTTCGTTCGTTCTTCGCGTTCTTGACACGTTCTTAGCATTTTTGATACAAAAATGAAATTCGATCTTTTAAGGAGCCTTAAAACATCCTTTCTAAAAACGAAACATGATAAAGCCTTGCATACACGAGAGAGAGCTCGATTAGGTAACGAAATCCTTCCTTTTGCTGTTGGGTTTTCGAACGAGATTATTGAAATTCTTGATTTTATGTTCTGTGCTATAAAGAACCCTAATTTTGGCTATTTTGATAAAGTTTGAACAGTTGCTTTATGATTCCCACTAAAATAAGGATTAAGCTTCAAATAGATGCGGTGGCTTTAAAAGTTAGGGTTTGGGAGTTAAAATAGGCATAAATACGAGTATATACGCATATGAATAATATATATGTGAGTCTATACTAAGTATTGCTGATTATGCAAATCGAAGAATTAACGAAAGAATTACATCATGGGAATTGATGTGGTTTGAGTTGGATCCTGAAAGGATCATGTGTCACGTTAAGGATGACTGGGAGTAGAACTGCAGGTTGGGCATGCAACCTATAGGTTTGTTGGAAGGAACCCGTATTGGCGTTTCCCTACCTAGGTGGTACACAGTTGCCCTATTATGATAAGTGCGCACGAAATGAATGTTTTGCAACGCGTGGTACCGGGAGCCAATATCTTTGGGTTGAACAACGAAAGATGTGGTCGTGCCATGTGGAGGCACTGGTGGTTCAATAGTGACTGGGTCACGATAATATGTATTTAAAGCCGCTAGGTTATATGATAAAATGTTAGCCTGAGGTTTTAAGCAACCAAGTCCTCGAGGACGGTGTGCTCATTTGTTTTCCGAGCGGAGGGTTTGAGACCCTGTTTAATAAAATAAGAGAAATTTGTCAGGGTAGTATTGGAGGATTGGTTGAGGTGACGTGCGGCGGCATAAGCTTACCAAGATCAACGCAATCTCCAATCTCGAAGTGTCCACAGCTTCGGAGTCCTTATAGTGGTGAGGTAATTCCCTGGACTAATCCCTGACGTGGAATAGAAAGGAATAGGACTTAAATTAATGAGAAGGAATGAACCTTTTTGTGATAACAAGTTTTGAAAAATTACCCATTTGTTTGTTTTTCCCTTCTTCGTTACTTAGCATTCGCTAATTTTATCCTATGATTTATGGAAAACCCAACAGGTGTCGGTGAGCCAACGCAAGGACCTTAGTAGACATCCATCCAACCACAGTAGCTTTACTTTGTAAGGTAGTTAGTAATCTTTTGTATATTTTCCTTTCAAGCTGATGTACATGTAAATGGTTATAGTGGGACAATGTATCATCTGAACTTTTTTTGGTGAATGGAAAAGTGTTGAAATACTTTCTTCTGAATATACTTTATTTGTAGTCTGTTTTTGAATGTTAGTTGTGATTGCTGAATAACCAGATCCGATTATGGGAGGATCCGACGGCCTAGAATTGGGGTCGCGAAAGATTAGTTGATCGAAAGTATGGGGGGGAGCGACTTCTTATTCTATATTTAGTCGTTTTAGTATAGATTTTTCTATACTTAGCACAAGTTATGTCTTCCTTTTTCTCTCTGACCTATGAGGACATTGCTCAACCTAAGTATATGAGGGTCATATATACATTGTATATACTTTAGACATAACTCATACTTTCGTATTTTTAAATAATATGGTTGAAATACTATATGAATCAGAATGTACAATAAACCAGCTATAAGAATATTCCTATATAAACTTATACTAAATTTTTCAAAAATTTGTGTATATATTGATTAATAAACTGGTTTAAAAATATTTTTGTAAAATGATTTGAAAAATGATTGTAAAATGACTTGAAAAATCTTTTGAAAACTATTTGGAAAACTTTTTGCGAAATATTTTCAAACCATTATAAAAATCTTATGTACACTTTTGTAAAAAGTTGTTTCATTTGTTTGAATAAACTTTTTGAAAATTCGGCTTGCAAATGATTTTGAAAATGGTGTTAAAAAGATTTTGAAAAATCTATCTATATCGTTTGAAAAATCTTTGTAAAATGATTTGCAAATTTTGTAAATGATTGCAAAATTGTTTATAAAATTACTTGAAAAATAAGTTTTCAAAATATTTATGAAAATGTCTTCAAACAATTTTGAGAACCTTATACATAATTATAGCAAATATTTTTTTACAAGCCTTACATATATACATATATAAAATATCTGTAAATAACAACTCACTTCTATAACTTCCAAATATAAATCCTTCAACCTATGCTTGTAAATATTGATGCACACCCGTGTAAATATTTTTATAAACTTCTTTCAATAACTCTCGTAAAAAATCCCTAAAAAATTTTAAATCCAAAACCTATAAAAACCTGCAAAATGATTTCAAAAAATGCATAAAAATTTGCAAAACTTTTTCAAAAATCCATAAAAAGTTCAAAATAAGAAACTTACTTCACAAAAGATTTCTTTTTCATTGTATAGTCCGAAGATTGGAGCCTGGTTTAGACCTTAATATAGTTAATTTTAGAAGGAACCCATTAAGATCTAGAATTGAGATATTTCAGGTCACCTTGACTTAATTCTTTATGTTTCATGAGACCATGTTCATGAGTCGATTCAATGTGTCTAATGAGAACCTTTCAGGTCATCCATACGACTCTTGAGACATCGACTTGACTAGAAACCTTGCACTTAACACTTATCTCAACCCAGATGGATTATTGAATGATCCTGGAGTCTAAGTCGGGACGATACTAGGCCACTTTATCAAGGATGGCTCATGAACCATTCTTGGGGAATGTTGAAACCGATACTTCAACCCACTTCTTCTAGTAGCATTGATATCTAATGTCAGGAGACTAGATTGAGACAACACTTCAGACGAGAAAAAGTTTGCTAGCACAAAATTTTCCAAGACCCTAAAATATGGGAAGATCAAAAGATTCTATATCCATAGAGGTAAAAATAATAATATAGAGCAATACAAAGAGCAATATCGAAAAGAAGCCTACACCAAAAACTCCACAAAAATTTGAGCTTTAGAAAAAGCATGCTTCTTGGTGAAGACTTAGTTACACTGATTGAGCTTCACAAGGGAATGTGACTAAACTAGTTCATTCCCACTTCTTTTCCATTTCTTCTAGCTTCTCCTCCATTTCGATTTTGATACTAGCATGCAACTGACCTTAGAAGGGAATATCTGGCTTTATGAGGATGAGTTGCCAGAGGCGGAGACTCCTTAATTGTTCAATGGTTTATCTGGGAAGAGCTAGCAAATTCACACACATGGTCCTATCATTTCAAGGTTGCGAGAGTATGCGACTGAAAGGATGGTTCTGATCAGACTGTGTATCGATCTGAATGGTAGGAATATGGAACCTAAGGTTGTTGTATCACACTTCGTAACCCTAATGTGGTTCGAATAAACCAAGATTCCAAAGGTCTTAACTGAGCTCCAAACTTTGATTTTTTAA
Source organism: Ottelia alismoides (assembly GCA_037367405.1). NCBI lineage: Eukaryota > Viridiplantae > Streptophyta > Magnoliopsida > Alismatales > Hydrocharitaceae > Ottelia > Ottelia alismoides. The sequence continues at coordinate 233,302 of JAZKJV010009535.1, forward strand.
GGCAAATTTAAAAGTAAAAAATTATTCTAGCTTCTTTCTTTTTCTTTTCTTCTTTTTCTTTTTCAACATTTATTAGCATAAGTGTTTGCTAGGGATTAGAAAAGACAAGTATAGGGCGGTGATGAATCACCAATTTTGTCAAAAATACTGAGTGACCCTAGACCCATAGACACAATCATCATGATGACTTGGTCGACAAAGAATAAAGTAGGGGAGATAGGGCAGAGAAATTGTACAGATAAGACTCAAACAAACCTAATTTGATTTGACAATAATAGGTTTTTTGGGACCTATTTTATTTTCACATTTTTACACCTAAAATAAATAAATCTTCAACATGAATATTATACATAAAAATACAAAGAAAAATATAAAATTTATTTCATTCAAAAATAATGCATGGTGTGCCCGTGACACACGGAATAAATAGTAGCAAATAAAATTTTACAGACTTGTATCTTCTCCATACTGACTCAAAATTCACCAAACTCACCTTTATTATTTATGAAATTAAATTATCTATTTAATGAATGTGGTTTCATTTAATTTATAATTAAGATACAAAGGTTGGATTTGGGCCCTCATTATACAATTTACATGTATAAAATATTCATTATATTTATTCTATATATTTTTAGCATTCTTATATTTTATATAATTTCAAGTATTGTTTAAAATACATGTAACCAATTAAAATAAAAGAAAACCATACAAAATACGTTAAAATAAATAGTATACTTCAATATATAGATGAATTGTACCTATAAAGTTCCTATATAAGATTTATACTTAATTAGTTTAGTATATAGATAAACTCAGAAAAAATACAATAAAAATATGTAAAAGTGTATTTAAATAAGTTATAAATATATAAATTTTGTGTATAAAATATTAAAATATGCAATACAATCTAAAAAATAAAATATGTAAAATACATGTATTTTTACCTATATAAATACGTGTAAATATTAACATGTAATAAATGAAATTGTAAAAATAAATAAAAATATCCAACAAATGCTACATAAAATTACAAACATATTTTATTTTTTAACTTTAATTTAATAAATTTAATTTCTATTTTTAAACGAATTTATAAAACATTTCAACTGTATTGACTCCAACCCCACCTGTGCCAAGCTTCACCTACCCCCTCTTCTCCATTTTCGCAGACCTTCCCCACTACACCATCTCCCTCAAGACCTTAACCTATCTCCAACCCTATCGTCCTTCTCCTTCTCTCATACCGAATCTCCACAAACCATCATCTTTCCTCCCGCCATCTTCTTTCCCTTGTTGCCCCTTGCCATCCTTTAAATAAATCGCGCCGACAACCTTTCCCATTTTGATCGCTGATGACCCAAAAATCGACCGACTAAGGTGAAATAAATCAGAGAAATGTCATTGTCCTTAATTAACCAAATTGGTCACAAGAAAAATAAAACCACTCAAGAAATCAAGCAAGGAATGTAAGTGATCTTGCTATTTTATTTACATGGTATAGCGATTAGGGTCGAACACAAGGAGCACGATTTTAAAACAAACTAGTCAAATTTCTGAAAAACAAAGCATTTTTAGTGGTTTTTAATTTTGCAAAATTTTAATTTTCAATAAAATAAAATAAGCACAAAATATAAGACAACACACACAACACTCTTTTTGGATTTTTTAAAATGATAAAAATGCTAAAAAAATAAAGTAAAAATATTTTTGGGTTTTATAGGTTTTAAAATAGGGATTTTTACCCAGCAGACCCTATAAACTTTGCCAATCACCTCCACGACCTTTGAAACAACCTAATTCCCCCATCGACCCCGTAAACTTATCAACTCTTACCCCATGAACCCTCCGGGTAATATGTTTTAAGCCCTTAAGGGTTCTTGGGGTAATTTACAAGGTCGATGGGGTAATTATGTTGTGCAAAAGGTCATAGAGGTATTTTAAAACGTTTATAGGATCTGATGGGTAAAAATCCCTTTAAAATATTTTTGGGAATTTTTGTAGTATTTTTTGATATTTTTATGGATTTTTAAAAATCAAACAATGCTAAAAACAAAAAACAATTCACAGCCATGAATAATTTGCAAATTAAAAATCTTAAACTGCCTAAAATTCCTGGATGATAATTTTCTGATAAAATATAGATAAAATCCTACAAGCAGAAACTGCAAATACAATTTTGAGATTTTTTTTATTTTCTAAATTTTTATAAGATTTTGAGTGGTTTGTAATTTTTAGGGTTTTTATAAGGGTTTCAAGGAAAATTAATAATGGAAATAAAGCACTATGAAAGACATCTACATGAACTTTTATGAGATTTTTAAATATTTTTCGAATTTTTATAACATAAACAGGACCTTTTTAGGGTTTTTTTGAATTTCTATAGATAGAAAATGCAATTAAATCAACTTAAGAATAATACCATAAATACCACACTCTAGCAGGAGCTAACTATAATTTTTAGGTAATTTTTAAAGTTAATTAAATATTTATTTCTTCACATGAAAGACGTAATTGAAAATAGTTCACAAGGACCTCACTGCAATTATTTTATCTTTCTAGACCAAACAATAACACGCTATAAAAGCACTCTGCAAGTTAATCCCAAAACAAGGCATGGCATAAAACACATGATCGAGGCTCACAAAGAGTACATATGAAAATTTCAAATCATGGCATTCATATCATAACATCCAGAAAGTGCAAGACTAAATGTTGCACATACAACAAAGCACGTGGGGATACACATGACTAAAACTCGAAGGGACTAAAATGCAAATACGAAAAAATAGAGGGTCCGAACTGCAAATGTCTTCGACTACGTAATTTATTACTGGACTAAAACTAAAGAGGAAAACATGCATGGATAATGTGTAATATACCCAATGGCGGCACATGGTGCACACAGATGAAGCATTGATGCACGACCCTGATGGCTACTGTAGGGGGATCTGACGGTCTGGTGGTTGTCGCAGACGTGCGGTCAGATTTGGACAAGTCAGGTCTGATATAATGGTCTGGACACCCCTTTTGTCGGGCAGCTCAGATGACTAGGCCCAAATCAAATTCGAGCGTCAGGATGAGATGCGAGTGAAGGGGTCAGATCCAAATTGGGATGAGTCCCTCGATCGGACTGTGGCAAAGATGGCTGGAAGAACACCCGTCCAGCGAGCTTTGCTTGAGCATGGATGACGATCCATGGCTTTGATGAAGCTGGCTGAAGAGCCCAGCACGGTCGTGGGAGTACTCCACATGATGGAAGGCTCTAAGGGAAAGATGGTCGATCGGATGAGGCGTACGTTGGTGCTCTGCCTGCAACTTCTCTGCCTGAGCAGTTGGGGCTTCAAATGGTACTCCAAGTACGTACTGGTACCTGCAGAGGGTAGAAGGACTAGGGGACGACACTCCGGTCCGGTTTATTGCATAGATAAGTAGGAGAAGCGATAGGGAGTGGGTTTGTGGGTTTCAGGTGAAGGCGGGGGAGGAAACCCAGCCTTAATCTCGCTATGATGGGCGAGCCTAAGGGGGAAAGGTTGCGTAGGAAGATACAGGGTGAATCGAGGAGGCGATCTGTGCGGATGAGTGGGTTATCGCCTCAATCGAGCTACGACAGGCTAGGAGGCTTCATGCGGCGAAGCTCCGACCACGTTGTGAGCTACGAAGAGCTACTCCACCCGTGGTTGTCACTCCACTGAAGGTAGCTAGCAGGGTATGGTGGCACAAGGGACGAGCTGGGGAGCCGCTAGAGGTGGAAGGAAGGATTATATAGGGTGCTCGAGGGTCTAGAAAGATCAGAGCACAATGTAGAACCCTAGGAAGATCCGGTTGCGCTTAGGGATCCAGGAGGATCATGGATCTTAAGGCTTCAATCAGGCACATGAATCAAGGCAAATGGAGATCAAAGTCGGGCGCTAAAATTTGGAGAAGAAGCTCCTGCGACATGAAGTCAAACCTAGCGACACAAAAATCCGATCGACTAAGATGGAAAAAATAAGCAAGCGTCGTTGTTACTAGCCAATCAATTCGGTCAATCAAGAAAATAGAAAGCACTCAGATAAGTCAATCAAAATAAGGTAATGTAATATCAAACAGTCTCTGCTATTTATTTAACCTGGTATAGCGACCAGGGTCGAATACAAGGAGCACAAAAATATACGAAGTAGTCGGTAATCAGAAAAACAAAAACATATTTTTATCAATTTTAATTTTGTAAATTTTATATTTTTTAAAATAAGAAACAAGACGAAGCAATAAAAGACTAACAAGCTTCAACAATTTCTATTAAGAGTCAAAAATACCGAAAAATAGGAAATAAATTTTTTATGTTTTTCAAATATCAGATGTTTTTGTTGATTTTATGGGTTTTTTCCAATTTTTATATGATTTTATATAAATCACAGAAAGACAAGAATTGAAAACAATGTACAACCTGGATAGAAAAGAAAATTTAAAATATTAAAAATGTCCAAATGTCCCTGGTCGTGATTTTTATGAGAGAGCAAATAAAAATAGCTACAAGCAAGAACTAAACGCTTATTTTTATTTTTCTAGATTTTTTTATGATTTTTATAAGTTTTTATTCTTTTACAATTTTTAGGGCTTTTCTAAGAGATAATGCACCAAAAATAGGATTGGAATGAAAACACACAAAGACAAGCATACAGAAAATTTTATTTAATTTTTAAGACAATTTTTATATTTTTTGGTATTTTAGAAAATAGACAGATTAGTTTTTAGGGGTTTTTAATTTTTAGATAATATCAAATAAAACTATGCTAATTCACAAAAATTACCGTAAATATTATGTGTTAGCAGGAGATAACTGTAATTTTTTATGGAGTTTTTGGAGTTAATTAGGTATTAATTTGATTAAAAACCAAGCGCACAATACATATGGACTTAGATGCAATTATTTAAAAGTTGCAGGCCAAATAATAACACCATTAAAAGCTGAAGGGCTTGATCTGCAAATTAGCCAGAAAACACATACACACTACACGTGACACATGCTCAGAGGGGCATAAATGCAAATACTAAAAAAGTTCCCATTCAAAACGTAACATCCATGAAGTATAGGGGATAGAATGCAAATAAACCACTGAGCACATGAAACGACACGTGAGTTCAGATACATAGGACTAAAATGCAAACACTAAAAGTTTGAGGTCCAAACTGTAAATCAATTACATTACAACTTTATTTAATGGACTAAATAGCTACGTATAAAAGTGCGAGGATAGAAATGAAATATACCCTTGTCAGGGCACGTGGCGCACGTGAGGGATAGGGAGGCTAATGCTTCCTTGAAAAGGATCTGATGGCCCTGACACGGTCGGGAACGTGCGCTTGAGATGGGCGACTACAGTACGGATCTGACGGTCCTCATAAGGGCGTGGGCGTACGGTGTAGATCTGTTCCAGGTACTGATCAAACCGTTACAAACTGGGCCTGGATAAATGGTCTTGATCAGAACTGGAGGAGGAGCATCTGATCGACGACGGAAGAGGGTCCTGGAAGAAATCATCGGGGTTGACCTTCAACCGAGTGAAGAGAGAGATCCATCGCTCTGATGGAGGTGCGGAGGAGCTCAACATGATCATGGATGTGCTCTGTGTCTGGTAGTGGTCTCTGATAGAAGAAGCCAACTGTCGGATGAACGGGATGGCTCCGCCTGTAACTCTCCGCCTGAGCAGTCAGACTCCATATGATGATCCTCTCGCGCACAGGTACCTTCAAAGAGTAGATGGACTCAGGGCGAAGCTCTGGTCCACATTATTGAAGCTGGACGCGAAAGAAGTAGGGGGGGGGGGGTGAAGGTCGATCTCCGGTGAAGGTGACAGAGGGAGATCCTAGCCTCAATCTCGACCTGATGGTCGAGCCTAAGGATGATCAGACTGCGGTAGTAAGATGAAGGGTGATACTGCGGGTCGATCTGACAGATGGATGCGGAAAATGGGGCTTAGACTAGGGTGGTCGAAGCAAGTGGGTGCGTGGTGGCGGCAAGATGAAGAGTTGACTCGAACAGGGAAATGAAGGTGAAAAGAGTGCTACCTGAAGATCTGGACGGACTCCTGAGCTCTAGGCGATGATGGAAAGTCAAGGTTGTGGCCTCGACCAAGCTGTGGAAGGTTGGGAGGCTAGACGCGGCGGCGCTCGCTGGCCACGTAGCTGAGCTGCGTGAACACACCACCAAGCTTCGATCCAAAGAGGTCCTCCGGCAGCTGTCACTCAACCAAAGGTGTCTAGGGGTGGAAGAAGGAGTGAGGCATGAGCTGCGGCGCTGGGTAGGCGAAGGAGACAATTTATAGGCTTCCCAAGAGGGTGAGAAGATCGGGCGAGAGCGCACAAACCTAGAAAGATTTGCGTCTTCTTAGGGATCTGCGAAGAGTGATGGATCCTAGGAGAAGGCACGGGCAAAGCATCGGGTTGAGAAGAGGCGAGGCGCGACCAGGAAAAATGGGAAAAAACACTCCAGCGAGAGAAGTCGGGTCGGGTCTGCTCTGGAAGAGGGCGTTGACTAGAGGTCAACATCCGGTCCCAACCAATCAAAAAAAAAGAGATTTACAAAACATTTACAAAATCTTTAAAAAAATAGCAAATGACTTCAAAATAAAAATCTATAAAATGAAAAATGTTTATTAATTTTCAAATTAATTTTCTGTATTTTTTAATTATTTTTAAAAAAAGTAACTTAGTTTATATATAGTATTAGTATTATATACATGTATAATATACCTATGTATTTTGTACAATTATTTTTATTTTATTATTTTTACATAAATACCCCAATTTTATATTTTTATTTATTTTCCACTTGTTTATAAGGGTACAAAATAATTTTTATTTTATTTTTATGATTTATTTATAGGTATAGAAAAATAGGGAATAGAGACATGTATTTTGAGAAAGGATTCTATTTTTTATTTTTATTTTATCTTTTCTGATTTTATTTTATTTTTAGAAATATATACAAGGAGATAATATGTTTGTATGTATAATGTTTTATTTGTATTTTATTAAAAATAGTTATTTACAAGTATAGGTAATATGTAAAACATAAGAGTTGGCCCTATCTCTCTCTACTTATTTTCTTTGGTGATCATGACAAGGCTTGACCTACTCTTAGGGTTCGGGTCACTCTGTATTTATTCTAAATACCTCCCTTCCCCTTTCTTTTCCTTTATTCTTTTTTTGTACAAATACATGCTAATTATACAATGTTAACACATGCATGTTGAATGCTAACTTATTGTATTTACACTTATTTACATGTTGCTTTGCTAAGATAAATAGCTAAAATAAAAGAATAAAGAGTGAGAATCATGGATTCATCACCCCCTATACTCTACCTTTGCTAGTCCCTTAGCAAATACTTATTTGAAAAGAAGTGAAAAAGAGATGAAAAGAAAAAGAAGGAGAATCAAGGTTGATTATTAAACTTATCTTCATTAAATTGAAGTATGGAGCTCAGTCAGACCTTTGGATTATTAGTTTGTCGGAACCTTATTTGGACTTAGATTTAAGACTTAACAACCTCTAAGTTCCAGCAATCTATGGTCAAGGACTCCTCAATATACCAGATCAGAAACAAGTCTACATAGACAAACTCTAATGACCATGAATTCTTTTCTTGTACGGTGTAATTGATATGTAGCCCCCCACCTCAGAAATGACAAGGCAACACCTCCATCAACAAGGTAACTCTAATGCCCTAGTATAGCAGCTCTTTCATCAAGGAGCAGGGTATTCCCTTCTAAGTTCAAGTTCAACCAGCTCTAGAGGGAAAGAATAGAATGGACCGTGGTCAATGTAGCCAACCAGTGTATCTAAGTCTCCCGCTGCAAGCTTCATGAGATGAGAAGGTATAACATAATCTTTGCTTTATTTGGCTATATACACTCTGGCAGGCATTTCATTTTCTATCAGGCCCACCACTTTTTTGGATTTTTTTCTTTCTTTTGCACATTTTTTTGATGTGCATATGTACAACATATCTACATGGTGCTGCATATATACATAAGGACTTTTTCTTCTTGTGCCAGTAGACTATCCCTCTTTTGAAGAATTATTGCAACCCTCAACTCCTATCTTTAGACCTCAACACCGCTAGACCAAGTTGAGACGCACTTCCCTCCCTAAAGGAAGATGAGAGGTTCCGCCTAGAAGTACTACCCTCGTATGCTACCCCAAGCTAAGGAAAACTGCCTCCTCACCACCTCATCCATGTGGAGCTGAGTATAAAGTGTCGGTCCAAGTAAAAACAATGTCTGTAAGAGTCATGTGTGCGTTGTTAAATGTTTCTACTTAGTCTCATCAAGATGACATGTGATCATAGCCTAGTGGACTCAAAGAATTAAGTCACTAATGGACCTAAAGAGTCTTAACCCTAAATCCTCCTCTGAGAATTAGGTAGATAAAGGTCTTAACTAAGTTCCATTTTCCAATTTAATTCCAAACTAGTTTAAATGTCAACCATGATTCAGAAGAATATACAAATATATACAAAAATCTTTTTATGCAAAGTTTTTTAAAAAGTGCAAAATTTTTGAAAAAGTTTGAATATGTGCATGCATGAATGCAAAAGTTTTGCAAACTATTTATAAACACTTACACATGGATTTTTGTAAACTTATATTTTTTCGAACATTTTACAAATATTTTGTACTATATACATACTTTTGATACAAAATATTTACAAACTTTTCACAATCAAAATATTTTTACAAACATTTGTACAAAAAGAGTTTTTATAAATAGCTATTTATGTGCAAGAAAGAAATTTATGTGCAAGAAAAAATTTTTAAAATTTTTGTGATTTTTAATAAGTGATTTTTAGCCATTTTATTTATTAACACATTCATGCAAAGTATGAGTTATGGCTAAAGTATATATACAATATATATGACACCTCCTATACTTAGCTCGAACGATGTCCTCAGAGTGATCAAAGAGCGATGAAGAAGACATAACTTGTGCTTAGTATTGGGAAGTGAAAAGAAAGGCTATACTACAATGACGGATAAAAGAATAGAATGAGTAGAGCTCGGTGATTCCTCCTATACTTAGGATCAAATAATCATATGTATAGGAGACTGTGTAAAAAAAGAAAACCGATTGATAGAATGTACAGGGTCTGCCTCCCCTATACTTAGGGTAAAATATCCCTAAGTATAGGCAGCAAAACAGAGGTAAAAAGAATCAAAAGAATAATTAGAAATCTGACACCCCCCTATACTTAGGGCATGTTTGGTTGCTGGGTTGGAATGGGTTGGGTTGGGTTGGGGTACCCCTATGAATAGTAAACTGTGAGGAGGATTGAGAGGGTTGGAAGGAGGGGTACACCAGTGTACCCCAACCCAACCCAGTCCAACCTAGCAACCAAACAGGCCTTTAGGGTAAAGTACACCCTAGGTATAACATAATCACAAGATGTAGATGGAGTGTTAGACTAAAGAATGAGATGATATGGACAACTGGATCTATACAAGGCGGAAGACAGTGATAATCAGGCACGAGATGCAACTGATGTGAGTCAAGGACCACATCTCATGCAAATGAATCGGGGCGACGTCAATAATCAGCGGATCATGATCTAAATATAGCTTGAGGCGCTGACCGTTGACGCGAAAGGTTGACTCAGATGACATCTTAGATATGTCGATACTACCATTGTCATGCTCCTTTCGGACCAGGTATGGTCCCTTCCACTTACTCTGCAAATTTCCTGGAAATAATCTAAGTCTGACATCAAATAACCATACTCTCTAATCTGGCTCAAACTGTTTATGACTGATTTGAGAATCATGCCATATCTTTACTCGTTTCTTATATTGTAGGCTGCTCGAAAATGTTGTGTCTCTAAGCTCCTCCAGGGCTGGCAATTTTGCCTTCATTTGATCTCTTATACTCTCTGGATCCAATAATATATCAGTGACAACTCATAGTGACTTATGCTTAATCTCAACATGTAAATGGCATGGCTTGCCATAAATGAGACGAAAGAGAGATGTACCCAAAGGAGTCTTGAAGGAAGTCCAATATGCCCACAAGACCGAGTCCAAAAGCTATGACCAATCCTTTCGGTATGGGTGGACTACCTTCTGGAGTATCGTCTTGATCATTCTCTATATTTCAGCAAGACCATTGGTCTGAGGATGATATGGAGTGGCAACTCGATGGTCTATGTTGAACTCGTTAGCAAGGGCCTTTACCTTGTCGTTGATAAAGTGAGACCCCCCGTCAGATATCAATACTCTAGGCACCCCGAATCGTGAAATAATATTCTTTCTCAAAAATTTGCAAACAGTCTTAGCATCTGCGGTTTGGGCAGGTATGGCCTCAACCCAACGACTCACATAGGCAACCACCAACAGAATGTACTCAAATCCCTGACTCTTAGGGAATGGATCCATGAAATCGATGTCCCATGCATCAAAAACCTCACAGAAGTGAATGGGCTGCATCGACATCATATCATACTGTCCACAGGTGCCTATCCTCTGTCATTCAATACACCTCTTCACGAATTCATCAGAATATATCCTTGAAGAGGGTAGGACACCATAGACTGGATTGGAGCACTTTCTGTGTTGTTCTCCTCCCAGAATTATGTCATCCTGCCTCAAGCTTGTGGCAGAAGTGAGGATGTTGTGGTGCGCCTCCTGAGGAATGTACCGACGCTGGACGCTATCCCCTCCTTCATGATAAAGGATGGGATCCTCCCAATGGTAAGACATGGCCTTTGCAAGGAAGGTCTCAAGTCGCTGTCTGGGCCAACCTTGTGGGACTTTCTCGGCGACAAGATATTTCACAATGTTGGCGTACCAAGGGAGAGAGGCGATAGCAAGGATTGCCTCATCTGGGAAGGTCTTTGTAATAGGATCAGTCTGCTCACATTCCTCAAGATTTTCCAAATGAGAGAGACGATCCATCACCACATTCTTGATTCTAGGCTTGTCCTTAATCTCAATATCAAACTCCTGGAGTAGAAGGATCCATATAGTTAATCGAGCTTTGGCATCCTTCTTTGCCATAAGGTACTTGATGGCGGTATGATCAGTAAAGATAGTCACTATGGATCCAATAATATATGATCTAAATTTATCCAAGGCAAAAACTACGGCTAGCATCTCTTTCTCCGTGACTGTGTAGTTCTGCTGAGCGGCATCCAACGTACGACTAGCATAGTAAATGACAAATGGTACTCCATCCCTCTTATGTCCTAGCACGGCCCCTACGACAAAATCTTAAGCATCCGTCATGATATCGAATGGGGGAGACCAATCAGGCGGCTAAAGGACATGTTCCTCAACAACTAAGCTCTTGAGAGTCTCAAATGACACAAGATGCTTATCATCTACAATGAACTCGGTGTCTTTCATCAGCAGACCAGTCAACGGTCAGGCAATCTTGCTGAAGTCATAAATAAAACATCGGTAGAAATCGACATGCCCCAGAAAAGATCGTAACTGCCGCAAGTTGGACGGTGGATTGAGTTTCCTGATGATATCCACCTTGGTCGGATCAACCTCCATGCCCCTGTTGAAGATGATATGACCAAGTACTGTCCCCTGAGTCACCATGAAGTGACTCTTCTCTCAATAAAAGACAAGATGGACCTCTATGCAGTGCTGAAGTACGTGATCTAGGCTATCAAGACATGCATCAAACCCATTGCCATAGACCGAAAAGTCATCCATGAAGACCTCTAAATAATCACCCACCATGTCCGAGAATATGAATAACATGAACCTTTAGAATGTCGTTGGGGTGTTACATAGACCAAAGGGCATCCATCTGAAAGCATATGTCCCAAACGGACATGTGAATGTCATCTTATCCTGGTCTTCGGGTGCTATGGCCACCTGATTGTAACCGAAGTACCCGTCAAGAAAAAAGCTGTAACTCTTCCCAGCTATCCTCTTTATAATCTGATCAATAAAAGGCAGCGAGAAATGATCCTTCATAGTGGCCTGGTTCAATCGTCTGTAGTCCACACAGACCCTCCAAGAAGTGGGTACCCGAGTAGCTATCTCCTCTCCAGACTCGCTCATGACTGTAGTGATGCCCGTCTTCTTGGGCACCACATGTAATGGACTATGCCACTTGGAGTCAGAGATGGGGTAGATAAAATCAGTGCTCCACCATTTCAAGATTTCCTTCATGATTACCTCTCGAAGATTCGAGTTCAGCCGTCGTTGGAACTCACGCGATGGCTTGGCATCCTCCTCGAGATAGATATAGTGGGAGCACAAGACCAAAAATATCCCCTAGACATCATCTACCCTCCATCCTATGAAGGATATGGAAAAAAAATCCTTAAGTGCATCAAGGAAGTGTGAGCGTCGTATCGGATACGACGGAGAACGACTAGTCGTACTAGTCGTTCGGTGCAGCGGAATTTGAAAAATTTTCATGCGATGAAACCACATGATCCAAGAACGATTCTCGGATCATTTCATCTATAACCACAACAAGTATAATGCAATACCTCTTGAAGCGTGGTTGATCGAGTCTCTAAGAAAAGAGACCTCCTGTCTCAAGTCTGATCGTCGGAGAGATTGCTTGCGAGCGCGGGGATGAACCGCATGGTCCTCGCAATCCAACAAGATGATCCAAGCACGGTTGCTCCTGATCTCATCGTACGAGATCGAACGTCCTCTTCGTGAGCGTAGCACTCCAAGAAGACGGAGAACCGAAGAACATTGAAGCGGTGGCGCAATGGCGATGGTGACAACGAGACTCTCTTCTCTAGGGTTGGTGACTACCACCAAGAAATAGAGAGAGAGGTTGGCGTGTGAGAGGAATGAGAGAGAGCTCCAATATTGCATAGCCCTAGAGATCAAGGTATGCCTCTTTATTTATAGGGTTTTGGGATCCATGGATCTCAATCCATGGGACATATAAAATCAATGGATGAGAATGATTTATATTCAATCCAATGGCTAAGATTGTTGTTGGTAAAAACAAACAAATTATGATCAAATTTAAATTAAAATATATATTACAAAATCAAATATAAATCAATCCTAAATTACACCAATAAATAAGGAGAGAATATATATGGAGATCACATCTCCATGTACATTCCACGTGGACGACCACCCATTCCAATTAGGAATTGGGTGCCACCCACTTGATTTCCCATGGAGGCAATCTCATGAGATTTCATGAGATTGCATATCTCCATGGAAATCTCTCTCATTATTTATTTCCAACAATTTTGTTGTGATATATTCTTCAAAAATAATTCAGAATTACTTTTGAGAATATTGCAATCTTACCATTGAAAAATTGTGAATCATATTCACAATCCAAAACAACATATAATTTACATTATCAATTAATTACACAATGTGTATCCAATACACATAATAATTAATTAACAAATATAAATTATGATTGGCTCTCTTTAATACATTATAAATCACATTTAAAATATTATGAATAATTGAATACTTCTATCCACATTATTCTTATACATAATAACTAAATCACATTTAATTATATTGGACAATTCCTCATACATCATGATAATTAAATCACATTTAATTATCAATTTCTCAATTCTTAGATCTTATGGAATTATTCTTGAACCATTCAAGAACAATGCTATTTCTCCTCAGATACTTGGAGATAAGGACAGGGCGATTGTATTGTTCCACGTATAGTGACTTGGATATTGAGATCACATCTCAAATCCAGATCCCATGGACCTCTCATAGATGCTTGATTAAATCAAGATCGTAAACCTAATCTTCTCATTGCATCTAAATCTCATTCAGATCAATGTCCAGTACATGGACTAAGATTAGGTCACTTCTCTAATGAGAGGAGTCACTAAAATCCAGACCTGTTTCATCACTCCCTCGGAATGGAAGCGTCATGGTTATACGATCATTTATGATCAAATCACCCTCAGGTATTCCCAATACTTGTACATCCTGCATACTGGAAGACTCATGATCATCCTGAAGATATAGATCACTTTTATACTATCATCTTCATGGTTTAATCACTAAGTTTCTCAATCTTGGTCCTTGGGATATGGTACAGATCATATGCTTTCACAAAGCATATATCTTACCTTCAAATTCATGTCATGCTTCTAAAGCATGACGACCATGCATGGAATTTGATCAGTCCCAATACCTCATGAGTGAGCTCATGTCTCCCGGTTCACAAGTGAACCTGTATGATCCCTTTGAGAGATCGTATTACTCATATGCCTTTACATGCACACCAGCTCACCGGTGTATAGACATTGGTTAGGTCATCAACCTATTGGTCTGCCAAATGTACACACTCAGACATATATTAATACATCTGTCTCTGGTCAGAGGATGTTTGCCTGTGATGTGACAGTATTCATCATAGGTCATTGGTTATATCGATCTCGTTAAGTCAACCCATTGACTCAACTAATCTGATACCTCCAAATCACTATTCCCATGCAGAGGACCTGCATCAAGAGGTCGATCAGATATCAGCCTAATGAGAAAGGATTGCCATCTCCTTCTCAGGCTGGAGATCACTACTTGTCAATCATTGATGATGCTTGATGAGTCCTCTATCTAACTCCTTAGATATTCATCCAAGCATCAGCCTCTATGATTCAATCAATGAATCAACAGCTGTATGATTATCATGTTGGCCATGGTACATAACCCATATTGTACAGAGGGACCTTATAGTGCATTCATTCAATCAATTTCAGAAAGGGAGTGAAACATAATCAATAACTTTTATTGATAAATCATTTATTACAATAACATTTATTGCAGGAATGGTTCGCCTCGGGCTCACATTGCTAACAATCTCCCACTTGCCCTCAGAACCATTCAGGAACAATCCTTAAACCCATACTCATTACTTGCTGGTCAAAAACCCTATGTGTCAGAGTTTGGTAAGAGGATCAGCAACGTTGTCGGCAGAGGCCACCTTGGTGATGATGATGTCACCACGCTTTTGAATCTCCCGAATGATGTGGTATTTCCTTTCTACGTGCTTGCTCTTCTGATGCCATCTGGGTTCCTTTGCCTGGGCAATGGCTTATCATAGAGTAGCGGGATGGGAGTATCAGAGGAAACTACGCCAAGCTCTAGCACGAACTTGCCAACCACACTGCCTCCTTTGCAGCATCCGATGCGGAAATGTATTCGGCTTCTGTTGTTGAATCTGCTGTAGTGTCCTGCTTCTTGCTTCTCCAGCTCACAGCACCACCATTCAACAGGAATACAAACCCTGATGTCGACTTTCGATCATCAATATCCGATTGGAAGTCAGAATCTGTATATCCCAAGACTTGGAGATCACCATCTCCATAGACTAAGATGTAATCTTGCGTCCATCTTAGATATTTAAATATGTTCTTTACTGCATTCTAGTATTGTTCTCCATAGCAGGATTGGTAACGACTTTCCACTCCCACTACATGACAGATATCTGGCCTAGTACATCATGGCATACATTAAGCTTCCTACAGCTGATGCATAAGGGCATCCATCCATGGCTTTCTTTTCCTCAACAGTTTGAGGAGCCACTCCTTTGGACAGGTGGATGCCATGTCTTAAGGGTAGGAATCCTTTCTTGGAACTATCCATACGGAATCGTTCAAGAATCTTCTTAATGTATCCATGTTGTGACAATACCAATATCCTCTTCTCTTAGTTTTTGAACAACTTCAGACCCAAGATATAAGAGGCTTCTCCAAGATCTTTCATCTCAAAGGTACGAGATAGCCAAATCTTCACACTGGTCATCATCCATGTATCATTCCCAATGATAAGGATGTCATCTACATAAAGCATGATGAACACAATGGCGCTCCCACTAAGCTTCTTGTATATACAAGGTTCATCAGGATTCTGCACAAAATCATAACTCTTTATGGTTTCGTCAAATCTGATGTTCTAGCTACGAGAAGCTTGCTTGAGCCCATAGATGGATTTCTTCAGCTTGCATACTTTGCCATCCTCAGTCATGAAGCCCTGGGGTTGCTCCATGTAGATATCCTCCTCGAGGTATCCATTGAGGAAAGCCGTCTTGACGTCCATCTGCCAGATGTCGTAGTCAAGATATGCAGCTATAGCCAGCAAGGTCATGATGGATTTAAGCATAGCCACAGGAGAGAATGTCTCATCGTAGTCGATGCCTTCTCTCTGTGTGTAGCCCTTGGCTACGAGCCGTGCCTTGAAAGTCTCTACTTTTCCCCCTTTCTCTTGAAGATCCATTTACACCCAATGGGTTTTACCCCTTTAGGTGGATCCTCTAGGGTCCATACACCATTCTTATGCATGGAGTCAATTTCTGACTTCATTGCTAGCATCCATCTATCCATGTCATGATCCGTGAGTGCTTCATCAAATGAAGTAGGATCATTGTCAGTCTTACTTGACACATGGAATCCATACCTTTCAGGTGGTGCAACCACCCTCGAACTCCTTCGAAGAGGTATGGGTGTTTCATCTTTATTTACTTCTTCAGTTTCTGGTCTAGGAAGCTTAGAATCCTCAGGTGATTCTATGAGTTCCTCTGCTTCACTTTTGTCTTGACCTTTAAGGAAACCATCCTCCAGAAATTTCACATCTCTAGAGACAAAAACCTTTTGTGTCTCAGTGTCATAGAGTTGGTATCCAATATCATCTCTAACATACCCAATGAAGTAACACTCACGAGTGCGAGATTCCAGCTTACTTGCGTCCACATTCTTCGCAAGAACCAAGCAATCCCAAACCCTCAAGTGATTAACACTAGGTTTGGTTCCATACCAGAGCTCATGAGGAGTCTTAGGCACAGATTTGCTGGGAATCTTATTCAGGATATATATTGCAATCTCTACTGCATATCCCCAGAAACTAAGTGGTAAATGTGCATTACTCATCATTGAACGGACCATATCCATGATGGTCCTGTTGCGTCTTTCAACAACACCATTAAGTTGGGGAGTTCCAGGAGTAGTGAGATTGGAGACAATTCCATTCTCTATAAGGTATTCTTTGAATTCATTTGAGAGGTACTCGCCACCTCGATCAGATAGAATCCGTTCAATCTTCCTATCGGTTTGGTTCTCAACCAAAGCCTTGAATTCTTTGAACTTTTCAAAGGTTTCAGATTTATGACGTAATAGGAAGACAAACCCGTATCGTGAATGGTCATCAATAAACGTCAAATAATATCGACATCCATTTCGAGACACGGTACTGAAGGGACCACATACATCGGTATGTATTAAGTCAATAATACCTTCACATCTAGTAACCTTATTACGGAAAGGCATCTTAGTCATTTTTCCTCGAATACAATGTTCACAGGTAGGTAAAGACTGAACCTATAGAAAATCTAAAGATCCATCCTTTATCAATCTATTGATCCTATCAACAGATAAATGACCAAGCCTTTGATGCCAAATCATGTTTGAATGATTTTTATTATTCCCAGATCTTTTAGGGTTTTTATTAGTGGTTGTAACATTCATGACATGCTCATTAATGCACAATTCATAGAGTCCACCAGAAGTCAAAATACCATCTGCAATATATTTATCATAATGATTTGTGACTAACTTATTACAGAATAGGAATGAATATCCACCCATAACTAGCTTAGATACAGATATCAAATTCCTCCTGACTTCAGGTACATAAAGACACTCTTTGAGTACTAGGACTCTACTACTAGATAATGATAGCCGATAAGTCCCGACGGCGACTGCTGCAACACTTGCATCATATCCCATCTGGATGACTATCTCCCCTTCTCTAAGTTTTTTAGTTTCCTGAAACAAATGCAACAAATTGCATACGCGAACAGAAGCACCAGAATCAACAACCCAACATCCTTCTCGTCCAACGAGAAAACTGGTTTCAATGATAAAAGTAGATTTCATACCTGTTGGGGCTTTACCTTTATCGACCGACTTCAGGTAATCCAGGCAATTATGCCTCCAGTGCCCTGGCTTTTTGCAGTGGTGACAGACGTCGGTTTTCTTCGACGCCATTAGAGTGGATGCATTGGAAGATGAGCCAACACTTTGTCCCTTCTTCTTTCTCTTCTAGGTCGGGCCCTTCCAAGAACCATGCTTCCGACCGCACTTCCCTCTGACCTGTGCAACCATTACACTGCCAGCGGGACCATCTTTCTTCATCACGTCTTCTGCAGACTTTAATGCAGCAAGAAGCCCAGCATTTGTCAATTCCAGCTCGTTCATGTGGAATGACACCACAAAGTTATTGAAAGATTTGGGCAATGATAGCAGAATGAAATCAGATTGCATGTCTACATACCCAAACATTTTGAGTACATGTTCACGAACCGAAGTCCATTCCTGCATCTTGCAGCGAACGAGTTCTTTCATAGCGTTGTACCGCTGGGTGCGGTTAATGCCACCAAACATATCTTTCAGATTCTGCATTATCTCGTGGCAAGTACTTATCTCCACATGTTGTTTCTGAAGAATATTGGAGAGAGAACCGAAGATGTAGCATCTAGCCAAGACATGATCTTCATCATACTTGTCATTGTATGTTTTCTCTTCCTTAGATTTAGGGTTTTCATGCTTGTCTTCTGAGAGCACATAACTTATGCGCTCGACCGAGAGTACAAGCTCCAAATTACGGATCCAATCCGAGTAATTCGGTCCGGTCAACTGGTTGACTTCCAGAAGCTTGCTCAGTGGGTTCATGGACTTCATTTTCTGAAATTAAGAATGCACTATATTAGAACATATAATTATATATTCAATTTAATTTTATTTGATCAAGGCATTTTAAATCAAATTAGTCTTGCTATGTCGACCATGAAAGTTTATTCCCTTAATCACTTTCAAAGTTAAGAGATATACTTACCGCTATATCTCAAGCAAGAACTGGGATCTCCTCTTTATCTTTGTCATATCCCAATAATATGAGAACCTATGACTCTAATAAAGAGAAGCGGGAACACATTCCGCCTTGCAAGTCCAACTTACATTTCCCAATTCGGTCTTTAATACCCGGGCCCACCACCCCTAAGGTGATGTTGGCCCGTCATTAATTGAACCAACCGTCAACATGAATACAACTTGCTATGCGCAATCCAATATCGCCCCAATAATATGAGGACCCGATATTGGGGTCACTATGCATATGTCCTTACTCTTTCGAGAAGCGATGAGCCTGATCCAAATGGATCATATGCAGGAGTTGTCACTTCGGACATGCGTCTCGTACATATAATATCTAGCGACGAAATCCTTCGCCTTGACGGGAGACCATGGATGTCACTTGTGTGATCCTCCATTTCATATTCAAAATTTTAATTAATTATTATGAATCAAATTAATGTAATTAATTCTTCCAAGGGAATTATCAACTCTATTAATAATAGAGTATTTTAATTGGATACAATCAATTCATTCATATTAAATTAATTATCAATCCAATTCAATCAATCAAACTTGATTGTTTTACTTGAATATATATGGTATTATTATCAAAGTACGTATTAATTTGTATTTTAATAATTAGAAAATACAACTTGATTTCTTCGGCATTATCAAGTCCCTACCCGCTGTCATGGCCAGTACCATCGAGAGTGGGACGGACCACATACGTTGCAACCCGCTACTCCAGCGATCTCTGACTAGACACCATATCCGCCTCGGGAAAGGATAATGCCAAATAGATCAGTTTGTACTTGAGATGATCATCAGTTCTTCAACTGAAATTATACCATATAGTAATAGTCAAAACATTTTTGATTATAAGAAAATTTGCTAGAGAAATTCCCAATCCTATTCAAGAAAGGTGTTTGATGATTGTGTTTCCAATTTTGATCTAGATCATATCTAATCAATTTATTGGTTGATGCCAAGTCAATTAAGGAAATAATCATCTTCCAATATTTCTTAAATACTTTCCATAATTATTTCTTGAAATTAACAATTAATTTTATTAATTGACAATCACATGGTTCTTGATTAGGACTGTAATTTCAACGGTGACCCCTACTTACTAAAATTAACATATCTCAATCATTTTAAATCCAAATTAGACAAAATCAAATTTCATAGATTGCTAATTTGATTTAGGACAGAACTCAAGTGATATTTCATGCATTTCGAGGCAAGTCTAAATAGTAATTAACTCATTAATCATGTTAAGATTTGCAGTTCCCGCAACAATGCATACATGTTCATTAAAACAACCATATCTCGAGCAAACGGAATCCAAATTACGTAAACTCAGATCCTATAGTTTTCTTATTTAATGGGGAACAAAATACAAGTGTTTAATTGGTGTTTAAACAATTTAAACAGTGCCGAATTTATTCACTAAACAGAAGTGCGAAAATCAAATGCGATAAAAAACTTTCGCGACTTCTACGAACCCAAGTCGTCCTAGGTTTGCGGATCGTATCCAAAACCTTCGACCTAAGTCTCTGATGCCACTTAAAGGATATGAAAAAAAAATCCTTAAGCACATCACGGAAGCGTGAGTGTCGTATCGGATACGATAGAGAACGACTAGTCATACTAGTTGTTCGGTGCAGCGGAATTTAAAAAATTTTCATGCGATGAAACCACATGATCCAAGAATGATTCTCGGATCGTTTCATCTATAAACACAAGTATAATGCAGTACCTCTTGAAGCATGGTTGATCGAGTCTCTAAGAAAAGAGACCTCCTATCTCAAGTCCAATCATCGAAGAGATTGCTTGCGAGCGCGGGGATGAACCACACAGTCCTCGCAATCCAACAAGATGATCCAAGCACGGCTGCTCCTGATCTCGTCGTACAAGATCGAACGTCCTCTTCATGAGCGTAGCATTCCAAGAAGATGTAGAACCGAAGAACGTTGAAGCGGCGACGCGGTGGCGATGGCGACAACGAAACTCTCTTCTCTAGGGTTGGTGATGACCACCAAGAAATAGAGAGAGAGGTTGGCGTGTAAGATGAATGAAAGAGAGAGAGAGAGAGTTCCAATATTGCATAGCCCTAGAGAGTAAGGTATGCCTCTCTATTTATAGGGTTTTGGTATCCATGGATCTCAATCCATGGGATATATAAAATCAATGGATCGGATTGATTTATATTCAATCCAATGGATAAGATTGTTGTTGGTAGAAATCAACAAATTATGATCTAATTTAGATTAAAATATATTTGACAAAATCAAATATAAATCAATCCTAAATTTCACCAACAAATAAGGAGAGAATATATATGGAGATCACATCTCCATGTACATTCCATGTGTACGACCACCCATTCCAATTAGGAATTGGGTGCCGCCCACTTGATTTCCCATGGAGGCAATCTCATGAGATTTCATGAGATTGCATATCTCCATGGAAATCTCTCTCATTATTTATTTCCAACAATTTTGTTGTGATATATTCTTCAAAAATAATTCACAATTACTTTTGAGAATATTGCAATCTTGCCATTGAAAAATTGTGAATCACATTCACAATCCAAAACAACATATAATTTACCTTATTAATTAATTACACAATGTGTATCCAATACACATAATAATTAACTAACAAATATAAAATATGATTGGCTCTCTCTAATACATAATAAATCACATTTATAATATATTATGAATAATTGAATATTTCTATCCACATTATTCTTATCCATAATAATTAAACCATATTTAATTATATTGGATAATTCCTCATACATCATGATAATTAAATCACATTTAATTATCAATTTCTCAATGCTTAGATCTTATGGAATTATTCTTGAACCATTCAAGAACAATGCTATTTCTCCTCAGATACTTGGAGATAAGGACATGGAGATTTTATTGTTCCACGTATAGTGACTTGGATATTGAGATCACATCTCAAATCCAGATCCCATGGACCTCTCATAGATGCTTGATTAAATCAAGACCGTAAACCTAATCTTCTCATTGCATCTGAATCTCATTCAGATCAATGTCCAGTACATGGACTAAGATTAGGTCACTTCTCTAATGAGAGGAGTCACTAAAATCCAGACCTGTTTCATCACTCCCTCGAAATGGAAGCGTCATGGTTATACAATCGTTTATGATCAAATCACCCTCAGGTATTCCCAATACCTGTACATCCTGCATACTGGAAGACTCATGATCATCCTGAAGATATAGATCACTTTTATACTGTCATCTTCATGGTTTAATCACTAAGTTTCCCAATCTTGGTCCTTGGGATATGGTACAGATCATATGCTTTCACAAAGCATATATCTTACCTTCAAATTCATGTCATGCTTCTAAAGCATGACGATCATGCATGGAATTTGATCAGTCCCAATACCTCATGAGTGAGCTCATCTCTCCCGGTTCACAAGTGAACCTGTATGATCCGTTTGAGATATCGTATTACTCATATGCCTTTACATGCACACCAACTCGTCGGTGTATAAACCTTGGTTAGGTCATCAACCTATTGGTCTACCAAATGTACACACTCAGACATATAACAATACATCTGTCTCTGGTTAGAGGATGTTTGCCTGTAATGTGACAGTATTCATCACAGGTCATTGGTTATCTCGATCTCGTTAAGTCAACCCATTGACTCAACTAATCTGATACCTCCGAATCACTATTCCCATACAAAAGACCTGCATCAAGAGGTTGATCAGATATCAGCCTAATGAGAAAGGATTGCCATCTCCTTCTCTGGCTGGAGATCACTACTTGTCAATCATTGATGATGCTTGATAAGTCCTCTATCTAACTCCTTAGATATTCATCCAAGCATCAGCCTCTCTGATTCAATCAATGAATCAACAACTGTATGATTATCAAGTTGGCCATGGTACATAACCCATATTGTACAGATGGACCTTATAGTGCATTCATTTAATCAATTTCAGAAAGGGAGTGAAACATAATCAATAACTTTTATTGATAAATCATTTATTACAATAACATTTATTGCCGGAATGGTTCGCGTCGGGCTCACATTGCTAACATCCTATTGCCTTACGGTTTCTTTTAAGAACCTCCATCAAACGAGATTCTTGCTCTCCAGTCAAATCTGCCGAGATAATGACTGGGTACATCTCATGCTCACACGCAAGGAATCTATACTTCAACGACTGCGGAAAAGGCTTCAGTTTAGGACAACTGAGAGCTGGCTGGCCTCTGAAAGGTCTAAGTAAATGCAACCAGATATGAATTTGAGAACTCTCGCTGATCATGAGAAACTGGCGAAGACATCCCTGCTGGTGTATCTGTGCACTGTGCTGGCTCATTCTACACCCTAGCTATTGGTTCTATGGAAATCAGACAAGGTAATAAATCATCAAATTCTTCCCTGTCTATGTATGAATCCGAGGGATCTGAATCAGAATCACAAGATATATATTCTGCCTCACTATACCGAATGTGACTGCCAGCCTAAAAAATGTCCTCGGTCAAGAGTGCGCTCTCCGAGCTCTCCTTTGCTGGAAACTATGAATCCATAGCATCTGAAGGTGAGAGAAGAGCTCGTGAAAAGGGATCAGACCAAGCGTCTTCATCATCAGTGATCACAAAGTCGCACTCCTGTTGGGCATCTTGCTCTGCCTCTATCGTCTGCTCTGTGTCGCTGGACTGCTCTAAGTAAGCGGAAGCTCGTGCTCTGGTCTCATCCATCGTCTCTATTTGTATACTCTTGCCCTCAACGTGAAAGTACACCTTCCCGCTATCATGATCGAACACTGCCTTGGCTGTGGTAAAAAATTGATGTCCTAGGATGATGGGGGTATCAGTCACAGACTCAGGGATCTCCATGTCCAACACAATGAAGTCCATGAGAAATTTCAGCCCCTGAATTGTGATGACCACATCCTCCAACAACCCCTTCGACCTCTTGATAGATCGATCAACAAACTGAAGGTCTGTCCTACTCTATCTAAGAGGGCCAAACTCGAATTGGTCTAGTAAGGCTGCAGAAGGAGGTTGATGGAAGAGCTGATGTCTAATAGAGTACGATCAAATCTCTGCTCATGAATGTGGCATCTGATGTAGGGATCTCCTACATCTTGCCTCTTGGCTGGCAGACGATTCTGAATAGCGAAGTAGGTGGCACGAGTCAGCACATGGATTTCTGCCTGATAGTTCCTCTTCTTCCTGCAGATAGTGGTCTGCTCTCTCAAGTTCTTTTGGAAGAGAGGGATGTGCTCAAGTGGCTCCTCTAGAGTCAATTGGATATGAAATCTATCACTCATCTACTGGATGAACTCTAACTGTTGATCTTTTTTTGGATTTTCCTTTTTATTCCCCTTTGCCAAGCGGAGTTCTTGAGGGAAGGGGTTGGCTGGACCCTCCTCGGGTAGAGGGCTAGGAAGAGGTTCCTGTCGCTGAGAAGGCATAGAGTCCATACAAGTATCATCATGCACCACATATGGACTCGAAGATGAAGAAACCTTTCCTTTATTAATTTTTTAGTGTTTTTCGTAATGTCTCGAGATACAAAAACTGGAGGTGACACAACTGGAATAGAAAGGGTGGCCTCAGTACCAACCATGGCATCTGTCTTCATGGCATCAGCACCTTACTCTGACTTAGCATCATGAAAAGTGGTGGCCTCAGTGCCACCGACTGGATCTGGAGAAGTGACAGCCTCAGTAACGTCGGCTGGATCAACGTCCTTGGTGGCATCAACACCACCGTCATCGTCATCATTAGTGACATCAACACAACTATCCTCCTCGTCTGGCGCTCCTGAGTCCTCGTGGTGTTGTCGCTCAAACGAGGCGCCGCCGGTTGGCATCCTACCGCTCCTAAGTGTAACAAAGTCAGCACCAAATGTATATGAAGCAATGTCACCCAATAAATAACTAGGAGTGGCGGTCTCTATAAACTGTACCTGCTCAGACTTTCTTTTGAGGTTATTCAGGTTAGGCTTAATCTGAATGGGTATGACGGCCTTGCCCTCGATGATTTACCTCATTCCTGGCAAAACTCGTCCATCTCCCGCCTAAAGGATGCCTGTTGGTTAGAGAGGAGGCGAGCTAGATCATCAAGGGCTGGGTTCTCATAGGCAGGCCCATGAGAACTGGACGGGTTGCCTCGCTGGAAGTGAGGTTGCTACTACTGGAACTGGTGAGGGGGAGGCTGAGAGTACTGATGTGGAGGCTGCTGCTGATGTTGCCTCCACTGTTGTCCCTGTTGGTAGCGACGATGACCCGACTGATACTGGTAGGATGGATACTGGGAGTAATGGGGCTGTTGTTGATGCTAGCTGAACTGCCCCCCTGAGCTGGAAGCTGCTGCAGGGACGAGGCGCCTCCGGTAGACCACCTGAATTCGGGATAATCTCTGCGGATCCTGGGATGCTGCCAGTCAAACCAAATCCCATTGACTTCCATCAACAGCTCCTGCTTGTACGGGGACGGGGGAAGAACTGCAGTGGCTGATCCTGCTGGTACACCACCATCTGGGTGTCCTGAGATGGTGGTGGCTGAGAGTACTAGTGCTACAACTACTGGACCGGCTCCGCCTGGATGTGGTGAACATGTCGGTACTGGGCGGAGTGCTGGGATGAGCTGCTGCTACTAGGATCAACCCGTGTCCTGGGACAGGGCTGAGAAGCCATCTATGCCTCCTGGAGATACATGATCTGGGTCTTCAGGTCACTCAGGGTCTGTGCTAACTGATCAATCTCAATCATGCCTTGGTACTGCTTCTTCTCGATGATCTCGATGTGGTCCAGCTTCTCGCTAATAATGCCCATGTCAGTAGCCGATGACAGTGCTTGTGCTACGGCTGCTGAAGAAGTGGATGGACCTGCATCAACTCATGCTATCCTCTGATAGGACACGACATGGAGTGGGGGCTTCCCCTGAGTGTAGAGCCGGGTCTGGGACATAACTGTATAATTCTCGGTCATCTCCTCATATATGGCCCAGACCCGATCTTCGTCCTTGGCAACATAGGAGCCCCACAAAAAGCATTCACTAGCCCCTGCAGCTCCGATGTCAGCTTGTAAAAGAAGCTCTGTACTAAATTGGGCTTGGATATGTCGTGATGTGGATACCGGTCGATGAACTCATGAAAACGATCCCATGTCTCATGGAAATGCTCATTGGGGATCATGGAGAAATTGTTGATCAGAGCTCGTGCTGTGTTTGTCTGGCCGAGTGGATAGTACTTGTTCAAGTACTCGGTCCGGAGCTGCTCCCACAAAGTAACGTATCTCCCCAAATGCTTTAGCTAGTAGGCTACTCTGTCTATCAGGGAGAATGGAAATTCCATCATCATGATGGAATCCTCATCCATGAATCTATCGTGGACCATGCTGTATATCATCTCGAACTCTTGCAGGTGTAGATGTGGCTCCTCGGTGGCAAGCCCATGGAACTTGGGCAAGAGCTGAATGGTCTGGGGAGGGAGCTTGAAGTCTTCCAGAATCATCGGAAGTTGGATCCAACGGTGTGTAAGGGTTGCACCGGGTTTGTGCAACTCCCTCATTAGCCTGGCAGGTCTGGCTGGCACATACGGCTCATCTGGCTATTCTACATCTCCTCCTCCAACCTCTGGGATCTCTCCACCGCCTTCTCAGTGCGACTCTCCTCTTTCGGCTCGCATCTGTGCCATCTCTCTACGCACCTCTACCATGAAAGCTCCGTGGTCTCTAATCTGCCTCTACATGGTCTCCAGGGATGCTAGAAGTGTGTTGTTGATGGCGCCCTGATCTAAAACATATGTCGCACCCTGGGGCTGTCCATCGGTGTGCTCCTCACTGTTGGCCATCTCTTGCGTCTCTGCAAAGGCAAAAAACCCCAACTCAGGTGCCGTCAAATGAACAAATATCTGTGTTGGTCTCTGTTCGGGTACATTGGGACTGGAAGAAGGGTGGTCGAGGGGGAACAGGGCGGAATCAAACTCGGGATCGGAGAGCGAGTCTGGGCTCTCCCGAACCTTCCTAGATGAATGGGACGGAGTAATCGAAAGCGATGTTGCCAAAGGATGCCTAAGGGACCTCCGACCCATCATTGTGATCTAGAAGAAGTGTGGATGGGATCTGTAAATAAACAAGATCGACAATCAAACCCCAATTTCTCTTACGCAATGCTGAGCTGATGATCGTGAAGGTTCGATCGTTTATCTTATCGATTTTATTTAGGTGATAATTTAGTCTTGCAGAGCGATTAAGTGAGCTGGGAGGAACCCGATGCTCCCAAGAGACTGGCCCAATCCCAAAGCTAGATCTTTCCCAGCCAGTACAAGTTACGGACCATTTACTGGCTTCCCTATCAACTCGCTCTGTTAAGGATATCGCGACCCGCTTTACCAGTGAATGGAGCGATCCTCACTGGAGAACGACTAACCCCAAAACCAGTAGTCTAATAAGAGTTCAGGTGTGGCTCTAGCCTAGTCTGTAGGTCACTCTCTCACGCAAGTAAACCAAACAATGAGGGGATGACTCTCTGACGAGTCCGGAATTGCGCTTGTTAAAGAAGTGTATTATTGTGCGTAAAAATTATTTGTCGTTTCATTGTAGGTGGCAATTGGAATCGGTCAAGAAAATAACCACATAAACTATTTGTCAATTTTAATGAATGTGGTTTTATGTTTATTTTACTTGGGTTAGTCCCAAGATCGTACACAAGGAGGCAAAGGAACAACCTAGAATTATGTCTATCAAAATTCGTGTACGGTTTTCGAGACGGTCTTTTTTTGGAATTTTTAATGCAATAAAGGATGCAGAATGCAATTTTGGCCAATTTTAGGGACAAAAAATGTAAAATTCGATCAAACGATGTCTGAAAATACAAAACTTGGCGAAGATGTAGATTATGATGAAATGAATGCACTGATTTTTTTGGAATTTTTGGATGCAATATGAATTTTTTTATGAATTTTTAAATGCAAACAGAATGAATTTCAATACTCAATTATAATAAATATTAAAACTAATTATTTTCAAGGAACAAAATTATCTAAGATCTATCACTAGGTGATTGATCTCAGAAAAATCCTAAACCTCGAAAATACTAGTTTCAATACCTAATAAAAATCAAATACTGAAATATGCAAAATGATTTTTACAGGGCAAACTATGCATGCAAATGCGATTCTTTTTGGGCACAATGTCAAGCGCAATTGACTCTACAATATGTGATTTTTCGGGAATTTTTAGAGCAACAGTTAATCAATGATAAATTTCATAGCCTGAAATGGGCAGATTATGCAATTTTCCATGAAACAATTAATTATTAATTAACCATCGACCACAAAATGTCCACAGTGTGTCAAAATGTAGAGAATTAATTGAGGAACATTATGCTATTTTTGGATAAATAAAATAATATCAGGTAGAGGTCTAAAATTACCGAGGAATACATGGGTGTTTATGCAAATAATAATAAATACAATAAATATAAAGAAATGCAGTGGGGGACCTAAGTATAATTACCGATAAAGAGGAGGCTCTTCTTCAAAATACCCAGAGGGGTACGTACGTAATTAAGAGAACTTCCAACGGCCTTGCTGCAAATATCCAGATGGTCACGTGGCCCCCACATGCTAAAGTGGTTTGGATAGAGGCTCGGGTGCGGGCCTGCACGTGGCGCGTTCTGCGTGCTTCGGACCACCCGAGGCTCCTGGCTCGGATCTGGTTCGAGGCTGAGGCTGATGAGTCGATCCACGCCATTGATTCTAGTCGATCTGACGATGGAGGATAGGGCCTATCTAGACAGCCAGATCTGGATCTTCTTTACGATCGAACGACGGGTGATTGTCCGACAAACGGTCGGCGTTCGTCGGAGCAGCGGAGGAGCTTTGACTGGCTGGGGAGCGAAGTCGATGAAGCTGGGTAGTCGTTGTTGACGCTTTCAAAGCTTGCGACGACCGACATGCACCGAGAAGAGGACGTCAGAGCTCTGGATGGTGTTGACAGGGTGCTGACGGTGATGAAGTTGGTCGGAGACGAAGTCTACGCGAAGGCGGTGGTGGAGTGAGCTGTCGGATGAGATGATCAGAGGAGGAGGTCGAAGTTGACTGTAGGCAGAGAAGAACGACGGTCATTGGAGATGACCGGAGACGTCAGGCTCGACGGCGATGAGGGCTGGAGCGAAGGCAGTAAGGAAAGGAGGATGCCGCTGCAACAAGGGTCGTGGCCCTCGGATCTCGCCGGCGAGGGCCACGCGGAGCTGTCACCTCCTGTGGGGGCAACGGAGCGCAAATCGACGGATGAAGGTCACAGAGGCGACGACTTTCTTTAAATAGGGGAGGGGGTTTGGACAATCTTGGAAGGGAATCGGGGATGGCCGAGAGATTAAGGATTGATCGGGATTAGGCGAGATCTGGTGATTGATCGGTGATGGAGTTGGATGAAATAAAAGGGCGACGGTCATTGCGAGATCTCCGGCGAAAAAATCGCGGCGGAGGTTCCCAGGGGGAAGGGTGCTGGGGACGAAGGTCACGGGCCATCCGATCGACCGAGATCGGATGGCCCACGTTATGACACATGGCAGTAAGAGGGTTAAAGGCGAGCGGTACGTGCGTGGCACGTGCCTGGTGGCATGTGCTTCGCACGTGCTGCATTTATTTTATTATTTTATTTTTATTTATAAAAACGAATTAATAATAATGCCAAAAATGGCTGACACGTGGTGGCTCCAGGATCTGCCACGTGTCAGCACCACAAAATTCAGAAATTTAAGACTTTATAAAATCAAAAATAAAAAGGAAAACTACCTTGGATCGAAAACATTCCTTCACAAAAATTTCTCACCTCAATGAGATCTACAACTTTCATGAAGATATCAAAACCAAAATCGATCAATTGTACAAAGTGATATTTTTGGAGTATTACATGTACATAGAATACCTTGATTTTTAGGTTTTATATTTTTTTTGTCATTTTTAAACAATATAAAAATCCGGAAAAATATGAAAAAATCAAAGATAAAAATTTACACATTAATCTATTTTTTTGGATTTTTATCAATTAAGAAAAAGAAGAAATAAAATAAAACAAGAAAAGACCAATTTTGTACAGTCGGTTAGAGAAGACTCGGACTCAATTTGTTTCCTTGATTTCAAGCTTGGTTTGGATTTAGATTTTTGCATATTTTAATAAAAATTTCATCAAAAAAGATAAACGAAAAAGAATTGAACTAAAATAGATTAATTATGTACAAAAAATACTAGGTCAAAAATCGCTAAAATACAAAATGTACAAAAGAGGCCCGAAACCCAACTTTCACATATGAGCTCCGATTCACTTGAACTTGGTCTTGTTTTGAAGGTAATTGAATGTACATTAGTTCAAAAGTGAGTAGGATTAAAAAGAACACTGGATGAGGAAGATATGAGGGTTTTAGTCCAGAAATCCTGAAACTAGGGTTTGGGTATTTGGTCCACTTATTTGGGCTAGTGATTTTTTTGTATTTTTCATTTATTCTTGTTAGTGATATGTACATAGTGGAGTGGTTTTGGGTCATTTGAATTAGCATGAATTAGTTGAAAATCAGGGAAGTTAGGCTATTTACTGGTCAATTTTGGTTGTGATTTTTGGCTTCTTATTTGTGCAAAAATTAGTGCTAAAATACAATTCTTATAAAAACATGCATGAATGCTAATTATGCAGAATAAGTGAAGAAATTCTGATTTTGAGGGATTTGAGCTTAATTAATGAGATTCAGAGTGATGAATCTGAGATTCATCATCCCCCTATACTTAAACCATGCTCTTCCCTAAGCATCCAAAAGGAATGCCATGAAGTGAAATGAGATTGGGTTCCATACAAGACCATGAGCTGAGGTGAAAATGAAACTAGACTCGACCTTTGGATTATTAGTGTGGCGGAACTTCTGTGAGACTTAGAATTTTAAAATCAACAACCTTCAAGTTCTAGACATCATTGTCACAATTTCGGCTCAGAAGTCATCTTAGATCAATCTTCTTCCCAAAGCATACCCTATGAACATTGAACAATCAACTCATGTGTGCGAAAGGTTTTAGCTCTTCCCATCCAGAATGCCAGACTACCATGCTCCTCTCCTCTCCAGTTGCTCGTCCTCGGGGAGTCAGGTATTTCCTTCTAAGGTCTGTCGCGCTGTGTTCACAATCGAATTGGGGGAGAAGTTAAAAGAAGGAGAAAAGAACTGGAGGGTTGCTAGTGTAGTCACCTCTCATTGTGAAGATGGCCAGTGTAGCCAAGTCTCCACCAAGATCTGCAGGTTTTCTTGAAGCTTGGACCTTTTTGGCCAGATATTTATTTCATAGAATGCTTCTTTGTATTGGAATTTTTGTGGTTCTGCTTGGATCTTGTTGTTCCCCTACGGATATAGAATCTTTTTATTTCCGTACATTTTTTGGGGTCTTAGAAAAATTGTGCCCAACCGTCCATCCCTTTTCCAAAGCTTTATTTCAACCCGTACCCTGGTCTTTAGATTTCCACGCTACCAGAAAAGAAACTCACACAGTCTTCCAACATCCCGTTTGAGTTGAGCTAAGTGCATAGTGTGAGAGTAGAAATTAATTCCCTATTGCAGAGTTGTACCCAGAATGAAGAGACCAGGTTAGACACTAAGAGTCAAGCACTGCACATTGCCATGTGGAACTTAAAGAATTAAGTTAAAGACCTGAAGCTTCTAAAATCCTATTTCTCGGTGAAGTTCCTCTGAAAATTAGGTGGATTAAGGTCAAGTCTAGACCACTCTCAGTTTCTGCTCACAACTCGGTTCAAAACCCAAAGACTTTTCACAGATGCAAATGCATGAAGTGCTGGATGAAGTGCAGGTGTGTGAAATGCAGACATTTTTTTTCTTTTTGTGGAATATAGGGAAAGGGATTTTTGGGTTTTTTTTTGCAAAAATGAATAAGAAGTCATTTTTTAAAAATTTTGGGCATAGTTAGTGTTAGTAGCAAAACTCTTTTTCTTTTTCTATTGTTTTGTGGTTTTTTTAATTAATTACCCACCCCGTAAATACCTATAGACTTATGTGCAAGTACGAGATATGGGTAAAATATATACAAGGTATATATGCAGACCCCCCTATACATAGCGAGTGTTGTGTCCTCAGAGCACAAGAAGCGTAAAGAAGACATAGCTTGGGCTAAGCATAAGAGAGTAACAAAGGAAAAGAAAAAGAACAAGATATACAGGTCCGCCCCTCTATACTTAGACTGTGAATTAGTCTAAGTATAGAAGAAGAGCAGAAAAATGAAGCAGTCGGGATATGTGGATGAGGAGAGTATATATAAATGGGCATCGGTTCCCCCTATACTTAGGCTTTGGTCAGCCAAAATATAGAAGAAGGGTGGAAGTGGAGTGATCGTGAGAAAGAGTGTGATGCGGGGAAATGGTATATACATATGGCATCGATCCCCCCTATACTTAGGCCTTAGCCTAAGTAGAGGAAGAAACTGTACAAGGAGACCAATGTGGTCGGGAGGGAGGGTGGGTAGCCGATGATTAAGGTGGTTTTCAGCTGATCTTTTTGTGATCCTGCGGTGGGAGATCGTAATGACGAGAAGGAGATGAAGCATATGATTCCCAACTATTATCAATGTCATCCTCAGAAAAATCATGATGGATAATGGTTGAAGTGTTTGAGTCAGATGAAAGATAGTCATCATCAGAGTTATCCTCTGAAAATAGTATTTGAAAGTGGACATACTCCAGATATTCTGGTATTTTTGTTTCTTTAGTTGTTTTCTTGGAATTCGTTCCTTCTTGGGATCAAGCGGTTTGTCCTCAGATGAATACTCAGAAGCACCAGTCTTAGTTAGCTCATAAGAGATAATTCCAGTGTATTTGAAGAGGGCAGGAGCATCAGCTTTGGATGAATAGTAATGAGGAATGGGAGTTGTCCAACGAGAATCGAATTTTGGATCCTTGCGAAGATTTGGTTTTAGAACTGCCGAACATACTTCACTCATGTAGATTACCTTTTCCGAACCTAATGAGGGATCATCAGCTGATTCCTCTTCCGAAAGGTCAAAGGTGACTTTCTTTTTCTTGTTTCGTGAAGGTGTCGGTCCACGTGAGTATCCAGATGAATAACCATTGGAATTCTTCTCCTTGGTCGGTGTTCGTCCTGCGTGTTTGTTTTTAGTCTTCTGAATGTTGGTGCACTCTCGATTTGGGATGATTTGGTCAATATATTCAGAGTAGGTTGCCCCTGGGTGCGATCATGCATATGTCTCAGGATCATAGAAGAAAGATTTGTTTATTTTGAGATCCGCGGGAATTGAAATACTGGGAGAGTCTCTGCATGTTCGTTCTTAATTGATTCGATGTTGGAGCATTCCTGTGTCGAGTTGATGTAATCCATGTAGTCAGAGTAGGTTTACCCTAGGTGTGCCCATGCATAAGTCTCTGGAACATATGATTTATATACATGATTCTCCATGGTGAGAGCGGCTGGGAATGGAGCAGGGGGAGATTCTCTAAACTAATAGTCTCATCAACAACCAGTATCTCAGGTGTAGCAGCGGGGTAGGGCTCTTCTACCATTTCATGGTTACGATTGTCGAGGACTTCGTGGGTTGCCTCAGAAAATCGTGGTTCCTCAAAGATGGGGTCAGATCGAAGTGCTTCCAATGTTGTAAAATTTATTTCCCGGGTCTCACAGTCAATAATTGCCTTAGCTAATGCTAAGAATGGCTTTCCAAAAATAATTGGAGACTGGGTGAATTCTCTTTGATGCTCAGTATCAATGATCGTGAATTCTACTTTGAGTGGAGCACCTTGGAATTTCATGATGACAGAAATGATTTCTCTCGGTCACTTTATTGACCGGTCAACCAATTGAACAATCTCTCGTATCTTCCTGATCAGTCCGAGTTTGAGTTCGTGAAATATAGAGGTCGGGAGGATATTGATCGGTGAATTGTCATCAATCCGAGCATGGGTGAAAATTGTGTCTTGGTCATGCTATCAAATCTGGGCAACGGCTTTACTATTCAGCTCTTGGTTTTTCTCCTCAACACCAAGGAGGAGGCCATTGACAAGATATGTCTTTCAGTCTTTGTTCTAATCCTTCCCGACTTTTTCATCATTAATTTATCCATCACAAATCCTTTAAGGCCGAGAGGGATGTTCAAAAATCAATCGTTTCTCCAATGCTTCTCGTAAAGCAGGATCCAAATTCTTCAGATCTTCTTCAGTCTCTATTTTTATGAAATTTTCTGGATTTTCGATTTTTTGGTGTTTTTGAATATTTCAATTTTTTTGGTATTTTTTGTGTGGTGTGGTGATGTGGTTTCTTCCGTAGATGAGTAGGGGCTTTGATATTCTATGAAGGAGTCAGATGCATAGTCATGTCTAGGGGAATAATAAGCAGAAGTGTCGCTGTTAGAATCGTCCCTAAGTTTCTGGATATCCTCAAAATTGTCAACATGAGATCCAATCATTTCCTCATTCATTTTTATATCTGAGCTCCCAGAGAGTGAAATTAGTCGATCGGTAAACTTTTGAAATCTATCCTCCATTAATTCGGATCTTTTATTTATCCTCAAAATATCATCCTCAAAATTCTGTTCATGATCAATCATGGGAGCAGTCGGTTTGTGTTCAATAATTTCATTTTCCATTTTCCTGTATGGGCTAAGAGGAGAGTTTCTTTGAATATCCGATATATGATCATTATTTTTTGAAATTTCTCCTCAAAATTTATGGAAGGAGGCTGCTTAGTGGAAGGATTTTGCGGGAATGTGTAGGTCTCATATTCAACATGCTGTGACTCAAGCATGTAATCCTGGTCTGAGTATAGTCTACTTCCATGGTCATGATTGATCATATCCTCAAATAATGGGGTAACAGGGTGCATATGGGTCGATATCATCCATGTGGTCCTCTGTATGTATAGGCTGATCAAATGAGTGATATTTGGGTTGGTCAATAGGGATTTGATCGTTGCGGTCAATCCAACGTTGATGATCATTAAGTGTGGGGTTCTCCATCTGGGTTTGGTTTCTCGGCCAATCATGAGATTCAAAAGTGATTTGATCTTACATTGATTCATTTGTGAGAAACCGAGAATAAGATGGTTCAGTCCATGATGGAAATTGGTCATGTATGGTTGAATGGTTCAAGGAGGAATTCAATGAGGGGGCCGAATTCATCTGCAGGTGCAAGTCTTCCGCAAATGTTGGAGGATTTTTGAAAGAAGAGGATTTAGTTGATTTGGGCCTAACCAAGACAAATTCATTTTCATAGTATAGCTCTGATGGATTTTCAGATAAATGTTCGACCATTTTTGAAAGAGTTGATAGGAATGATGGTTCGGGTTTGCAATGATTTTCATGATCTGAATGCGGAGAATTTTTGAACAAAAGTTCCATGATGAGGTTTAAATCATGAAAGGAGAGAGATGATTGCACGGGATAGTCAAAAGAAATTTTATCAAATATGCGGCTTTTGATCTTCGATATCGGTTCACGCACACCAATGCAAACACAAATCAAACCACAGGTTCACCAACTCACACAATGAAGCCGTAAGAGTTCGGCTATTTTCTTTTCAATTTTAGTTGGTGATAAATCAATCTTGGCAAAAATTTAGCAAGCTGTTAGGTGCCGAAATTTTCGTAATGACTGGTCCGAATTCTTAAGACTAGTTGCACCTACTTTCAGCCAGTATATGAGTGAGTACGGATCGTAGAACGGCTACTCGTTACTTTAGGACGGAGCCTTACGTAGTGTCCTCTAAACCACCCACTCTACTAAGGAAATCCGGATCGTTTACCGGCTACCCATAGATCCTCACTGAGAAGTAGCTAATCGTTTTTGGTATAATCAATAGTCAATATGAAAATCCGGTTTTAGGCTCTATCCTTAAGTGCCGTCTCTCTCTCACTCAGAAAAATAAAAACATCCAAGGTCGGGGTTGCTCTCCCGCAAAAATTCTTGAATTTACGGGTTATTAAGGTCGGCTATATTTAGTAGTACCAATTTTAATTAGGTGATCATTGAAGAATTTAAATGAGCACAAATACACGTCTACTATCCATGCCCAATTTCCTCTAGAGTTATGTGATAAAACGGGGGGGAGAAGTTCGGGAAAAGTCGATGCACGCGAAAAACTATGACGTATGCTCAGTTAGAAGACTTACTGTGAATCCTCGCAATCTCCATGTGGGATGTAATACAGAAATTGAAAAATTATTCTATATGAATGCAAGCCGATGAAAAACCGCACCTAGCAGAAAGTTCTATTAACGGAGAAGAATTGAGTTAAATTTTGGCTAAATTGAACTATCTATGTGCGTCTCAATTAATGTGAAGTGTGTCTTAAGTCCTATGAGCACAATCAAAAAATAAAAATGCTCTGAGAGCCGTATGTGCAGGTCTATCCTAATCACCACTCAAGTCGGCCCCCACCCTCATTGGAGAGTGAAACAGGCCATGACACACCATAAGAATAGTTCAAGATCTTTTTACACACGCGAGAGTCCAAACAGACACCACTATAAATGAGCAATTAATTACAGAAAATAAAAAGTTGCATAAATTAAAATCCTAGACTCTACGCTATCTCACGACTCGACTCTATCTTAAATTAATTACGACTTTTTTGGAAATCGGTGAAGATGCTTCGGTTCTTGAAAAACCGCTCCACGTACGCCGGGTATCTCGCAAGAAAAATAAGAGAGATTTGTGTAAGAGAGTGACTCAAAAATAAAATGAGAAAAATAAATGCTGAAAATAAAATAAAATAAATTGCAAGAAAAAAAAATAGAATTTACAATGAGAAATTCGGGGGTCAGACTACCCGAATGCGGAAAACCGAACGGAAAATTTCAGAACACAAAACTAATTCGTTTGCCTCCCCGGTAATGGCGCCATCTGATGAGTCCGGAATCGCTCTTGTTAAAGATGTGTATAATCGTGCTTAAAAATTATTTGTCCTTTTGTTGTAGGCGGCAATCGGAATCGGTCAACAAAATAACACATAGTCAATCTTAATGAATGTGGTTTTATGTTTATTTTACTTGGGCAAGTGATGAAACTCGAATTCATCACTCTAAATCTCATTTATTAAGCTCAATTCCCTCAAAAGCATCAGCATTTCTGCATCTATTCTGCATAATTAGCATTCATGCATGCTTTTATAAGAATTGCATTTTAGCACGTATTTCTGTACAAAATAAGAAGCCAAAAATCCAAGCCAAAATTGACCTATAAATAGCCTAACTTCCCTGATTTTTAACTCCTTCATGCTAACTCCGAATAACACAAAATCATCTCCACTGTGTACATATCACTAACAAGAATAAATAAAAAATTATAAAAAATTAACAGAAATAAGTGGACCAAAAACCCAAACCCTAGTTCCAGGATTTTCGGACTAAAAACCCCATATCTTCCCCATCCAGTGTCCGTTTTAATTTACTCACTTTTGAACTAATGTACATTAAGTTACCTTCAAAACAAGACCAAGCTAAAGTAAATCGGGGCTCATATGTGAAAGTTGGGTTTTGGGCCTCTTTTATACATTGTGTATTTTAGCGGTTTTTGACCTGATATTTTATGTACATATTTTCTTAATTAATAAAAATCCAAAAAAATTAGATTAAGGTGTCTTTATTTATATTTGATTTTTCAATTATTTTTTTCAAATTTTTATCTGGTTTAAATATGATAAAAAATTACAAAATCCAAAAAATCGAGGTATTCTATGTAT
The DNA here is from genome assembly GCA_037367405.1 of Ottelia alismoides. Lineage (NCBI taxonomy): Eukaryota > Viridiplantae > Streptophyta > Magnoliopsida > Alismatales > Hydrocharitaceae > Ottelia > Ottelia alismoides. The sequence goes on from JAZKJV010009535.1 coordinate 270,914, forward strand.
ATGAGATACCCAAAAAATTCACTTTGTGCATTTGATTGATTTTGGTTTTGATGTCTTCATGAAAGTTGTAGATCGCATCGAGACGAGCATTTTTTGTGAAGGAACTTTTCGATCTGACGTCATTTGCTATTTATTTTTGATTTTACTATTCTTTATCTACAGATTTTTCTAGTGTTGACACGTGGCAACCCCTGGGGCCGCCATGTGTCAGCCATTTCTGGCCCCACTATTTATTTATTTTTATTTAAAAAAATTTAAAAGAAACCGCACAGGCGTCGCACGTGCCTCCCAAGCACGTGCTCCGCACGTGCCCCGCTGCCTCCCCCCGGATTTCTCTGCCTTTGACCTCCCAACCGCCGCCCCCGCCTTCGTCGCCAACGGCCAACTGCCTCATCTGTTCCTCTCGCTCCGCAAACAAACTCCGCTCATCTCGCACCTTCCATCAGCGGCCGCCCTACCCCTCCAACCTATTTAAGAAGCTCGTCTACCCCCCGACTCGGGCATCCACCGATCTATCGCAGGACCTCCTCCGGCAGTGACAACCATGAGCACCTCCATCGCTGGCGTGATCCGAGGTCTCCTTGGCCTCGTCGCAGCCCCCGCCTTCAAGCCGCTGCCTTGCTCCGGCATGCACCGCCGTCGAGCCCCCATCTCTGCCTAGGTACCTCTCCCCCACTTCGCTTTTACTCATCTCCATCTCCAACGCCCTCTTTCTCTCGATCATCAACTCCGCCTAGCACGCTTCCACCTTCGTCTTCTCCGTCGAGCCATCAACATCACCGCCTCGATCTCCACCGCAAGCCCTCCTCAGCTCGCCATCACCGACTTCATCAAGCCATCACCATTGCCGTTCTCATCCGACTTCACCTTCACCGACCTTCACTGACACAACCATCTAAGCCGGCGTAGCTCCTCGCCTCCGCCTTGAGCTGGCCCCTCCTCCGCATCACAACCGGTGTCCGGCCTTCAGAACGCCCCTCACCACTGGCCGCTACAGGAGCCAGCACCAGTGCCCTCCTCCGAGCCTTCATCGACAACCACCGCATGCTAGGCCTCCACCGCCTTGTTCGCCCTCCACCACGCGGCCGGACGCTCTGACCTGAGACCCCCCGCGCACGTGCGAGGCACGTGCGTCCCGGGGGGGACGTCAACATTACATAAGCTCAGGGGTCACGTGTTGCGCACGTGCCCCGTGGGCAATATACAGAAACGCCCCGACCTCTCTCCATTTTGCGCGCCAATCCCCGCCGACCAGGGGTCACGTGCATCGCACGTGCCCCTTGGTAAAATTGCAGCAATATCCCCCATTTGCTCGTAATTACCAATAGGTCCCCCTGCATTCTTTTTATATTCAGTTTATTAAAATATTGCATCTGTACCCCTGTGTTCCCTAGTGATTTTGGACCTCTACATGACATTTATTTATCATAAAAAAATAACATGATGTTAGTCTATTAATTTTCTACACTTTGACATATCGTGGATAATTTTATGATCATTGGTTAATTAATTATTAATTGTTTTGTAGAAAATTACGAATTTTACCCATTTCTTGCTATTAAATTTGCCATTGATTAACCATTGCTCTAAAAAATTCTCCAAAAATCATATATTGTAGGATTAATTGTGCTTAACATTGTGCCCAAAAAAATTTGCATTTGCATGCATATTTTGCCCTTTAAAAATCATTTTGCATATTTTAGTGTTTTATTTTTAATAGGTATTAAATCTCACACTTTTGAGGTTAGGATTTGTCTGAGAGCCATCACCTAGTGATAGATCTTTGATAATTTTATTCCCTGAAAATAAATAGATTTAATATTTATTAAAATTAAATATTAAAATTCATTTTGTTTGCACTTAAAAATTGATAAAAAATTTCATATTGCATATAAAAATTCCAAAAAAATTACAGTGCATTCATTTTGTCATAATATCATCTCAGCCAAGTTTCATATTTTTTGAACACCGTTTGATCAACTTTTTTTAGTCCCAAAAATAGGCCAAATTTGCATCTTGCATCCCTTATTGCATTTAAAAATTCCAAAAAAAGACCGCCTTGAAACCGCGAATGAATTTTGATAGACATAATTCTAGGTTGTTCCTTTGCCTCCTTTCCTTGGGACTTGCCCAAGTAAAATAAACATAAAACCACGTGATTGAAATTGAATAAATATTTGTGGTTATTTCTTGACCGATTCCGATTGCCGCCTACAATGCATGAAAACGACACATTAATTTTAAGCACGCTCACAAATAAACATCTGTTTACACGCACGAATATCGGACCCATCAGATGGCACCGTTGCCGAGGATGCAAACAGATTAGTTTTGTGTTTTGAAATTTATTGTTCGGTTTTCCGCATTCGGGCAGTCTGACCCCCAAATTTTTCATTATAAATTCCATTTTTTCCTGCATTTATTTTTCAGCATTTATTTCTTTTATTTTTGATTTATTTTGTGAGTCACTCTCCCACATTCTCTCTCTTATTTTTTCTTACGAGGTACTCGACGTACGTGGAGCGATTTTTCAAGAAATCGACGCATCTTCACCGACTCCCGAAAAGCCGCAATTAATTTAAGATCGAGTCGAGTCGTGAGAGAGCGTAGAGTCTAGGTTTTTAATTTCTGCAAATTTCAATTTCTGCTCATTTATAGTGGTGTCCGTTTGGATTCTCGCGTGTGTAAAAAGACTTTGAACTCTTCTATGGTGTGTCATGGCATGTTTCACTCTCTAGTGAGGGTGGGGCCCGACTAGAGTGGCGACTAGGATAGACCTGCACATACAGCTCTCAGAGCATTTTATATTTTTGATTGTGCTCGTAGGACTTAAGCCACACTGCACTATTAACTGAGACGCACATAGACCATACAACTTAGCCAAATTTAAATCAATTCTTCCCCGCTAATAGAACTTTCTGCTAGATGCGGTTTTTCATCGACTTGCATTCATTTAGAAGAAATTTTCAATTTTTGTCTAGCATCCCACATGGAGATTGCGAGGATTCACTGTAAGTCTTCTAACTGAGCATACATCATAATTTTCCACGTGCATCGACTTTTCTCAAATTTCTCCCTCTTGTTTTATCACATAATTCTAAAGGAAATTGGGACTGGATGGTAGATGTGTGTTTGTAATCATTTAAATTCTTCAGTGATCACCTAATTAAAATTGGGACTGCTAAATATGGTCGATCTTAAGAACCCATAAAATCAAGAATTCTTGCGAGAGAGCAACCCCGACATTGTTTGATTTTATCTTGCAGCGAGGAGAGAGACGTACACTAGGATAGAGCCAAGCCAGGATTTTCATACTGACTACTGATTCTGCCAAAAACGATTAGCTACTTCTCAGTGAGAATCTACGGGTAGCCGGTAAACAGTCCGGATTTCCTTAGCAGAGTGGGTGGTTTAGAGAACACTGCGTAAGGCTCCGTCCTCAAGTAAAGGGTAGCCATTCTACAGTCCTTACTTACTCCCATACTGGCTGAAAGTAGGTGCAACTAGTCGTAAGAATTCGGGACAATCAGTCGGGAAATACATGCACCCAACAGCTCGTTTAAACGACTTGTAGGACTTGAATTCTCACCAATTAAAACTGACAAGATAATTGGCCAAACTCTCACGGCTTTCACTGAGTGACTTGGTGAAATAAACCCTTGTATTGTGTTTGGATTGTATGTAGAAACTAGATAATCAACGAATACCGCACACTTGTGCCTAGATCATGGACCGTAAACCTATTGCTACTCATTTTGAATCGAGAATGGAAAATTATGGTAATTCTCGTTCGGAATCCGCGAACCCTTCTCTGACCGCCACAAAATTTCCAATCTCAAAGGTTCTGAGGCACTCTTACTCAGGATCACCTCGGGTTCATGGACACCCTTCCCGTGATTCCTCCTCTTATGATTCTCTCAGCTTCCTGGAGGGAAGACCGTCTCTCTCTCACCAAAGCAGATCAAAGAAAACTCTTACCTCAATGATTTTTCAAATTCTTTCCACTTTATTAACTTGAACACCTTATATTCTGAAGGTGGAGAACAAGAAATGCCTCCCAAGTTGCCTCCCAGAAAGGAACCAGGAGAAGAACATAATGAAGACCCAATACAGATGATTTTTGCAAGATTGGCTGCATCTGAGCAGTAACAACAGTTACTGAGGGAGCAGCTAGAATAATTGAATGCTGGGGAAGAACTACCAATGGAAGCTGTATGCAACCCTGAACAGTACAAAGTGAGGAATTATTTGCAGCCACCTCAGCTAGAGATAAACTATGAACTGAAGCCACATTTCATAAGTCAATTACCACAATTCCATGGTAATACGACTGAAGAGCCATATGAATTCTTGTGAGACTTGGAGCTAATATGCTCTAATCTGAGGCACCCACAAGTCAGCCAGGACTACATTCGTCTCATTGCACTACCTTTCGTCTTGAAAGGGAAGGCAGATTACTGGGTGAAGAACTTAGGAGTGACTGTGACCACTTATGAGAGGTTCAAAAACCTGTTTTTGAAGAAATTCTACCCTTTGAGTCGAACCAACCAAATGAGGACCCGCATCACCAGTTTCTCTCAGATGCCCAATGAACCACTCTATGAGGCTTGGGATAGGTTTAAAGACCTGCTACAGAAATGTCCCTGCCATGACCTGGATGACAACATCCTAGTTCAGTCACTCTACTCTGGCCTCAACTACAAGACTCAAGGGTTAGTTAGCACTGCCTGCGGAGGGAATTACACATCACGTGGAGCTGAGACCGTCTGGAAGGTACTGGAGCAGATGGCAGAGACAAGCCGTTCACAGATCGCTAGTAGATCATAAACTGATTTCTTGAACACCTTTCAAGCCAAAGGAGGAAAGCAAACCGTCGTAGAGATAGCAGAGGATTTGATTCCAAACATGAACATCATCGCCGATAAATTGACAGTGGTGGATCAAATTCATAAGAGAATGAACGACATCGACAGCATGATTTCTCAATTCCCAAAGCAGATGGAGGAGTTCACTGAGAAGGTGTCCAAGATGGGGATGCCTACTACACCTACTGTCCCAATCTATCATGTGCATCATGTCCAGGAGCAGCCAGGAGCAGAAGAACAACAAGCATGGGCTCAAGACCAATCTTATGCCCAACCTTCCCAACAGCCACCCCCACCGACCGAGATAGTCAAAGAAGCCCTGCCTTTGACATTCGAAGTAAATGGCATTTGGTACACACAGGACACTACCCGACAGGGTAATATGGGAGACCGTCAGCCTTATAACGACCACCCACTTTCTATAATGCCGCATTTCCTCCACAACACACTCAGAACACTGCATCTTTCCAGCATCCAAAGCAGTAGCAGCCCTACAATCGCTAGAATCAACCTCAGCAATACCGTCAGTAATATCAAGCTCCTAAACAATCAGCTCAATCATCCAACCATCCAGAAGAACCGGTCGATATCCAGAGGCAAATGCTTGAAGAGATTTACAACTTCTGAAATGAGCTGCACGATCTACGGGTTGATGTCAATCGCTTGTCCCGTTGGAAGGATGAACAGATAGCCTCGACCACAACCATTCCCGTCGAAGTTCAAGCTAACCCCAATAGCTTGAACGAATCTCAATCATCTCAACACAATGGCCAGGTATACTATTCAGATTTTTCCACATCTGAACATGAGATCTTTCGTTTGACAATATCAATGCCATGTCACTCAGGAGTGGAAGGACCGTGATCGTACCTGACCGGTCAAGGGAATCGGACCATGAAGACTCGGAATATCAACCAGAGGATGTTTCCGAGGAGGATTCTACACTTGAAGATCCTAGCACAAGATAAAGGGAAAGCATCTATGGAGTCTGCAGAGGACCTTGAATCTCTAGTTGCTGCAAAAATACCTTTGTCACCTTTTCAGCAACCTGATTTTGATTATTATCAGGAATCTTATGATTGTAATAAGAACTCCAAGTCTAATAAAGATGCTCTTATTTATGATTCTGGCTCTCTATCTCCTGTCTCAAATGCTTCCATTCCTTTCCCCCATGCTCTTAGGAAAGGAAAACAAAATAAAAACATTCCGAATGACCCAGTAATGGAAAGGTTCTGCCATCAAAATATCACAGTCAAAGTACCCTTTGTTTAGTATGTGGCCAGTAATCCAGCCTTTTAGAAGTACTTAAAGGTGAAATGCACTCCCACCAGGACTCGTACAAAGAAAACAAGTCAATTTGTGGAGACTCATATCTTGACAGTTGCCACAACTAAATGTGTCAAAAATCAGCATTTGCCAAGAAAAAAAGGGATCTGGGTGCCCATTATGTGGAGAGTCACATTGGCGGTATTGCATTCGCATGCACACTTCTCGACAATGGTTCTTCCATAAATCTTCTGCCCTTAGCCTTATATTATAGATTGGAGTTAGACCCTCTCAGGAAATCACTATCTTTACTCCAATTTGCTGATAAATCCATTAAAAGACCTAAGGGAGAAGTAAAAAATGTCATCATCGTGATCGAGGGTACAAAATACAAAGTAGACTTCACTGTCCTTGTTATGGAGACCCCGAATCATTGGTAGGAATCGTAAATCATTCTTGGAAGACCATTCTTAAGAACTGCCAAAGCTGTATTCGATTACGGTTCCAAAATGATGAAATTCCGCTCTCCAGGCGGAGAAGTAGACTTGGAGATGAAACAAACAAAATGGCAAAGGCCAGACTCTGAATCCACCACTGAATATGTTGAAACAACAGACTGCAATCTCCTCAGCACTACTGGGTCGTGGGACCAACTGCCAGACATGCAGATTGAAAGCACATCATCAGAAGAAGAAACAATGCACAATGCAGTTAGCGAGATATTGCCAAACATATCTAGTCACCCAGATTACTACAGTCTTGATGACACAGAAATCCTTTCGGATTTGTTAGTCCCATCATCTTCGGGACAATCAAGAAATATCGATGATGAGTCGGATGCGGCTCTGGTCGAATTACCACACTACGTTAGCGATCCGACTCAACTTTCTTCGGAATTGGTAGCCAGCACATCACACAGTGCTTCACCACCAATCGACTCTAAGCCAGATGCGAAAGTCATTCAGCCAGACTTGATTGATGATTCAGAATTGCCAGAGCTGAAACCACTACCTCCCACACTGAAGTATGCATTTCTAAATGGACCCGAAGAAAAGTTCCCTATGATCATTAGCTCATCATTAACCATGGACCAGGAATCCAGATTACTCAAAGTCCTTGAGCGAAATCGAAAAGCCATCGGTTGCACTGTGTCGAATCTCGTAGGAATAAATCCCGCTCTCTGCTCGCACCAAATTTATGTTGAGGATAATGCAAGGCCTTCCCGTGAATTTCAGAGAAGATTAAACCCCAATCTTCGGGAAGTGGTTAAGAAAGAGATAGAGAAATGGTGCAAAGTAGGATTTATATACCCCGTTTCTGACTCCAAGTGGGTGGCCCCCCTTCATGTCGTCTCGAAGAAGTCGGGAATCCATATGGTCACTAACGAGGAGGGGATAGAGATCGCGACCCGAGTACCCACGTCGTGGCACGTCTGTGTCAATTACAGGCGTCTGAATGCCGCGACCAAGAAAGATTACTTTCCGCTGCCATTTATTGATCAAATCTTGGAGAGACTTGCAGGGAAAGCATTCTTCTGTTTTCTTGATGGGTACTCCAGCTACAATCAAGTATCTATCGCTCCTGAGGATCAGGAAAAGACCACGTTCACATGTCCCTTCGGTACCTACACATTCAAGCGCATGCCATTCGGGCTTTGTAATTTTTATAGCCTACTCACCTTGCTCCCTGTGTTCGACCTCTACACATACTTACACCTATACACAGTATTTGTAAAGTTATAATAAATTTTGATCCACACTTGATTTTATTGCTTCATTTACTGTGCGTTGATTGTTGAATTATTTAACTTTTTTTAGCAGTCGCCTCAGCAATAATATAGGTCTCGCCTTGTGCATACCACATTACACCCTTGCAAAAGTTGAGTTTTTGCAAATTTGTATTGATTGCTCATACATTATGGGTTGATTGTTGATCTATTTGAGTGGTTTGAGATTTGAGTGTAGAGAGAGTTGTCGACACTGTGATTGTTGAACCAGACTTGCCAGGCACCGTAGACCCTTCAAGATCAGACATTAAGATCCTAATCTTGATTGAATTATCAAATGGAATCCTTAACAGTAGTTTGTCCAAGTTACCAAAGCAGATGGAAGACTTGGCTTAGAAGGTATTTAGGATGAAGATATATGTTGTATCTGCATCGAATGTTCCTATATATCGCATACATTATGTAAAGGAGAAACTAACGTCAGAGCATGGGTTGAGGACCATACCTTTACCCAGCCTCAACAACAACAACAATAGTCAACAAAGAAGGACTTGGAGGAGCCTCCTTAGGTGTGGGAGGTGAACGATGTGTGGTATTCACAGGATCATTCACGACAGGCAGGTAAGGGGGATCTTTCATTTTATCAGCATCCCTCTACTTTTTAGAACATCACTCCCCCCTCTTCCTACTCAACAGAGCCATGGAGCCTACTACTCCCAGCAGCCAAGGCAACAACAACAATGCGTCTGTCAGTTGACATACCATTCAAGCCAACATTCCTCTGCACCGTCTACTTCCATTCCCGCATAGGATCAAGCTAACCCCAATAGCCTAAACAAGACGCAACATCAACATTAATATGTTCAGCTATACTACTCAGACTTATCTAGAGTCGAACATGATATTCTTCCATTTTATTATATTAAACGTATGTCACTCAGGAACGGAAGGACCATGGTTGTACCTCACCGGGCGAGAAACATGGAGAGGATTGTCTCTAGGACTCTATCTGAGGACTTTTCAGAGTATGAGGAGGACAGAGATCAACAACAACATTCTCTTTAGAGAGTGAAGAGATCTACCACAAACAGAGAGAGAGGAGGAGGAGCACGAGAGCACATCGGTATGGAGACACAAATTCAAAGTCTACAAAGGACCTTGCACCTTCTATTGGGAAGAATGTACCAGCAGTAGATATTCCCTAGCCATTAGTAGACAATCCTGTTTTAGATTCCAAGTTTAATGTAAAAGATTCATGTTTGAAGAACCCTGATTCTGTGAATGAAAAACATGTTTCAATTTATGATTCAGATTATTCATCTTCTTCTTCTTCTGCTTATTCAATCCCTTTCCTCCATGCTCTTACGGATGGAAAGAACAACGTTATGAAGATTTAGTAAAATGATCCTAGAGATAACATTATGGTTAAGGTGTCATTTGATGAGTATGTGGGTAGCCATCATGCATTTCAGAAATACTTTAAGGTGTGATGCACATCGACTAGGGAGAACAAGAAGAAACTGAACTGTTATGTGAAGACGAACGTCTTATCAGTTGCCACCACTTATTGTCTCAAGAACTAACCCTTTGATGAATCTCAGATTCATCACTCTAAAAGTCATGAATTAAGCTCAAATCCCTAATATTCATCGGCATTTATTCATTTATATTGCATAGTTAGCATTCATGCATGTTTTGATAAGAAAGACATTTTATCACTTATTACTACACAAAATAAGAAGCCAAAAATCCCAGCCAAAATAACCTGTAAAATAGCCTAACTTCCCTGATTTTTAGCTAATTCATGCTAACTCCAAATGACCTGAAACCACCTCCATTGTATACGTATCATTGACAAGAATAAACGAAAAATACAAAAAAAATCACTAACTTAAATAAGTGGACCAAAAACCCAAACCCCAAATCTGGAATTTCCAGACTAAAACCTCGATATTTCCCTCATCCAGTGTCTGATTTGATCCTACTCTCTATTGAACTAATGTACATTCAATTACCTTCAAAATAAGACCAAGCTCAAGTGAATCAGAGCTCATATGTGAAAGTTGAATTTTGGGTCTATTTCGTACATTTTGTATTTTAGCGGTTTTTGACCTACTATGTTATGTATATAATTAACCCATTTTATTTTATTTCTTTTTCATTTATCTTCTTTGATAAAAGTATTATTAAAAGGTTTAAAATTCAAATCCAAACTAAGCTTGAAATCAAAGAAATTAACTGAGTCCGAGTCTTCACTAACTGTCTGTACAAAAATTGACTTTTTCACATTCTATTTTATTTCTTCTTTTTATTACATAATAAAAATAAAAAAATAGATTAACGTGTAAATTTATATCTTTGATGCTATCATATTTTTTTGGATTTTTATCTGGTTTAGAAATGATCAAAAAATTATAAAATCCAAAAATCAAGGTATTCTATATACATATAGTACCTCAAAAATATCCTTTGCACAAATGATCGATATTAGTCTCTTCATGAAATTTGTAGATCTCGTCGAGACGAGCAACTTTCGTGAAGAAAATTTTTCGATCCGAGGTCAGTACTATTTTTTACGTATTTTTCTTTGTATTTTTGTAGGGCTAACACTGGCAGCTCCTAGAGCCGCCACACGTCACCCATTTTTATATATTTATTTTCATTTTAAAAAAATAAAATAATAATAAATATAAATTTTAAAAAAACTATTAATCCGCCACATGGCATCTCTGGGATCGTCCGATCTCGGCCGATCGGACGACTTAGAGATCGCCCTCTTCCTCTGCCCCTTTCCCAATTGGCAGCGATGCGACCCCCCTCGTCCTCGCAGATTTCTCCAGCACCGGCCACGATCGCCGTCATCGCCTGCAAATCTCGCCGCTCCTCTACGGATCTCGCGAAGCGGCCACCGTCTTCCTATTCCGACCGACCCCGCCGCTGTCAAATCCCTATGATTTCGGTCGTCGCTCACCTTCCAATCTCGCCCGCAATCCTCACGATCCTCACCGATTTCCCCCTTCGACCTCCGGGCGCCACCACCTCTATTCTGCTATAAAGAAGCCCCTGCTTCCCCTCGACTCCGATATCAATCGATTACACAATGAAGGGGGCGTCGGTGCTGACAGCCCGAGCACCACCCTCCTCGACGAGATCCGAGACATCAAGGGCTCGTCGCAGCACCGCTCCGTGCCTGCCATCGCTCCAGCAACTCGTCGTTGTGCCAATGACACCGCTCACCTGCTAATGCCTTCCTTCCGCACCACTGTCAACCACCAGAAGCATGAGGGTCCACCGCATAACACCGTCTGCATCTCCCTCCGAGGACGTCCACCACACCTTCCTATTGCCAACCATTGTCGTCGACTGGAGGCGCTTCCTCTTAGGGTCTCCAAGGAATCCACCGCTACGCCGCCTCGATCAAGAACGTTGCTCAATCACAACGTGCTTCACCGGACCACCACGTCTCTTCCTAGGCTCCTCCACGCAAGCTTCTCTGCCACCTTTGACAGCCGCAGGAGGCAGTGCCCTTCCACTGACTCCGCCTCTCCTCGCCGCAAGCCAACGTTGGGCACAGGTCCCGAGGCCCTCGCGCACGTGCATAGCACGTGCGTTTGGGGAACTTACATCGAGGCCCCCATTGATTCGCCAAATTCTAGGAAGACCCCCGACACGTGATACTCACGTGGGGAGCGGCAAAATTTGTAAAGAGCCCCTTGGATCTTCACATATTTGTAGAGGACCCCCGCCACTCCAGGGTCACGTGCCTGTCACGTGATCGCTGGGTATTTTGTAGAAATAACCCCTGGCTTTTCGGTAATTACAAATTCACCTCTATTGTGCATTTTTCTGTATTATTTAATTACTGAATATTGTAGTGATACCCCTTCGTTCCTCTATTATTTTACACCTCTTCATTGCATCATTTTATTTATTAAAAATAGACTCTGTGTTCTTCAATTAATTCTCTACATTATGGCATATGTTTGACATTTTTGTGATATGTGATTAATTAATAATTATTATTCATGTGGAAATTTTTATATTTTGCCCATCTTGTGCCTCAAAATTCATAATTAATTAACCATTACACTAAAAATTACTGAAAATTCATGGATTGTAGAATTAGTTGTTTGTATATTGTGGCCAAAAAAGATTTGCATTTGCATGCATGATTTACCTTATAAAAATTATTTTGCATATTTCAGTATTTAATTTTTAATAGGTATTAAATATTGCATTTTTGAGGTTTAGGATTTTTCTGAGATCCACCACCTAGTGATAGATCTTGGATAATTTTATCTCTTGAAAATAATTAGGTTTAATATTTATTATAATTAATTATTGAAATTCACTTTGTTTACATTCATAAATCCATAAAATATTTATCTTGCATCCAAAAAATCAAAAACAATTACAGCGCATTCATTTAATCATTTGTCATCTTGATCAAGTTTCATTTTTTTAGACATCGTTTGATTGAAAATCATTTTAGTCCCTAAAATTGACCACATTTGCGTTTTGCATCCCAAAATTGCATTAAAATACAAAAAATACTATCTCAAAAATCGTATGCAAACTTTGATAGAAAAATTGTTAGGTTGTTCCTTTGCCTCCTTGAGTACGACTTTGGGACTTGCCCAAGTAAAATAAACAAAAACCACGCAATTGAAAATTGAATTAATAATTGTGGTTATTTCTTGACTGATTCCGATTGCCTGCCTACAACGAAACAACATTAATTTAAACGCTCGATAATTCACACAAATTAACGAGGGCATTCTACGGACTAGTCAGATGGCACCGTTGCTAGGGAGGCAAACAACTTAGTTTTTGTCTAAAGATTCTTTTTGTTCGATTTTCACATTCGGATAGTCTGACCCCCGAATCTTCACTGTACATTTCCAATTTTTTGCATTTATTTTATTTTCAGCATTTATTTTCCTGTTTTATTTTTTATTTATTTTTGAGTCACTCTCTTGCATTCTTTCTCTTATTTTTCTTGCGATATACCCGATGTGCGTGGAGCGGTTTCTCACAAAAATCGATGCATCTTCACTAACACCCGAAAAACCATAATTAAATTAAGACCGAGTCGAGTCGTGAGAGAGCATAGAGTCTAGGATTTATTTCTGTAATTTTAATTTTTGTAATTAATTATTCATTTATAGCGGTGTTCGTTTGGACTCTCACGTATGTAACAAGACCTGAAACTTTTTAAGTGGTGTATCGTGGCATGTTTCACTCTCCGATAGGATAGACCTGCACATACGGCTATTAGAGCTTTAAATTTTATTATTTGTGCTCGTAGAATCTAGGACCACACTTCACTTAATTGAGACACACATTAGATCATTCAATTTAGTCAAAAATTTAACTCATGTCTTCACGGCTAATAGAACTTTTTGTTAGGTGTGGTTTTCATCGGCTTGCAATCATCTAGAATAACTTTCAATTCTTGTATTGCATCCCACATGGAGATTGCGAGGAATCACTATAAGTCTTCTATCTGAGCAAATATTGTTATTTCACGTGCATCAGTTTTTTCCGAATTTCTCGCTCATGTTTTGCCACATAACATTAAAGGAATTGGGACTGGACGGTAGATGTGTATTTGTGCTCACTTAATTTTTCAATGATCTCATAATTAAAATTGGGACCGCTAAATATAATCGACTTTAATTAACTCATGAAATCGGGAATTTATGTGGGAGAGCAACCCCGACCTTGGATGTATTTATTTGCTTGAGTAAGGAAAAGAAGACACTCAAGGTTAGAGCCCAAATTCGATTTTTCATATTGACTACTGATTCTATAAAAACGATTATCTACTTCTCAGTGAGGATCTACGGGTAGCCGGTAAACGGTCTGGATTTCCTTAGCATAGTGGGTGGTTTAAAGGATACTGCGTACAACTCTGTCCTTAAGTAACACGGGTAGCCATTTTACGGTCCGTACTTACACCCATACTGGATGAAAGTAGGTGCAACATGTCGTAAGAATTCAGGCCAATCTCTAAGAAAATTTTCGGCACCTAACAACTCGTTAATTTTTTTCCAAGATTAAATTTATCACCAACTAAAATTGATAAGATAATTTGCCGAACTCTTGCGGCTTCATTGTATGAGTTGGTGAATCTAGATTTTGATTTGTATTTATATTGGTGTGCATAAACTGAATTCGAAGATCGAAAATCGTACACTTGTGCCATCTCTCTACTTTCTTGATCTGAAACAATTAAGATTTCTTCTGTTGAATATCCGAGGTACTTGAACATCACTAACCAAGATCCATTATGTCAAACAATAAACCTCCTTTTAAAATTATGGAACTTTTGTCCAAGTACCCTCCAGATCCATATTATGAAAATAAATTCATCTCGGTCGATCCCAAATCGTCATCCATTTTGTCAGCTCTTTCAAAAATGATGGGACATTTGTCCGAGTATCCATCAGAGCTATACTATGAAAACGAATTTGTCTAAGTTAGACCCAAAGCTTCAAAACCTCCTCCAACTAGACATCGTCCAACTTCCACAGGAGACTCTCGCCCACAAATGGATCCAACCATCTCTACAAATCCGATCTACTTCATGAATGACAATCCTTTATATTCGGATCATACAAATAAACAACTGATCGAGACATCCACTTCTTCATATGTCAATCCTCTCTATTCTGATCATATAATCCATCCTTCATATTCTGTAAAGGTCAGTACGTTATTCATGGGAGATTCTAACCACATGATAAATCCGATCGAAATTAACACTTCTTCACATCTTCCACCTCCTCCAACCTTGAACACAAATGAGCAACTATCATCTTGGGTTGACAATGACAACCCCATCTTCAGACATGACACTCATACAGAGGACTAGACTGATGATATCGACACACATAAACCCTATATGTTGACTCCACAGTATAAGGGTCCGACCAATTATGATCAAAGGAATGAACTCTACTCAGACCAACTACACATGCCTGAATCACACCATAAGACATATGATTTCTATCCTATTGAGCAGACTCCTTCCATGATTTTAGAGGAGAATTTTCAGAAGACAAAGATCATATATTTGATATTCCAAGAAGATCTTCTCCCAGTTCATACATGAAAATGGAAGATGTAATAATTGAATCTCAAATTCAAAAACGAGAAATCACACAGACTGCTCCTGAAAATTCTCTAGAGGATTCATTTTACAGAAGCTCGGGTATGAAAGAAGATGATGAAATAAATGGATGTAATGTTGAAAAACCTGAGGATATTCAGAAACCCATGGACTATGCTCACCCAAGGACGACTCTAACAGCGACACTTCTGCATACTACTCTCCTAGGAAAAACTATGACTCTAATCAAAGCCCATGCTCACCTATGGAAAACACCACATCACTACACCACACAGAAAATACCAAAAAATTAAAATATTCAAAAACACCCAAAAAATAAAAAATACAGAAAAATTCATAAAAATTGAGACTGAAGAAGATCTGAAGAATTCAGATCCTGCTTTACGGGAAGCACTAGAGAAGAGACTGATTTTTGAATTTCCCTTTATACAGGCCTTTGAACACTTCCCCGATCTAAAAGGATTTGTAATGAACAAATTATGATGCAAAAGTCGGACAGGATAAGAACAAAGACTGAAAGACATATCTTGTCACTAGCCTCCTCCTTGGCGTTGAGGAGAAAAACCAAGAGCCGCATAGTGAAGCAGATGCCCAGATTTGACTGTGGAATCAAAGACACACTATTTACCCATGCTTAAATTGATGACGACTCACCAATTAATATCCTCCCGACCTCTGTTTTAACAAGCTCAAACTCGGACATATAAGGAAGATACGAGAGATCGTTCAACTGGCTTATCGATCGATAAAGCGGCCGAGAGGAACCATTTCTGTCATCACTACATTCCAAGGTGCTCTGCTCAAAGTAGACTTCACGATCATTGATATAGAGCATCAACGGGAATTCACCTAGTCTCCAATCATTCTCGAAAAGCCACTTGGCATTGGCTAAGGCAATTATTGAGTGCAAGACACTGGAAATCAATTTTACAGCATTGGGAGCACTTCGATCTCAACAAATCTTTGGGGAACCATGATTTTTTGAGGCAACCCATGAAACCTTCGACAACCTAAACCATCAAGCGGTAGATGAGCCCTACCCCATTGCTACACCTGAAATAACGGCTGTTGAAGAGTCTATTGGTTTAGAGACTCTTCCCACTATTCCATTTCCAGCTTCTCTCATCATGGGAAATGACTCCGATTATGATCCTGAGACTTATGCATGGAAGCATCCCGAGTTAGCCGAGATCTCCTCTGACCACATTGACCAAATCAACCTGACACCAGAATGCACCAACATCAAGTCAATTGAGAATGAATATGCAGAGACTCTCCCCACTTTTACATTTCCCGTAGCTCTCACCATAGAAAAGTTTTTCTTATATGATCCTGAGACATATGCATGGGCTCACCTTGAGTCAACCTTCTCTGACTATCTTGAAAAAATCAATCCAACTCAGGAGTGTACCAACATTAAGAAAACTAAGAACAAATATGCAGGAAGTATGCTGACAAAGGAGAATTTTTTTAATGATTATTCATCTAGAGATCCAAGTGTCAATACCTCACTCGAAGGACCAACACCTTCACGAAACAAAATAACTGCTCCTTCATCGAAAAAGAAAGTCGCTTTTGACCTTCCGAAAGAGGAATCGTATGATGATCCCTCATTAGGTCCGAAAAAGGTAATCTACATGAGTGAGGTATGTTCGGTAGTCTTAAAACCTTATCTTCGCAAGGATCCAAACTTCGATTCCCATCGGACGACTCTCGTTCCTCACTATTATTCATCTAAAGCCGATTCTACTGGTCTCATTAAATATACTGGAATAATTTGTTATGAGCTGACTGAGACTGGTGCTTCAAAGTATTCATCCGAGAACAAATCTTTTGATCCCAAGAAGGAACGAATTTTGAGAAAATAACTGAAGAAACTAAAAGACAAGAATATCTGGAGTGCCTCCACTTTCAAATACTATTCCTCTGAGGATAACTCCGATGATGGTTATCTTTCATCTGATTCATACGCTTCATCTACTCTCCAACATGATTTCTCTGAAGATAACACTGATAATGGTTGGGAATCAAATGCTTCATCTCCTTCTTATCATTACGATCTCCCAGCACAGGCTCATAAAAAGATCGATCGAAAACCACCTTAATCATCGGCTACGCACCATCCCTCCCAACCCCATCGATCTCCTTGTACATCTTATTCTTCTACTTAGGTCAAGGCCTAAGTATGGGGGAGGGGGGGCGATGCCATCTGTACATACCATTCTCATTGTCACCTCATTTTCACCCTTATTCTATACTTAGGCTGACCAGAGCCTAAGTATAGGCGGAACTGATGTCCATATGTATATATTCTCCTCATTCACATATCTCGACCACCTCAGTTTCATTATTCTTCTATACTTAGACTGTTCACATACTAAGTATAGGGGGTCGGGTCGTTCTATCCTTTTCTTTTTCACTCTCTTACACTTAGCCCGAGCTATGTCTTCTCTACGCTTCTTGTGCTCTGAGGACACATTACTCGCTAAGTATAGGGGTGTGTGTATATATACTATGTATATATTTTACCATAGCTCGTAATTTCGCATAATTCTATATGTATATACGAGATGGGTAACTAACTTGAAAAAAAAGCAAAAAAAGTTTTGCTACTAACACTAATTGTGTCCAACCAAAATTTTTGAAAAAAAGCTTCTTATTCATTTTTACACAAAAAAATTGCATAAAAAAGTTTCAAAAGTCAAAAAAAAATTGTGTCCGCATGTCCCACACCTGCACTTCATCCAGCATTACATGCATATGCATTTTTGAAAAGCCCTTAGGTTCTGAACGGAGTTATGAGCAGAAACCGAGAGTGGTCTGGACTTGACCTTAATCCACCTAAATTTCATAGGAACTTTACCGAGAAATAGGATTTTAGAAGCTTTAGGTCTTTGACTTAATTCTTTGAGTTCCACATGATAATGTGCAGAATTTGACTCTTAGTGTCTAACCTGGTCTCTTCATTCTGGGTATGACTCTAGAATAAGGAATTAATTTGTACTCTCGCACTATGCACTTAGCTCAACTCAGACGGGGTGTTGGAAGACTGTGTGAGTTTCTTTTCTGGTAGCGTGAAAATCTAAAGATCAGAGTACGGGTTGAAATAAAGCTCGAAAAAGGGATGGATGGCTGGGCACAATTTTTTCTAAGACCCCAAAACATGTACGGAAAAAAAATTCTATATCCGTAGGGGCACAACAAGATCCATGCAGAGCTACCAAAAATTCAAATACAAAGAAGCCCATTACCGAATAAATACTTGACCAAAAAAGGGTCCAAGCTTCAAGAAAACCTGCAAATCTTGGAGGAGACTTGGCTAAACTGGTTGGCTTCACAAGGAGAGGTGTCTACACTGGTCACCCTCCAGTTCTGTTCTCCTTCTTCTAATTTCTCCCTCTATTTGATTGTGAACACAGCGCGACATACCTTAGAAGGAAATACCTGACTCCCCGAGGATGAGTTATTGGAGAGGAGGTTTACATGGTAGTCCGTCATTCTGGATGGGAAGAGCTAAAAACCCTTCACGCACATGAGTCTATTGTTCAATGTTCATGGGGTATGCTTTGGGTAGAACTTGAAGACTGTTGATTTTGAAATTCTAAGTCTCACTGAAGTTCCGCCACACTAATAATCCAAAGGTTAGGTATAGTTCCATTTTCACCTTCTGCTCATGATCTTGGTATGGAACCAAATCTCATTTCACCTCATTGCATTGCTTTTGATGCTCATGGACGAGCATGGTTTAAGTGTAGGGGGATGATGAATCTTAGATTCATCACTCTAAAGTCATGAATTAAGCTCAAATCCCTAAAATTCATTGACATTTCTTCATTTATATTGCATAATTAGCATTCATACATGTTTTGATAAGAATGATATTTTATCACTTATTATTGCACAAAATAAGAAGTCAAAAATCCCAGTCAAAATAACCTGTAAAATAGCCCAACTTCCCCGATTTTTAACTAATTCATGCTAACTCCAAATGACCTGAAACCACCTCCATTGTGTACATATCACTGACAAGAATAAATAAAAAATACAAAAAATCACTAACCTAAATAAGTTGACCAAAAACCCAAACCCTGGTTCTGAGATTCCTGAACTAAAACATTGATATCTCCCCCATCCAGTGTCCGATTTGATCCTACTTACTTTTGAACTAAATATTTTCAATTACCTTCAAAACAAGACCAAGTTTAAGTGAATAGGAGCTCATATGTGAAAGTTGGGTTTTGGGCCTCTTCTGTACATTTTGTATTTTAGCGGTTTTTAACCTACTATGTTATGTACTTAATTAACCTATTTTATTTTATTTCTTTTTCATTTATCTTCTTTAATAAAAGTTTTATTAAAAGGTGTAAAAATCCTAATCCAAACTAAGCTTGAAATCAAAGAAATTAACTGAGTCCAAGTCTTCACTAACAATCTGTACAAAAATTGACTTTTTCACATTCTATTTTATTTCTTATTTTTATTACTTAATAAAAATACAAAAAATTTAGATTAATGTATAAATATTTATCTTTGATGTTATCCTATTTTTTGGATTTTTATCTGGTTTTGAAATAATAAGAAAATTAGAAAATCCAAAAATCAAGATATTCTATGTACATAGAGTACTCCATTTTTCATTCATTTTTATATATTTATTTTCACTTTTAAAAAATAAAAAATAAAAAATATAATTTTTTTAAAAAACTCTTAATCCACTACGAGGCATCTCTAGGACCGTCCGATCTCGACCGATCGGACGGCCCAGAGATCGCCCTCTTCGTCTACCCCTTTCCCAATTGGGAGCGGTGCAGCCCCCCTCGCCCCCGTAGATTTTGCCAGCGACGCCCCCGATCGCCGCCGTCACCCGCAAATCTTGTCGCTCCTCCACGGAAGCGGCCACCACCTTCCTATTCCGACCGATCCCTCTGCCGTCAAATCCCAGCGATTTCGGCCGTCGATCACCTTCGAATCTCGCCTGCAATCCTCATGATCCTCGTCGATTTCCCCCTTCGACCTCCGGGTGCCACCGCCTCTCTTTTGCTATAAAGAAGCCCCCGCCGCCCCTCGACTCCGATATCCGTCGATTGCAAAGTGAAAGGGGGTGTCGGTGCTGACAGCCTGAGAACCACCCTCCTCGACGAGATCCGAGCCATCAAGGGCTCATCGCTGCACCACTCGCGCCTGCCATCGCTCCAGCAACTCGTCGTTGAGCCAACGACACTGCTCACCTATTACTGCCTTCCTTCCACGCCACCATCAACCGCCAGAAGCACGAGGCTCCACCGCATAACACCGTCGCTTGCAGCTCCCTCCAAGGACGTCCACCACGCTTTCCTACTGCCAACCATCGTCGTCGACTAGAGGTGCTTCCTCCCAGGGTCTTTAGGAATCCACTGCTACGCCACCTTGATCAAGGATGCTACTCAATTACCGCACGCTTCACCGGACCGCCAGGTCTCCGCCTAGGGTCATCCGCGCGAGCTTCTCCACCACCTTCGACCGCTGCAAGAGGTGGTGCCCCTCCACCGACTCTGCCTCTCCCCATCGTAAGCCAACGTCAGGCACAGGTCCCGAGGCCCCGCGCACGTGCATAGCACGAGCATTAGGGAACTTACACCGAAGCCCCCACTGATTTGTCAAATTCCATAAGACCCCCGGCACGTGATACTCACGTGGGGAGAAGGAAAATTTACAAAGAGCCCCTTGGATCTTCACATATTCGTAGAGGACCCCCGCCACTCAAGGGTTACGTGCCTGGCACGCGACCACTGAGGATTTTGTAGAAATAACCCCCAACTTTTCGGTAATTACAGATTCACCTCTATTGTGCATTTTTCTGTATTATTTAATTATTGAATATTACAATGATACCCATGTGTTCCTCTGTTATTTCAGACCTCTTCATTGCATCATTTTATTTATTAAAAATAGGCATTGTGTTCTTCAATTAATTCTCTACATTATGGTATATGTTTGAAATTTTTGTGATATGTGGTTAATTAATAATTATTATTCGTGTGGAAATTTGTGCATTTTGTCCATCTTGTACCTCAAAATTCATAATTAATTAACCATTGCTCTAAAAATTATCGAAAATTCCATTATAGAATTAGTTATTTGTAAATTGTGCGCAAAAAAAGATTTGAATTTGCATGCATGATTTGCCTTATAAAAAATCATTTTGCATATTTCAATATTTATTTATTAATAGGTATTAAATCTTGTATTTTTGAGGTTTAGGATTTTTCTGAAATCCATTACATAGTGATAGATCTTAGATAATTTTATCTTTTGAAAATAATTATTTTTAATATTTATTATAATTAATTATTGAAATTAACTTTGTTTGCATTCATAAATCCATAAAATATTTATCTTGCATCCAAAAATTTCAAAAACATTACAGTGCATTCATTTAATCATAATTGTCATCTTGGCCAAGTTTCATATTTTTCAGACATCGTTTAATTGAAAATCGTATTTTAGTCCCTAAAATTGGCCACATTTGCATTTTGCATCCTAAAATTGCATTAAAATACAAAAAAATACCATCTCGAAAACTGTATGCAAACTTTGATAGAAAAAATTCTAGGTTGTTCCTTTGCCTCCTTGAGTTCGACCTTGGGACTTGCCCAAGTAAAATAAACAAAAACCACGGGATTTAAAATTGAATTAATTAATTGTGGTTATTTCTTGACCGATTCCGATTGCCCGCCTACAACAAAACGACATTAATTTAAATGCTCGATAATTCACGCAAATTAACATAGGGCGATTCGCGAGTAGTCACCCTTATCGAGAAAGAAGAGAGACATGGGTGCACATTACAACATGAGTCATATAGATGACATAACATTTGTATGCACTCTCCTAGATAACGAATCTTCGATTAATCTATTACCTGTAACATTGTATGAGAAACTAGAGTTGGGACCAATACGCTGATCATGAGCATTGCTCCAATTTGTAGGCAAGTCTATGAAGAAGGCCAAGGGTGAGGTCAAGAATGTTATCATATCAATCGATGGACAATAATACAGAGTGGAATTCATTGTCCTTGAAATGGATATACACAATCATTGGATAGACTAACAGATCATTCTAGGTTGATCTTTCCTTAGGACCACTAGAGCATCATTTGATTACCAGATCAGAATGATGAAGTTCCATTCTCCAGGCGGAGAAGTGGAACTTAAGATAAAGCAGATAAAATGACAGCGACCTGACTCAGAGTCTAGTGCATATTTCTCTTCATCTTCAGAGGCAGATTGCAGAGTAGTTAGCATAGTTGGGATATGAAAACAAACTCCAACGGCACTGAGCGAGACCCTCTCATATGGAGAGCATAGTGTTCATAGTGAAGTTTGTGAGGTGTTGGCAGAGTTTTTGAGTTATGCATCTCCTTATTCCCTTGATGATTCAGAGACCCCTTTGGATCCGTCAGTTCCATCTTCCTTGGAACAGTCAAGGGGTATAGTTGACGAGTTAGATGCGGCTTTGGCTGAACTACCATGTTCCTTTGGTGATGCGACTCCTTACACAATAGAGTTAGTGGCTAGTACAACAGAGATAGTTCTACTTCATGCAGCATGGAATCAGATTCAGAGAAGGTTTAGCCTAACAAGATTGATGATACAACATCGTCAGAACTGAAGAATCTCCCTTATGTACACCTTTCTTGGGGGACCTAAAGATAGATTCCATGTCATCATTAGTTCTAAGCTCACTACAAAACATGAGTCTAGATTGTTAAAAGTCTTACAGAAGATACGCAAGGCTATAGGTTGGATTGTATCGGATCTCGTGGGGATTAACCATGCTCTATGTTCAAACTGTATTTATGTTGTTGATAATGGCATATTTTCCTAGAGTTTTCAAGAAGATTATAACCTAATTTACAGGAAGTAGTTAAGAAAGAAATTGAGAAATTGTGTGGAGCAGCTTGTGTTTGCCCTATCTTAGACTCCAATTGGGTGCCCCCTTCATGTAGTCTCGAAGAAGTCGGGCATCCATACGATTAGCAATGAGGGTGTAGAGATCGTGACATGAGTACCCACGTCGTGTCATGTCTATGTTGACTACAAATGCTTGCATTCCACAACCAAGAAAGATCGCCTTCCCTTACTTTTTATTGATCATATTTTGGAGAGACCAGTAGGGAAGGAGTTCTTTTATTTTCTTGATGGATACTTGAGCTACAATCAAGTAGCTATCACCTTTGAGCATCGGGAAAATACCATGTTTACTTGTTCATTCGACACTTAAGAATTCAAGTGCATGCCATTCGAGCTTTGCAATGCCATAGACACATTTCAAAGGTGCATTATCATCGTATTTGTCGATATGGTAGGGAATTTCCTGGAGGTCTTCATGGATGATTTCTTAGTCTATGGTGATTCATTTGATTCATGTTTAACATACTTGGATCAAGTTCCTCAAAGTTGTAGGCAGGTGAATCTGGTACTCTCCCAATAGCCATGGATTTGAGTACATCTTATCGGTGGTTGATTATTTGTCAAGATGGGTTGAGGCTATCCCAACTCGAGCCACATACAACAAGACTGTTTGTAAGTTCATAAAGGATCATATTATTGCAAGGTTCGGGATTCCTAAGGTTTTGATTTATGATGGGAATATCCACTTTGTGGATCGAGAAATGAACTCTTTAGCTAAGGACTACAAGTTTGAGCACAGAGTGACTAGTCCTTACCACCCACAATCGAACGACATGGTAGAGGTTTCAAATAGAGAGATGAAGAGTATGTTATACAGGCTAGTTCGTACTGATAGGAAGAATTGGTCCCAGCTATTGGACCAAGTTCTGTAGGCCTACAGGACAGCCTACAAAACTCGTCTTGGTACTTCACCTTTTAGGATAATTTATGACAAGACATGCCATTTTCCTGTTGAATATTTACAAGTTTGAGTGGAAAATTAATAAGATTAACTGGAGTTGTCACCTAGGGAAGTTATGTCGTGACTTGAACCTCAATGAGCTTGTGGAAATCCGAAACATAGCGTGTAACAAAAGTTTGATCTATAAGGACAAAGTTAAGAAGTGGCATGACATGCATATTAGATGCAAGAACTTCATCCTGAGACAAAAGGTATGGTTGTTTAACGTCAAGTTAAAGATGTTCCACGAGAAACTGAAGTCAAAATGGACGGGTCCCTACATAGTGAAGGAAATGCACAATAATGGATGTGTAGAGATAGTTGATCTCACATATGGTGCACGTTCTTTCTTGGGCAACGGACTGTTAAAGCATCTTGTAGAATCCAAAGAAAGGTTGATCCAAGTTGAGATTATTGACTTCATGTCGAGTGACTATGGTGTAGATAATTCAGAAACAACATGAAGACGCAGTTTTATGATTCAGATCAGATAGATTCAGCAGTTCGCACATCACTCTATTCTTTCTAGATCTTCATTGACACTTGATTTATTATTTTAGGATTCAATTTCTCTTGTTCTTAACTTCTTACTCCTTAAGCTATTCAGAGCCTAAGTATAAGGGGAACCCAAACCCTACTTCTGAACATTTGTTTCGGTTCTCTTTAGTCATCTCCACGGTCCTTCTACCTTTGATCCTATTCTTGTACTTAAGCTATTTCCAACCTAAGTATAGGGAGGTCGAGCCCCTGTTCTCTTAGTTTTTCTATTTCTATTCTTTTGTTCCCAACTCTTTGTATGCCCATCCTACACTTAAGCTATGCTTAAGTCTAAGGAGGTTCTATCAGTTTTCAATTCTTTGTACTATTCGTTCTCTCTGTGTTTAATACGAGCTATATTTTTCATTTCACTTAGTGCCATGAGGATATAACACAATCTAAATATAGGGGGTGTCTGTATATAGTTCATATATACTTTAGTCATAGGTTGTACTTCCACACTTCTTATATAGTATTATTATGGGCTATGGGTATGATGATTTGAAAATAATTGTAAAAATAGTTGGTAAAATGTTTGAAAATTTTCTAAATATATTTGACATTGTTTGTACAAATATTTATAAATTATTTTGAAAAAGTATAAATTATTTTGTCTCCATAACACATTGTTTTCTGTATATATACTTACAATTTCTTTAAAAAAACTCTCAAAAATCAAAATCAAACAAAACAACTAACTAATAAGTTGGTGTTTCCCTAACACTTACACATTCGTACAAGGCTTATTGAGATTCATAGTACTTAGTTTATGAGGTTCGAAAATCATAGTTAACATATCTTAATCATTAGGGCCTTATACTAAATAATTCACACTTCCCTAGTTTGAAAGATATGGATGCTATATTGAATACTTAATCTCCACCTTAAAGAATATGATCAACACTCACTTGCATGACTGCATTTATGATGAGATGAGTTGAGGTTTCACGTGAGGGATTAGGACTTCGGATTTGAGTTTGGACCCAATATCATGATGCTAGAGGATGAGATAAAATTAATGAAGGCTTCATGAAATCTAAGTGTTAGTAATTTTAGCCAGTATGAGAACATGATTCTTATATTAATATCTTGATATTTACTTAAGTGTTAAGGTATGAGGAATTAAAATAAAATGTTGATCAGTGTGCGTCAACGTTTGGTAAAAGCAGTGGGGCTAGCCAAAAAGAAAAGAAAAGAAAAGAAAAGAAAAATAAAAAAGCTCTTATATCACAAAGACAAATTCAAAAGAGCTTCCACCAATGGCGGGCACTCCCACCCTTTTAAATGTCCATTTGGACTAAAATCTTAGGCCTTTTTGAATCATACTAGCACCTCAAAAAGGTCTCTGCATCATATAGTGATACATGTCTATGTATAGCAAAGTATGATAGATACTCAAAAGCGACATACCTCGGTGCATTTCTAGGAAAAACAAGTACAAAGAACTCAACCTCTTTTGACGAACACACTGATCTGCAACAAAAATTTTTGTGTTGAGTTAATAAGGCACTTGAGAGGATCCTAGTTCCAATGAGAGGGTGAGAAGAAAAGATACAATTTTACACCCTCCATCTTCTGTATTTTCATCTACCTATTTAAATCTGACTACTAAAGAGATGGTGGAATTAATGCAAGAATAGATTTAATCCATGATGTTGAGAATTAGGTTCTTAAGATAGTCTCTTGTACTGGTGCCTTAGGTGACGTTTCAACTCGTCTCTTGTGAATGCAGTCAATACTCAATGTTAAATCTCTTGCTATTTATTTATACACATAGAGTCTGATGATTAAGGAAGTAGAGTTCCTTCTAATTAAGATCTATTTCAAATTAGAGTCTTAGGACCACTAAACTAAGTGTTCTCAATTGATCTAGTCTTGTCTACGCACATGCATAGTCAGAAAAATCAACTAACTCATTCATTCTTTATTTGCTTAAGGGTGAGCAAAGTTTAAGTATAGGTGGTGATAAATTCATGATATATCATCTTAATTTACATTTATTATCTCAAATCCATATAAGTAATATTCAATTAACTCTAATTAATAATTAAGATTTTGTAAATAATTAACATAATTTATTGGTTTAATATTTGGTCTTTATGTTGTATATATATGCTTATATTGTTCTATTATATTATGTATGTTCTAATCATTAAAATCTCCATAAAAATGACATATATTTCTAATAATAATATGTATATTATTTATTATTCAAAATCTCAAAAATATAACAAAAGAATTAAAATAAATGTTTTTAATACTTTAAAAATGGTTACAAAAATATTACTATGTATATGATGTACTTAAATCTTGAGTTCTACATGAAAGTTGTAGATCTCTGATGGCACACTTTTGTTAATCGGGTTAAGGAATATCTCAGGTCATTGCGACCCAAATCGCAAGGCACAATCAATCAAGAAAATCAGACCACCAAATAAAGAAATAAAGCAATCGAAATGTGGCAAGCGGTCTTGCTAGTTTATTTTACCTGGTATAGCTACCAGGGTCGATCACAAGGAGCACGGATGGAAAACCTACGAAGTAGTCGGGAAACCAAGAAAAGAAAGAAAATTGGTGGTTTTTAATTTTTCAACTTTTTTTATGATTTTAAAGTAAGAAAAAGAATAAAAGCAAACCAAAAAGCAACACTCAAATAATTATTTAAAGGTCCAAAAAGACTTAAAAATTCAAAACAAAAATGTTTTTATGTTTCTAAAATAAATATTAAAGTGTTTTTGTGAATTTTATGGGTTTTTCTAATTTTTAATTAATTTTCTAACAATAAAAGAAAGTGAAAAACAGAAAACAATGTACAGCTGAAATCTCAAGACAAGTTAAAATTATTTAAAATGACTATAAAATTCTAACAGTAATTTTCGTGAAACTATAAAATAAAATCTACCTACAGAAGAAGAAAACACATTTTTTTATTTTTTTATGATTTTTTAATGATTTTTATAAGATTTTTACCCTCTTTTAATTTTTATGGGTTTTATAAACGAGAATAGGCCAAAAATTGCATAGAAACTCAAACAACACAAAAAAAGCAATCATGAATTTTTTTTAGAAATTTTCAAGATATTTTAATATTTTTAGTTGATTTTTCAAGACAAACAGAGATATGTTTTAAGGTTTTTGAATTTTAGAAAATAATAAACAAAATCAAAACTCAACCCAAAAATCACCAAAATTCCATACATCGTGGCAGGAGCCACGTGTCAAAATTTCATGATTTTTGGAGCAAAATGCTATTTATTTAATTTAAAACAAAACACACAACTCACATGGACCAAAATGCAAATAAAATAAGTCCTGGGACCAATCAGTAACAAGCAATAAAAACCTAGGACCCAAATTGTAATTTCTCCACTAATATCTGCACACAACACAAATCCGCACTCATAGGGGCATATTTGCAAATATGGAAATTAAACATTCAATCCATAACAGAAGATAAGTTTGGGGTACACAATGCAAATAGCCCAAATAAACACATGACGAAGCACGTGGGTCCACACAAGCAAGACTAAAGTGTAAATACAAGAAACTACAGGGATCGGAATACAAAAAGGTTCATCTGCGATTTTATTTTACAGACTAAAATATAAACGAAAATAAATGCAGGATAGAATGAGTATTATACCCATAGAGGCACGTGACGAGGCGCGTGACGAGGACGCGTGGCAGCCGCTGATGAGGCGCGATCGTGCAGCTCTGGCACGTCAGGTGTCAGATCTGACGGTTGTCAGATGTCGACGATGTGGATGGTACGGGGCCGTTAGATCTGATATCTAACGGCCTGACACCTCCAGTGGATGGATGGCTGAGATGATGTCTGGGAGGTGGACTCGATCGGACGGTAGGGAGGGCCTTTGGAATAACAGCGTCGGGGCAAACTTTGTCAGAGCACTAGGGGTGATCGGTAACTTCGATGAAGTATCGAGCGGCGCCAAAGGATCGTGGGGCCCTTCCACGTCAGATGGCCATCTCTGAGCACTCCGGCGAAGGTTGTAAAGGGCGATCTGGACAGTCTTCACGCGCCTGCACGAGAAAGCTCTAACTCGGAGCGATATTCCGGTCGGGGTTATTGGGTCTGAAACGCAGAGAAGCGACGGTGGGTCTCTGACGAGGATGGAAGAAGAGACCAATGACCTAATCTTGGCGATCCGAGCCAAGATCAGGGTGGTCAGGCTGCGTGGGAAGGTGTAGGGTGAGCGTGTAGGTCGATCTGAATGGGTAGATGAAGGGGGCGAGTCTCCGACCGTCTGGTAGGAACTGGAGGAGCGACGACAAAGTACAAATGAAAGATTAAGCAAATAACTGAGCTAGGAATGAAATGAAGGCTACCTGAAGGTCCTAACGTGATCCTGAGCTCTAGCGGATTTGGACGGCGGGGTGGTTGCCTCGACTACGCTGCGGCTGGTGGAGGAGGCTCCTCGCAGTAGTTTTCCGACCACGATGGTTGAGCGTCGGCTACACGACACCTCTCCGAGCACCAAGAGTGGCCTCCTGTTGCTGTCACCAAGGCGAAGGTGTTTAGGGTATCAAAAAGGAGTGCGGCGCAAGCTGAGGAGCTGGGGAAGCAAATGAAGACTTTATAGAGTGTCCCAGGTAGTCGGAAGAATTGGATTAAAGCATGCGAACTGAGGGGCAAATCCCTAAAGGAATCAACGGGCGAAGATAGTGGATCTTCCCTCGATAATCGGAGCCTCGAAACGAAGTGGATGGTGGTCGGATTGGGTCTAGATAATGTGGTGAAAAATGCGCAAAAACTTGATACACGCGAGGGGGAGTCCGGGAGGGATAGTTGACCGGAGTCAACAATCCTCCTGGACCAATCAAAAAATAGGATGTACAAAAATATGCATAAAATCAATTAAAAATAGTAAATGATTTTAAATTTAAAAGTGTATAAAATGAAAAATATTTGTTATTTTCCAAACTATTTTTCTATGATTTTTATTTATTTTTCTGAAAAATAAATTAGTGTATATACAGTATAATGTATTATATACAGGTATAAAATACCTATGTATTTTGTACATTTATTTTTATTTTCTTATTTTTACATAAATACTCCAATTTTGTATTTTATTAATTTATAACAAAATATTTGGAGTATAAAAGTATTTTTGTTTTATTTTTATTATTTATTTACAAGTATAAAATAAATAGGGAAAGGTACATATATACATGTGTTATATACAAGTGAGAGAGAAAAAGAATTTTATTCTAATTTTATTTTTATTTTATTTTTCTAATTTTTGTTTTATTTTTAGAAATATTTACAAGAGCTAAAAATACCTTTTTATTTTTATTTTTGTTGAAATAAATTATATACATAGAGGGTATATATGTACAAGGTGAGTGGTCCTATCTCTCTCTACTTATTTTATTTGGCGATCAGGCCAATGCTTGACTCTCTCTTGAGTTTAGGTCACTCAATATTTATTCTAAATATTTCCTTCTTTTCTTTTATTCTTTATTCTTTTATTTTTGCATAAATACATGCTAAGTATGGAATATTAACACATGCATGCTTATTGCTAAATTATTGTATTTACAATTATTTACATGATGCTTTGCCAAGATAATTAGCTAAAATAAAAGAATAAAGAGAGATGAATGATGATTCATCAATCTCACCGATATCTACAACTTTCATGTTGAACATTTTTTCGAATTCATCCTATATTGCAAAGGTTCAAGAGAGGAGATTAGTGATAGGCTATGTCCTTACATTCAAAAGTCCCATCATCGTTTGAAAGGCTATCTTTTAGTTACTTTAACTGTCTATCACAAAGGTATAAATATGACGTTTTGAATTTTCATATCCATCAATCACACATTTTGAGTTACTTCCACATATGAGGTCACCAGTAGATGTTCCTTTTAGTTATTGAAAAGTACACTTGATTGTCCAATAATGCTCCATCCCTGGAGTTCTCGTGAATCTGCTAGCAATGTTACAACATGAGCGATATCTAGTGTTGTGCATACCATGACATAAATAAGACTTCCAACCACATTAGCAAACATTACATCAAAATGAGTCCACAGTGATGTTTTTTAAGTCAATCTCTAAATCATATATTGTTAAATAAGACAAGATAGTGCAACTTTACATGCTCGAGAGGATGATAACGATGTTTGCAAGGTCGAGAAACTAATTTACAAAGATTCTAGAGTTTGTGGGGTAAAAATTCCTTATATAAATATATTCATTTTTAAAGATATGACAACACATTTTTCATATCCGTCAATATTCGTATCCATCCACGTGATTTTTACTTCCTCGAGCCTTTGAAAAACCGATGAAGAACAGAGCAGATCCTCTACAGTTACAGCATGTACTGTAAGGAAGGGGAGCTGCTCTATGAAGATCGGAATGTGTTCCAAGTACCCATAAGCACCATCCGATTCTCATCAACGGCTCTCCTGCTTTAGAGCAACTGCCGTAACAATAGGGGATCCACTCCCGAAGAAGAAGCCCCACAAACAGCACTACAGGAACAGCATGCACGCCAAGAACCTTTACAAGCTGTTGCGCGATGCATTCCTTTGTACCCATCTTGCTTCTCCTCCATGCAACGCATATGTAATCCACCTTCCGCTTTTAACCTAAAGAGCTCACCATTATATACATCCCACTGCACTGCTCCCATTCCCAATCTAAAATCAACCCATCTCAACCCTCCATGGAGTCCCACAGCTCCAACCAACCCAAGGAAACCAACAACGTCCAGCTCCAGAGCGAGATCCGCTCCATGATCACCACCCTCACCAAGCACCTCACTGACCTCAACCGTCTCAGGCCCCACGCCGAGGACGACGACCAAGGCTTCAAGATCGTCACCCTCGCCGGCACCAACAAGGGGAGCGTCGTGCAGGCCGACATCGAGGAGCTCGCGAGGGACACGGACCATGGCGTGGTCTTCGGAGGCGAGGAGAAGGTATTCGCCTTCGCCAACAGCAATTACCAGGCGGTGAACAACTCCGTCATGCTGGGAGGCAGCTACCGGGCAGAGGACCCCGGCGTTCACCTCAACATGTCGGAGTATATCGACAACCACGGCAGCGAGATCACGGAGAAAGGGACAACCGAGGAGGAAGAGAAGGAGGAGGAGAAGGAGAAGATGACGAGGAATAAGCCAAACAAGTTGGAGAACTATGATGATGTCTTCAGTCCTCCGCTGTAATCTCAGCAAGAGATTCGTATCTAATGATAAATAAGGAATTGTCGACGAGAACATAGAAGAATAATAAGATCATGAGCAAGGATTTGAGCTTTTATTTCAAAAACATATGACACAGATTATTTAGTATATATATCATCTGTTGTTACGTACAGGATTATATGAACTAATGGAAAGGTAAGATCAAGAGACAAGAGAACAAAGAATATGCACTCCAATGCACATCTCACATCAAAATAGCCCGAAAGGACTTTACTATATATTAAAAAAAATATAATGAAAGAAGATCAAATGATTATTCAAACGAACCACAAGCTGAGGGCACTTCTATGTGATCTTAACAATAGGAATGCGAAATTATTGGTGTGGTGGAGACCAAGATAAGGCCTGAGAATAGAGAAAAATCTGCTTCTTTGATTCCCTATGGTTGGGCCTTCATTTACAACAACATCCTGTTGGGGGCGAATTTACTTTTTTGGGAAGGAAGCATGCTCGAATTGAGTCCCAAAGGCGGTCTCCCCACATGCCATCTCCATGGCTTGCTCTTACCTAGGGGGTTTCTCCATGTTAGTCTTGGCCATTTATGGGGCAAACTACCTTGCTCAGTGCAACCAACTTTGGGCTCATCTCTCAAGCTTGTAGCGTTGGGCATGATCCTTGGCTTGTTCTCAGGGACTTCAATGTTGTTAGATATGTCTGCAAGAAGCGGGGTGGTCGGGCTTCTCCACGAGATGCCAAGGAGGACTTCAACCACTACATATACCAATGTAACCTTCTCGAGTTGGAATCTTGCGGCAACCCATGGTCCTGGTCTAACTCTTCAATCGACCACTCCATAATTGCTGCTCGATTGGATCATGCTCTATAGTTAACAACAACTAGATGTCTTTCTGACCACAAGCAAAGCTCAATTACTCCCTTCGAGTGACCACCTACTTCTCGCCATGGAGCTCACCCGTATTCCTGACTATCCCAAGCCATTAAGTTTCTTTGATTATTGGGCTGGTAGGTAGGGATACCAAGATGTAGTGCGTGGAAAGAGCTTGGGTATCACTGTGCTGGGAAACCCACTATTTTGCTTAGCCTGTAAGCTGAAGAATGTAAAGTTCACTCTCAATTCTTGAGCAGAAATGAATAGTCATTCATGCAGATTTGTTCTCCTTTTTTGGCTTTAAAATCCTAGCCAAACATATATAAATACACTAACTTTCATGAATTAACCTTTAACATTAATATGCAATTACTGTATAAATACATGTAATTAAACCCAAAATAAAAGAATAATGAAAAGAAAAGAAAGATAAAAGAAGTACTGAAATACTGACTGACCCTAACCTCGAGACCAAGTCAAATACATGCTAGGTCGATCAGGAATAAAGTACAGAGAGATAAGGGTAAAATAATACAGATAGTTTTACACAAAACCCTATAAACTTGAGACGCTTAATACAATGTATATAGTTCATTTTTACACAATTTTATACATACCCAAACACTTCAAATTCAGATATTTTCAACATGGAACTTGTACATAACAATGAATAGAAAATTACCAAAATAATAACCCATAAAAATAATGCACAATGCATATAGCACACATAGATGAAAAGGTCACAAACAGAATTCCATTAATCAAAATCTCCTCGATATGAAATCAAAATTCTCAAACTCAACTCCATTGTATTTCAAATCAAATTATCTATCTAATGAAGATTATTTCTTTAAAATGGAGTCAAGATACACAAGTCGATTTTCCGGGGTACCATTGTACCTGGGAATCTACATATAATATTATTTTATTTAATTCTTTACATTTTACTCCCTTTATATTTTTAAACTAATTGTATATACTATATAAAACATATTAAAAACTTAAATATAAATTAAAATAATTAAAATAACTCCAAAATAAATAATAAATTCTAATACATATGTATATTATACATATAATATGTATACATATAATTATTGACATACATAGAAAAAATAAAAATAAAATAAAAACGAAAAAATACATAATGAATAAAATAATAATTTAAATATATAAATTACGTAAATATAATAATATAATACAAAAAAAGATATACAAAATATAGGTATATATATCTATATATAAAAAACTAACACCTAAAAAATATGTCGATAAAAATAAATAAAAATCACCTAAAATTAGTACATAAAATAAGAAATAACTTTCATATTTTGAGATTTAGTTAATAAAATTGTCTTCTATTTCATTTTTATTTTATTATATTTCCAACCATGTTTTGTCATGACTTGGTCCACGTGGACCAATCAGGATGCAGCGTGGGTTGACATGAGGAAACTTCCCGGTCCCCTTTTGGACCAATCCCTGGCATGTAATTTCCCCTTCTTCGCCAATTTCTTTTGATCAATCTAGGCCTTGTCTGTCCCCGTCTCCTTAATGAAATTTCTTCGTCCAAGATGCGACTTTCACACAGATCAACAAGTGCCCTTGTTCAATTCTCGAGTCAGATGGAAACCTTAGATAAAGAGAATCATGCGGTTAATGCCTATATAGTATCGCCTCCGCCCTTTTTGAAAATTCAATCCCTCCAGGTGCGTCGTAACACCAAAATCCACTCGCAGGAGTGAAAACCCTCGTGACAAGAAGGTTCTCCCAAGGATTTGAGGTGAGGACAAGGCCCCAGGTGGTCGATTCAGCCATCGCTAGACTTGTTCGAGGTGGTCCTCTACTCCGTGACCCTTTAGGTCAGGTGAGCTGAATTATCGTAGGCCTTTTGTTTCGCATGTCAATTTTTAGCTTATGGTTGTCTTTTATTTCATTTGATTTCAGTTAATATCATTAAAATTCCAAAATTTTTAGTTTGTCGGAGCACTAGGCCATGATCTATGTTCCCAGTGATTCATATTCCCTTTTTGGCTCGCCTCCACTCCATCTTGTTCCCCCAACATTTCCCCATCATCATTGATCATCCAAATCACCTCGAATCTGCAAGAATAGAGCTAGTGGATCCCCATCTGCCACCCATCATTGGAAACCCTCATTTTACCTCGCATTTTGGTCCCAAATTTTGTAATTTTTTTATTGGGCAATGGTGTACTTGGCCTCTGGATTTTGTAATTATGTTCTCAAATGCATGAATAGTTCCTGAAAATTGTATTTTAGTCCCTATATTGATGATTTATTTTATTGCCTATTTTTAAATTATTTTAAATAGTATTTTGTGTCCAAAAATTGTAAAAAATTAACTTAAGTGCTTGGACACCATAATTATCACATATATTTTTTGTAAGGCATTTAAATTTACTTTCCTATTTATTAAAAATAAAAAACATGTCATTTTTACCTATTTAAAATCCATAAAAAATTTAAAATGTTTTCAAAAATTCCGAAAAATTACATTAGGTTTATTTTGATGTATTTTATCATCTGAACATAAATCTTTAAAAATCTCAAAACCAAAATACTAAAAATCACAAAATACAGAAAAACTTAAAAGAATTTGCAGAATTTCTATAAAAACCCAAAAAAATATGTTTTCTATCTTTGAATTTTCTTTATGATACGTAGTTTATGTAAAAAATAATTTAGGGTTATGATGAATCTCCATTTCATCACCTTTATTCTTCCATTTTGTCCTTAAATCCCTAGTTAAATGCATCTATTTAACATTAAATTGCATGAATAACACTCATTATTTTTATCAAAAATATTGTGTAAAATAATGGTTTTAATGAAAAAATTAATAAATAAAGAAAATAAAGAAAATGAAATGAAATACTAAAGGTATTGAGTGACCCTAAATCCTGAGACTAAGTCAAAAATTGACTTGATCAATAAGGAATAAAGTAAGGGGAGATAAGGGGTAAAAATTACACAATAAACCCTAATTTTTATTCCATAATAAATTAATTTTGGGATTCATTTTATTCTTTATTATTTAAACCTCCAATTAATAAACTTTAAACATGGAACTTATAGATAAAATTACAAAGAAAAATAAAAAAATATTTCACTTAAAAATAATGCACAGTGTGCTTATACACTCAGAATAAAAGGCCACAAAGAAGACTTTCCAGACATGTATCTTCTCCTTAACTACTTAAAATTCACCAAACTTATCTTTAATATTCATAAAATTTAATTATCTATTTAATGAAGGTAGTTTCATTCAATTTAGAGTTAAGTTGAAAAAGTTAAGTTCTGGGCCCTCATCGTGCAATATACTTGTATATAATATTAATTATATTTACTCTTTATATTTTTTAATCTTTTATATTTTTATATTTTTGTAAATATTATTAAAATACATGTGAACAATAAAATAAGAATAAAAAATAAAATACATTAAACTTTAAGTTAATAAATAACTTCAAAAAAATAAAAATTTATATGTGTATTCAAGTAGGTTATAAATATATATAAAGTGTATAAAATAATAAAATTTAAAATCCAAAATAAAAATAAAAATAAAATACCCAATATATATATATATATATATATATATGTAAATATACCTATTGTGCATGTAAAAAGTAACACCTAATAAATTAACTTAAAAAAATAAATAAAAATCATAATAAAATACGATATAAAATAATAAGCATTGTTTTATGTTTTGAGTTTTATTTAATAAGTTCGTTTATTATTTTATTTTTAATTATTTATTCTTTTATTTCCTATTTTGTCCTCTAGCAGAGGATGTAGCCCAGTCAGGGTGAGTCTTTTGTTGACCCTAGGTCAACTCTTATGACTCCAGCCCTAGCAATGTTAGGCATCGAACCCCTCACTTTCTCGATTTTTTATCCCATGGTACACTGCTCAATACAGTTGACTTCCATTATGAAAAATCTTGTCGATATAGCCTTCCATCATGTCGAGCTCCTTCATTCCTCGTATGCACCTCGTACTGCATGAAAACCCTAGGTTTTGAGATGTTGTCTAGCTTTTGTATAAATAATACCCATCCACCCATTTTTTAAATTTTGATCTGTTTCCTCACATTCAAACCCTCAGATCCTTAGCCTGATGCGTTAAGCAAGGCGACAACAATGCTCTGTATTGATCTACAATGTGCGTCGACATAGGAGGCCAATCCACATACCTCGTCGGACCTTCGTTGATAAGGTCTCTACTCCCTATTCTCAGGTGCGAGCTGATCCATTTTTCTATATTTTTTAGGTAGAATTTATTTTTAGATTTTATTTCTTGCTTTTACTTAGTGCATTAATCCATTGCTTTAATGTTAAAACTAGAATTAGCTTGCCCGAGCTCCAGCCATCGTTCTCTGTCGTGTCCTGTATTGTTCAGCCACCACCTTCAACCCACTACCTTCATTGGTCATTTCTCTATTTTTGTGACCAATTCACCCACGTGGATCCCTTCAGAACTGGTCCACTAGTACTCCCTCCACCACCCTTCGCCGGAATTCCCTCATTCCACCTCACCAGACCGTTATTCTTCACCAAAAAAAGCCAAGGTTGATCACGTCTGATCCGTCGTTTATTTCACATCTTTTGCTGGAGTAGACATCTAAGGCCCATGCATTCTGAGACTTGACTCTTATGAGCCTCGACCTTCTTTGAGCTATCGGGATCCATTCAAAGGGTCCTGACAACTTTTGAGGCTTCTTCTCGCTGCGAAATGCCTTCAAGGCTCTACTGAGCATATAAACAACGCACATGGAGCTCGTAGGAGGGAGGAATCATCGATCAAAGCTCGTTGGTGGGGATGTTCTTCCCTGTTCTACGAGAGGAGCATCTATCATTGGATCCTTCCTTTGCTCCAGATTTGAGGACGATTATCGTATCGAGACACACCACCATCGT
This sequence comes from Ottelia alismoides, assembly GCA_037367405.1. NCBI lineage: Eukaryota > Viridiplantae > Streptophyta > Magnoliopsida > Alismatales > Hydrocharitaceae > Ottelia > Ottelia alismoides. Next base: position 308,348 of record JAZKJV010009535.1, read on the forward strand.
CAGATCTCCAATAGAGATCTAATCCAGCTGCTTACCCGTGAATCGATATCAAGTGATAAGGCAACGCAACATGTCAAGTGCAAATAACCACCACCAACTCCTGCTGACGCAGGCATGGTATTAGCCTATTAGGATACCGGGGGTACAAAGGGTGGGGGGTCTATGGGGGGGGGATGTCAGTAGACAGATTAGAAAGCTACAACCAGAGGTAATAGGGAAAGGCCAAGGTCGAATAGACGTGGCTCCTGCCAATTGGGAAATGATTAACGACTATCATCAGATCGAGCACGTGGGGGTAATTTTGCACACATACCCCCACTATTTTTGTATTATTTACTTTTTAGTCAAAACATTCCTTTATAGTTATAAAACTTTTTGTAAAATTTGTAATTGGGACCCCAAGATTTTCTTATTTGCATCTAGGTCCCTCTCCATGTCACCTCACGTGCACATTCACGTGAAGCGACAGGAAAATTGCAAGGGACCCCTTTGAGTCTTTTTATTTTTGTTTAGTCCCTAAATTCTATGACACAGTGTTATAACTTTTAGATAAATTGCATCGAGGACCTTATACTTTTTTTAATATTATAAATATACCCCTACTAGTGTGTTATATTAGGACATTTTGCATGATAGGTGATGAACGCAAAATCTGCCTCTTCAATAATGTCGAATTATCATAGTACAGAAGGCAGATTTTGATCATACAAAAATCACCTTCGAATATGTGGAATTTATTTTTCTTTGCAAGCATACCAAGGTAAAACACAGGGACACGAGCCTCTTCATCTATTTATCAAAAAATTGTCGATTAGTGAATGAGTGATTATTTCCAAAGGCTTAGCTCTTCATGTCTATGCACAATAAAATGCAGATAAAACAATGCGAGGAATGATGCAAGAACAAAGTAACATGATGCATGGAAGAGACACAATTTTCATTTGATTTTATGCAAATTAAAAGTATGCAATGTAAATAATGTGCAAGCTCATATGCTATATACAAAAATGCCCTGAAAAGATCAAATCAATGAGCAATAGATTAAGGGTCAATTTCAGAATCAAATCGAGCAACAATGATGAATAATGGCATTTAGCATAAAAAGTATGAGACAAAGAGCACATAAAAATATAGCCTATTTAATTTAGTATCAAAATATGAATTTAAGAATGCCATTAGATAGAGGGTAAAACCAGCATCAAAATAAAACTGAAATCACTCAATTTGGACTTAATATGCTCAAGATACTAAAGAAACAGTACAAAGGGCATAAATGTAATAGAAATGCATGGAAAATAAAGATAAAAATTATAAATCGGTCCGTGGAGGGACCCATTTGAAAATACCAAAAACCATCTGGGCCTCAGTGATATTTCTCAATTTGCGCATAGGTGCATCTATGCAATTATCAATTCCCAGCAGGGGCTCCCTATAAATAGTTGCATCTACTTCTAACCATATGGGTATAAGTATGGAGCGATAGACGAACCCATGTTACTTGAGGACGAAGCCATAGACAGTGTCCTCTAAACCACCCACTTTGCTAAGGGAGACCGAAGTTTCCTCACTTAAGAGTAGCTATTCATTTTTCTCTACAATTTTATTTACAACAAGTTAATCCCTCAATTTTAAAAAGTTTTTTACAAGAACTTTTTGAAAATCAGTTCACCAGTCCACTTAAACCAAGCCCAAAAAGGTTTTCAAAAATTTTAAAACATGAGCTAAGGCTAAAGTATATATACAATATATGGTATACCCCCTATACTTAATTTTTGTTATGCCTTTATAGCACAAGTGATATGAAGCCATACCTCTGGCTAAATACAAGGTGATATAGCAGAACCGATCGTAGGGTTCTCCTATACTTAGGTCAAAAATGACCTAAGTATAAGAAGACAAATAGAGGGAGCATGGATTGATTCGAGTTAGTCCCCTTATACTTAGGCTGAAAATAGCCTAAGTATTAGAAATTGGGCTGGGGGACCTGGATTGATTAGGGTTAGGGGGTGTTCATACACAGATGCATATCACGGGGATGGGGGAGGGGTGAATTTTACAGATGAAGATATAGATGCGGGAGGGGTGTGTGTGTGTGAATATACATAATGATGAGGGGTGGGGATGAGAGGATATACAGATGTAGTGGTGTGTGTGGGGGGAGGGGGATGTAGATCATCTAGTGATCTACCCTTTTCTTTTTTTTTTCATTTTTTTCAACACACGTGAACCCTCGAATGAGGACCGCTAAAAATACACATGTTATATATATATATATGAGTTAAATGAGGCTACTCCTTGGGAGTAGCCAATTGTCTACTCCCACACCTATTTTCCCTCTATTTTTTATTTTTTGGAAATAAAAAATATGTATATTCATCACTATATCCCCCTAACATGCCATTCAAATTTCATCAGAAACAGAGACCCCTATGCCCTCCATCTGAAGGGGGTCAACTTCAGCAATTCTGAGACCGTTAAAATGTGACAGTCTTGATGGAGGAGATAAAAGTCTCGAATATAGTTGAATTTTTAATGACACCATGGTGACATATTGTGATCTAAATTCCAATAGGTTTCATTTCAAAAAAATTAAAAAAATACAGGGGAAAAGGGGTGGGAGCATATAAGTTGGCTACAACCAGGGAGCATACTCCCTTTTCCCTATATATATATATATATATATATATGGGAAAAATGGGGTGCCCCCTAGGGGCAGCCAACATGGTTGCCCCCACCTCATTTTTCACAATTTTTTATTTTTTTGGAAAAATATCACCATGTATATTCATCCCTATATCCCTCCTATATGCCATTCGAATTTTGTCAGAAATAGAAACTCCTACAGCCTCCATCGAGACGTCATTTTTTCCAACGGTCGCAGGATTTTTTAAATCGATCCTATCTGGATGGAGGCCGTATACAATAAAAAAATTTGCCAAAAAAGGGGCGGGGTAGCCCCATCACCCATATATATATATATATATATATATATATAACAACAAAATACATGAAAGAAATGGCAACTATATCCCTTGAATCTTTTTCATTTTTCTTTTGTGGCACCTCGCAGCGGGAACTCCCAACTCCACATCTCTATGCATTCGAGCGTCCTTGGTCTCCATGGGCCCTACCACAAAAGAAATAGTCAGAAAAATTATCAAGAAAAATAATCAACAAAATGATGCAGAAACAAAATGATGGGAAGACCTGAAAGTTTTTTGATAATATTAAAATCAAAATAATTCGACAAAATTCGATAAAATGATAATGGTGAGCCATGTCTCCGGCAACGGTGCCATTTGATGAACGCAGAATCTGCCTCTTCAATAATATCGAATTATCGTAGTACAAGAGGCAGATTTTGGTCATGCAAAAAACCACACCTTTGAATACGCGGAAGTTATTTTAATTGGTAAGTATACCAAGGCCGAACATAGGGACACGGGCCTCTTCATCTATTTATCAAAAATTACTGATTAGTTAATGAGTGATTATTTCCAAAGGCTTAGGTCTTCATGTAAATGCACAATAAAATACAGATAAAATAATGCGAGGAATGATGCAAGAACAAAGTATCATGATGCATGGAAGAGACACAATTTTCATTTGATTTTAAGCAAGTTAAAAGTATGCAATGTAAATGATGTGCAAGCTCAAATGATATATACAAAAATACCCTGAAAAGGTCAAATCAATGAACAATAGATTAATGGTCAATTTCAGAATCAAATCGAGCAACAATGATGAGTAATTGCATTTAAATAAAAAGTAGGAGACACAGAGCACAAAAAATAGAGCATATTTAATACACTGTCAAAATATGAATTTAAGAATGCCATTATATAGAGGGTAAAACCAGCATCAAAATGAAGCTGAAATCACTCAACTTGGACTTAATACGCTCAAGATATGAAAGAAACAATACTAGGGGCATAAATGTAATAGAAATGCATGGAAAATAAAGATAAAGATTGCAATTAGGTCCCTGGAGGGACCCATTTGCAAATACCAAAAACCTCTAGACCTCAATGATATTTCTCCATTTACGCATAGGGGTATTTTTGCAATTATCAATTCATGACAGGGCCTCCCTGTAAATTACCCAAGCACATGTAAGGCATGCTCCCAGGGATCTAAATGTAATATTGGACAATCCTACGCTGCAAATTACCCAACCCCTCATATGCGGGGCACATGTGGGGGCTAGGTTCAGGAGGCGGTCTAGGCTCGGGCCACGTGGCATCTCATGGAGCTTCGGCTCTTGGCATGGTCGACCCAAGACTATAGGTTCAGCATAGAGGTTCGGGAGGTGGACGTAGTTGCTTCTAGGTCGTCCGATCGTGAGGATCGGACAACACCTGCTCTTCGTTCTTCACCAGAGGTCCGCCGCGGCAAGGGAACTTGGCTTCGGTGACTTCCCCAGAGCTCCGACGTCCTCCATTTGCGTCCCTGATGACCGAAGAAGATGGTTGAGGACCTCGCAAAGAAGCTGTAGGTGAGACGAAGCTCCGAAGGAGGATGATGGTGCGAGGCAGTGAAGTACAGCCAGAGCTACAGTTCGAGAACGGTTGTAACGCGCGATGTTCAACCATTGAAGGTGTGGGCACCTGAAAGTGTTAGAGAGTGGCCGAGGCATGCTATGCGAATGGTTGTGAGTGAAATGGTGGTCCGTGGAGGTAAAGGAGCGGGGGACCAATGGTCTTCTACGGCGAAGCAGAGGAGAAGGTGATGAGGTGGGTGGGGCTCTGGAGAAGGGAAGGGGGAGAGTGGAGTGAGTGGCGAAGGTGGTGGGTGTCTGGTGAAAGTGTCGAGTTGATCAGGTGGTGGTGGAGATGGCTATAGGCGGCGTGATATTTAGGTGAAAACCAGAGAAAAGTCAAGAAGCAAAGTACCTCGTCGGAGGGGAGAATTGGCGGAGGAGGCAGCCTGGGCTGAGCATCCAGAGATGCCCCGATCATCGCACAACGAGGTTGTTCAATCCTCGATGCTCAGCGATGCCTGGAGCGGCCGCTACATGGTCGGGAGACCATGGGTCAGATACCGGGGGTGTATCAGCTATTGTGGACAATCCACCTACCTTCGTCTGTCACAGGGAGGCGGAGGATGGCTAGGTCGTACCCTAGGATTGGTGGACGAGGACGGACGAAGGAGGGGGGTTTATAGGAAATGGAGGTGGCGGTTACTGGAGGTCGAGGGGGATGTTTGCAACGGCTGCTGGAGATGAGGAGGAGTGATGGAGGGGTGTCAAGGGTTACGCAGAGATGACAGAAAATATGGCTTCGTGTCGTGGCCATTGGAGAGCGGAGACATGTTGTAAAGGTGGTGCTAAATGGAATGGGGTAGGAGTCGTCGCGAGATGTAACAGATGGGGGGGTTTGGAGGAGGAGGATGAGGCGGAGCTGTTGGATCTTGCAATCAAACGGCTCTTGATAGGGCGTGGGCAGACGATCCAGATCAGATCCTTAGGATCTGATCTAGTGGTGAGGGTAGAGGTGGGAGCTGGAGGTCTAGATTGGTTCTGGGGATTCCATCCGACAATGAAGAATGAAGTGATGATGTGGAGCAAGGAGAGGCGTTGGATAAGAGGGCGATCGTGTGGTCTAGAAGAGAGCAGGAGGTTGTGGCTCCGATTGGATCTAATGGTAAAGATCAGTGGAAGACACTTGAGGGGAGATGAACGGGCATGATGAAGGCGCCTGGAGGCGAATCCAACAGCTAAGGAATGTGGCAGGTGGAGCAAGGAAAGGCGACTGCATGGCAGCTCCAGAGAGCACCACGTGGCCGCCCCAAAAAAATTAAAAATCAGGAAAATAAAGAAAAATCGAAAAGAATTAGTTAGATACTGAATTAGGAAAAAGTCAAAAAAATAAAAGTTGTAGATCTCGATTAGATCTACAAGTTTCTGTTGGACAAAAAGCCAAAGGAGGTCACATGTACAAAAGTAAATTTTTGGGGACATTTTTAAGAGATAAAAACACTACTTTTGAGGTTTTGAGATTTTTTGTATTTATAATTTCTTTTAAAAGATAGAACAATTACAAATAAAAATTAGTCTAATTTTTATGGGTTTTAATAAAATATAAAAACGAAGAAAAAGATTAGTAAAAGCAATAAATAGAGTTAGCTTTTAGTGTTATTTATAGGTTAATTATACACATAATATATACAACATAATATCAGTTAATAATAATGAATTATTAGTGGTTTTTATTGAATTGTTTAAGCTTGGGGATTAAAATGTAGATTTTAACATGATGAATCTGAGATTCATCATGCCCCTTTACTTAAACTATGCTCGTCCTCGAGCATCTAAAGAATGTAGGAGTCAGACTAATTCCTGGCAGTGCATGTCAAAATTTCAAGGCTCAATTCATTGAAGACCCTTAATTTAAGTGATCCTAAAATTCTGGGCTCAACCATGCTCTAGGCAAAAGGAATCCAACTTCTCTAATTATCAGACTCTTTGTTTGTACATAAAGTATAAGGATATGAAGAGTAGTGTACTACAATCATGAGAGTCGAGTCGAGACGTCACCCAAAGTTCCAGTCCAGGAGACTCTCCTCTAGACCTAATCCTCAAAGACTAGGGAATAAATTGGTTCTTGCTTCAGTTAACCGTCTCATTAGTTCGTCGGACTCGAAAGTTTAGATGGACAACCAGATGATGGAGGGCATAGGATTGTGTCTATTTTTTATCTCCCTCTCATTGGAACAAGAGGCTTATCGAGTGCTTTATTACTCAATGCTTGTATTTTTTTATTTGTCAATGTGTCCGTCAACAGAATTTGGAGTCGTCTGCACTTGTTTTTCTGGGAGTACACCGGGGTGTGTCTCTTTTTAGTATCTAAGATACCTTCGACACCTAGATTTGTATCACTATACGATGCCGAGCCTTTTATGGTTCTAGCCTGACTCCTTGGTCCTAATAGTGTTTGGTCCAAGTGGACACTTTGAAAATGATTGGGAGTGTTCGCCACTGGTGGAAGCTCTTTTGAATTTGGCTTGTGATGATAGAGCTTTTCTTTGAACATTTCTTTTTTTTTCTTTTCTTTTTGGTTAGCTCCACCGTTTTTACCAAGAGTTGGTGCACACTGATCAGCAATTAAATTATGTTTCATCAAATCTTGGCACATAAGTAGATATCAAACGATAGTATGCGGACTTGTTCACAAACTGGTTAGGGTTTTGCTGACACTCAGGTTTCTTGAAGCCTTCATTAACTTTATCACATCCTCGAGCATCATTAGATCGGGTCTAGACTCAAATCACCAGTCCTAGTTTCTCAAGTGATAACTCAACTCTTCTCATCAATCATGCAGTTGTGAATGTGTTGTGATGATCATATTCTTTAGAAGGTAGAGATGAAGAGTGTAATATAGCACTCAAATCTTTTAAACTATGGGAGTGTGGATTATTAAGTTCAAAACCCTAATGACTAAGGCTAACTAACTCAGACTCTCAAGATCTCAGAAATCCAGTGTCTTCAGATCCTTAAACCTTGAGTGATAGTAAATGTGTCAGGAATACACCAACTCTGTGGTTAGTGATTTTTGTGATTTTTGTCTTTTGCAAATTTTATGAATTTTAATTTTTCAATTTTCTCAGAGAGATACTGACTGGTCCAAGCTCATATGAATAGTTAAATCTACTTCCACCAGTATTGGTGTAAGTACGGACCGATAGACGGACCCGTGTTACGTGAGGACAAAGCTATAGACATCCTCTAAACCACCCACTCTGCTAAGAGAGACCAGAGTTCCCTCACTGATGAGTAGCTACTCCTTTTTAAGCCTAGTAGTCAGATCTCTACATTTTTTTAATTTTTTTAGGTTTTTATGGAGTTTTGAAAAGAGTTTTATTTACAAAAAGTTAATCCCTCAATTTTAAAAAGATTTTTACAAGAACTTTTCGAAAATCAGTTCACCAGTCAACTTAAACCAAGCCCAAAAAGGTTTTCAAAAATTTTAAAACACGAGCTAAGGCTAAAGTATATATACAATAATATACGATATACCCCCTATACTTAATTTTTGCTATGCCTTCATAGCACAAATGATATGAAGCCATAGCTCCAGCTAAATACAAGGTGATATAGAGGAACTGATTGGAGGGTCCCCCTATACTTAGGTCAAAAATGACCTAAGTATAAGAAGATAGATAGAGGGAGCATGGATTGATTCGAGTCGGGTCCCCCTTATACTTAGGTTGAAAATAGCCTAAGGGGATGTTCATACACAGATGGATTTCCTGGGGATGGGGGAGGGGGTGAATTTTTACAGGTGAAGATGTGGATGTGGGAGGGGGTGTGTGTATGTGAATATATTGAATGATGGGGGGTGAGTGAATATACATAGGTAGTGGTGTGGGGGAGAATGTAGATCATCTAGTGATCTACCCTTTTTTGTTTTTTTTCAACACATGCAAGCCCTAAAACGAGGACCGCTAAAAATGCACTACAAAAAAATACATGAAAGAAATGGAAACTATAGACCTTGAATCTTTCTTATTTTTCTTTTGCAGCTCCTCACGGTAGGAGCTCCCAACTCCACGCCTCCATGCATTCAAGCATCCTCGGTCTCCATGGGTCCTACCATAAAATAAATAGTCAGAGAAATTATCAAGAAAAATAATCAACAAAATGTTGCAAAAACAACACGATGAGAAGGCCTGAAAATTTTAAAAATATTCACAGCAAAATAATTCAACAAAATTCGATAAAATGATAAAGGTGAGTCGTATCCTCGGCAAAGGCACCATTTGATGAACGCAAAATATGCATCTTCAATAATGTCGAATTATAGTAGTACAGGAGGCAGATTTTGGTCATGCAAAAACCACACCTTCGAATATATGGAAGTGATTTTACTTGGCAAGCATAACAAGGTCGAACACAGGGATACGAGCCTATTCATCTATTTATCAAAAATTATCGAGTAGTTAATGAGTGATTATTTCCAAAGGCTTAGGTTTTCATGCAGATGCACAATAAAATGCAGATAAAACAATGCGAGGAATGATGCAAGAATAAAGTAATATGATGCGTGGAAGAGACACAATTTTCATTTGTTTTTATGCAAGTTAAAAGTATGCAATGTAAATGATGTGCAAGCTCAGATGCTATATACAAAATTCCCTGAAAAGATCAAATCAATTAGCAATAGATTAAGGGTCAATTTCAGAATCAAATCAAGCAACAATGATGAGTAATTGCATTTACAATAAAAAGTACGAGACACAGAGCACTTAAAAATAGAGCCTATTTAAGATAGTGGCAAAATATGAATTTAAGAATGCCATTATATAAAGGGTAAAACCAGCATCAAAATGAAACTGAAATCACTCAACTTGGACTTAATACGCTCAAGATATTAAACAAACAGTACGAGGGGCATAAATATAATAGAAATGCATGAAAAATAAAGATGAAGATTGCAAATCGGTCCCTAAAGGGACCCATTTGTTAATACCAAAAAATGTCTAGGCCTCAATGATATTTCTCCATTTGCACACAGGGGTATTTTTGCAATTATCAATTCTCGGAAGTGCCTCCCTATAAATTACCCAAGCATGCACGTGAAGCACACTCCTGGGGACCTAAACCTAATATTGGACAATCACAGGGTCTTCACGGCAAATTACCCAACCCCTCACATGCGAGGCACACGCGGTAGCTAGGTTCAGGAGGCGGCTCAGGCTCGGGCCACATGACGTCTCTTGGAGCTTCGACTCTTGGCATGGTCCACCTGAGCATGTAGGTTCGGCATGGAAGCTCGTAAGTGGATGTGGCTGCATCTAGGTCGCCCGATCGTGAGGATCGGATGACACCTACTCTTCGTTCTTTACCAGAGTTCCGCCATGCACGACGGCAAGGGGACTTGGCTCCGGTGATGTCCCTAGAGCTCTGTTGTCCTCCATTCGTGTCCCTGATGATCGAAGAAGATGTTTGAGGACCTCGTGAAGGAGCTGGAGGTGAGACGAAGCTCTGAAGGAGGGTGACAGTACGAGGCGGTGAAAGTGTCGAGGTGATCAGGTGGTGGTGGAGATGGCTGTAGGCGGCGAGACATTTAGGAGAAAACCAGAGAAAAGTCAAGAATTAGGTTACATCGTCGGAGGGGAAAATTGGAGGAGGAGGCGGCCTAGGCTGTGCATCCTGAGATGCTCCAATTTTTGCACGACGAGGCCGGTCAGTCCTCGGTGCTCGGAAATTCCCGGGGAAGCATCTACATGGTTGGGAGACCATGGGTCGGACACCGGATGTTTACCAACCTTCGTGGCCAATCCACCTTCCTTGGTCTGTCAGAGGGAGGCAGAGGATGGATAGGATGCACCCTAGGATTGGTGGATGAGGATGGACAAAGGCAGAGGGCGGTGGGGAGGGTGTTATAGGTGACGGAGGTGGCAATTACTGTAGGTTTAGAGTGTTGTTTGCAACAGCTGCTGGAGATGAGGAGGAGTGATGGAGAGGTGTTGCGGGTTACGCGAAGATGAAGGAAGATATGGCTGCTGGAGAGGTGTCGTAAAGGTGGAGCTAAAATGGAAATTGGAGGAGCCATCACGGGGTGTAACGGAGAGGGGAGGTCTGGAGGAGGAAGATGAGGCAGATCCGTTGGATCTTGCGATCCAACAGCTTATAGGGCATTGGCAGATGATCCAGATCAGGTCCTTAGGATCTGATCCAGTGGTGAGGGTAAAGGCGGGAGCGGGTGGTCTAGATTGGTTCTGAGGATTCCTTCAAATGGTGAAGAATGAAGTGATGGCGTGGAGTAATGATGAATCTACGTTCATCATCTTTATTCTATCATTTTGGCCTTAAAAACCCTAGTAAATGCATGTAAATACTGTTAATTTAGGCATTTTAGCATTCATGCATCATTGTGTAAATATTGCATAAAATGTGGTTTTTAAAGCCAAAATTATAGAATGAACAAAAGAAAAGAAAAAGAATAAAATATTGTAAATATTTTATGACCCAAAACCCTGAGACCTAGGCATCTCGATGACTAGGTCGACAAGGAATAAAGTAGGGGGAGATAAGGGCCAAAATACCAATAAAAATACATTTTATTTTATTCATTCTTTATTCATTTTGGGAACTATTTTTGGTTCCATTTTTTATACCTCAAATAAAGAAACTTTGTACATGAAAGTTGTAGATAATTAAATAAAGAAAAATACAGAATTTATTTCATAGAAAAATGATGTGCAGATAAAAAGTTATGATCTGAATAAAAATCCAGAATCCCAACTTCCCAGACCTGTATCTCCCTAATAAAAACTCGAAATGTGTCAAACTCACATTTAATTGTATATAATTTAAAATGAGCTATTTAATGGCAGTGATTTCGTATTTTGCGGAGCTACGGTTTGAAAGTTGAGTTTTGGACTCCTATTGTATATTTGTACATATTAAAATATTCATTTTATTTATTATTCTTTATTTTCATAATTTTATATTTTTATAATTTGTAAATATTACTTATAATATATATGTACATTAAAATAGGAATAAAAGCCTAAAGAAAAGACAAAAATAAAAATACTTGTATATATTATACATAGGTATAATACCTGTATATATACCTCTATAATTCATACTTTTATTTTATTAAGTGTACAAAACACTTCAGAAAAATTAAATAGAAATATATTTAAGTGTATAAAAATATTTTATAAATTTATAAAATAATAAACAAAAATAAATAAATTAAATTTATAAAATAAAAAAAAATATTCAAATATATATAGAAACCTATAAGGGGTATAAATGGTAGCTTGCAATTATTAATCTCGAAAAAAGAAATAAAAATCATCATAAAATAACTTATAAAATAATAAACATTTTTTATTTATAACTAAAAATTAATAAAATCATCTCATATTTTTAATCGAATTTATAAGCCTTTTCCCCAGACTTTTCTTGGTTGGTCCACGTGGACCAACCAGGGGGCAGCAAGAGTTGACCTCTGGTCAACTCTCTGCCCAACGTCTGGGTTGTGTCAGACCGTTATTTTGACCCGTTTTTATATTTTTCGAGGCTAATCTGTTCCCATTTTTGCGATTCAATCTTCACGACTTTTGATCCTTGCAGATTCGTGATACACGCCCTTGCGTTATCTCGGTCTTTGGATCATTGCAGCGCCTGCCACACATCGTTCTTGGAGCCACCCCGACCATCTTTCAAAACCGCACCCGTCACTTCCCATCCTCCTTGAACCCATTTTTGACTAGCCTGACCCTCCTTTGGCCGAGCTCTGGACTAGAGAGGTGACAGCTCTCCTCCAGCTCCCTCTAGAGGGCTCCGGCGACGTCTTGTGGTGTCTCCACCTATCTCCGGCGAGCCAACGCCGTGGAGGTCGTTCTTCCTGGTCTATCGGCCAGTAGAGGTGCTTTTTATTTGTTTTTCTTTGCTCCTTAGCTCGCTGTAGGGTTGATCTTTAGATCTGTAGCGTTATCGCACCACTTGATCCATGTTCTGAGCCTCGATTCCATCCGAATATCCACGTCGGACCTCTGCTCCGACCTCCACCTTCCTTTCGCCAAAACCACCCCACGCAATGCCCACCATTCACTAATAAAGCCCCGACCCTGCCATATTTGCAACTTCGTGCTTCCAATTATTTTGCAGGTCGGGGGTGCGCTTCTGGGCGCTATCTTCGTCAAGAACACGTCCTCTAGGTGCAGAGAGCTCCAGGCCCCCACCAATGGGGCCCAGATTGGTTTGGGACCTCCAAGCGTTGCAGATCCCCTCCGGCAAGCTTCTGAACATCACAGCCGCGGTCTTGGAGGTCGGAGGCGTCCGGTTTTGCCGATCGAACGAACCCCAGGGTGTGTTCTTCGTGCGTTCATCCAAAGGGCCTAGCGTCCGTTCGATCTCGGCCCGTTCTTGGCGAGAAGCGGCTATCATCGGATCTCGCACGCCCAGCACCGTTCGATCGTCATCAATCTTCTAATCTGGGTCGTGCATCCACGAAGCGACATCGCGCGTCAAGGCGACGACACGTGGTTTAGTGGATACATCTGCACCATCGGATCGCGCCAAGGCCTGGGTATTTTGCATAATCGACCTGGCTACTTTTTGTATTTAATAATCACTATTTAAACCTTCATTGGTTATTTAAAAACTTTAGCTTATTTGCATGTAGCCCACTGGTTTTTGCACTATTATCTTTTAGTCCATGCCAGTCACGTGCCATGCGCATGTGACTTGGCAATTTTGCAGTAATACTCCTAGGGTTATTTGTATTTCCTTTAAGGCCAGAAACCTCTTAATTTAGTTATAAGTTTTTGGTAAAATTGCATGTAAAACCCCCAGGTTTTTGTTTATTGCTTTTAGGTCCTCCCAAGCGTGTACGTGACACGTGCGTACCTGGGAATTTTTGCAGAAGTGTCCCTAGCATTTTGGATATTTGCAATAGGCCCTGGAATTTGTTTATTCAGTTATAACTTTTGTGGAATTTTACACGCAGGCCCTCCCATTTTTATTAAATTACATTAATGCCATTACCTGTGTGTATTTTCTTTATGCTTCCTCTATTTACTTCATGTGTCTATAAATTTCTAAAAATCGCCAAAAAAAATCAAGTTAAGTTCATGTTTGCTTTCTCTTTCACGGTGTATTTTTATTTTGCATTTTCATTGCATTTTAACATTTATAAAAAAAAATCAAAAACACGCATTTTCAGCACTGTTTGTAGTAGAAAATACAAAAAAATTACAAAAAGTTCTTGAAAAATTCCAAAAAAATTATGTTTTGTGTGTTTCAGTGTCTTTTAACTCCAGACCAGAAATCACTAAAAAATACAAAAGAAAACTCCTAAAAATTATAAAACCCTAAAAACCTTCATAAAAATATTAAAAATCCATAAAAAAATCCTAAAAATATAATCTTTGTGTCTGAATTTAAAATTAATTTGGAGAATTTTTGTGAGTGAATTCTATTTTATTTCTCCATTTTAGTTTCAGCTTTTTAATTTATCCACTGTTTTTAGTATTTTTGACTTTAAAAATACCAAAAAAATTAAGAAAAATCTAAAAAAATCACAAAAACATTAGAAAATTATAAAAAGCCTAAAAACATTTTATTTCCTATATTTTGAGTATTTTACCTATTTTTATCTCTCTCTTATATTTAGTGTATATATATTTTCCTTATCTCTATTATATATTTATTTAAAGAAAAAGGAAATAAAAAATAATAAATATAAAAAGCAAATATAAAATCAATAAATTAAAAATCAAAATATAAAAATATAAAATTAAAAATTAAATAAAAAATTACAAAATTAAAAACCCACAAAAATTTGCATGTAGATAGACATTTGATCACAATCACAGTTTTGTACATTTTTGCCCCGTTCTACATGTCTGCTCCCTGTGTTCGACCTCTACACTGCTTGCACACTATACACATCATTTGTAGAGTTATGATAAATTTTAACTCCACATTCACCTTCATTGCTTTATTTGATTATTGTGGGTTAATTTTTGTTTGAAATTAGGATTTCGCTGGAGGTCAAATCAACGACTGTTGATTCGCCTTGTGAATCGACACGACCTCCGCAAAATCCAGTTCAACAAATGGTGCCGTTGCCGGGGAGCAACAGCGCGTAGTTCGAGTTTTTACTTGTGTTTGTGATTATTGTCTGTTTTTGCGGTTTTATTTGTTTGTTCTTTTATTTGATATATCATTTGAATTTTCTAACCACCCTCTCGTTTGACTTTGTGCGAGGTACGTGGATCGAGGGAGGCACTCCTTTCTAGGAGCGCTCGTGCAACCACGTGAGGCAGCTTTGGCTTCACATCAAGGCGGACTTGGAGGAAATTTCGAAGACAATTCCCTGAGCTTTTATTTTATTGCATTTATTTTTGTAATTTAAGTAAGAGAGAGACATTAATTGTAATAATACAAGTACATCGAACTCTGGACATTCGGGCCTAATTTCCAAGTGTTTGTTCACTTGGGGGCTCACCGCGGCTTTCTCGCATCTTTTTCGCAATTTTTTATTTTGTTTTCCGATTTTGCTTTCTTTCTTTCGTGTGATTGAGCCTTAGTCGTAGGAGTTGCTTGGCGATAGAGTAGGTCCAAACACATTAATCACCATTGCTTGTAACTATAGCCGCGTTTGGACTTAGTCAAATTTTGAACTTATTCTCCACGCTAATAGCAGCTTCTCACACTTAGAGCGATTTCATCGGCATTGCATTTGCATATATATAGATTTTAATTCTGCTGAGCATCTTTGCATGTAGAGTGATGGAGGCAAGGTGAGCTTTTACGCTTTAGCATTCATCATCGATTGCCGCTTGCATTGCCTTTCCGCCTCTCCCTCTGATTTTGATCACCTAGATGCTTAAAAGAATTGAATCCCCGATAAGATCGTGCATTCTCATTAAAAAACCAAAAAAAGTGATAACCAATAAAATTGGGACTGTTAACATTACTCGACCCTACAATCAACCAAAAAGAAAAAAAAATCTCTTGGGGCAAGTAATCCCCTCATTGTCTTCGCTTTTACTTGCTCGCGCACACACTAAGGTTAGTGCCCAAATCCCATTCGGCCCCTAAGTATGAGTGCAAATCTTTGACTTCTCACCTAACTCTAAAACAAACAAGATAAAAAGACTGCTCTTTGTTGTCTCTACCGAGTTGAGTAGGTGACTTGAGGGTTTATCTTATTTTCATTTTTGCTTGTGCTTGCTTGTGTGTGTTCTAGATCTCCTCTGCGCATTTGCGCCTTTTCTCCACTTCTCTTGACTTGACCATCGTGCTCCCCAAATCATTTTCTTTTATTTTCGAGATGGACCCATGGAGCATTTTCTATCCGGACTTTGTGGATCCCTCGCTCACTCCAACCAGTCCACCTCCCTTTTATCAGGAGGACTCTCCTCCTATTTTTCTGACTTGTGTACATACCCACCTCAACCGCAGTATCAGACCTCGAATTTCTACCCACATCCACCTCCACCTGTATATTATCCACCTCTACCTTCACATCCACCCGAGTCTGACCTGTTGGAGTCACCTCTCACGATGTCCACACTTGAGACCTTGACCCAGTTCATGGAGCAAATGAAGTCGAGGATTGACGACCTCACCTACATGAATAAGAGCCACATTGAGGCTTCACGATCTGATGATTTGAAATCATTTGAGGATTACCATGAGAGCTTGCAATCACCCAAAATACAAAAAAATGAGAAAATTTTAAAAATACAAAAAGGGTTCGGGAGACACTTGGTTGATTAAGATTGTGAGGAGAGTGCTCACGTGCCAGACCCTTTGACCACACATCATTTCATACCCTGTCCCGCCTTTGACCCCGAGGATGCCGTCGTACAGACTGATCTTGGCATGCCTCGTGTATATGATGATTCCAACTTCCTCCTTTGTATGGAGGAGGTCCAAAAATTCAAAAAAATGTTGACTGAACCCGAAGTGGTGGCCACTATTCATGAGATCATCCGTGGCCCACTTCAGAAGGCCATGATCGATTTATCTTCTCCTCTTCCCAAGAAGAGAAAGCGGAGGAGAAGATCTGAGCGTCATATCTTGACCATGGCCACTGCCCACGCCATCACACACCGTCCCATTCCGAGGAAGAGGAACACTGCCATACCATTCATTAGTTGCACCATCTCTGACTCCACTTGTGATCACACTCTCTTAGACGACGGTGCTTCGATTAGCATCATACCCTTCTCGCTGGTACAGTCTCTTCACTTAGGGCCTCTCAAGAAAAGCAGGATGATCGTTCAGTTTGCTGATGGATCAATAAAGAGGCCGAAGGGTATCCTTGAAAATGTCGTCATTTCGATTCAGGGCATGAGCTACAATGTTGACTTTGTTGTATTGCCCATGGAGACCTCTACAGGGGAGCATTCTCCAATCATCCTGGGACGACCATTCCTCGCCTCTACGAGGGTCGTTATTGATTATGGATTAGGAGAGATTTGCTTCCGTCCTGCTGACGAGAGTGAAGTGTTGATCACCACACCCACCATTGACCAGAGACCTGCACCTGATGTGACCACACCTATTTTGGCTGACCCTGAGGCCTATGACCTTTATGAGGATATTAGAGAGACTTTCTTTATGACCGATGACAAGACCCGATAATTCCTCTCCAAGGAGGAAACCTCGGAAAGCATAGACCTCGGAGTTTCCGCTTCCTGTGATTGCCAATGTGTTGATGACATCCGTGGGATTTACACGATCGATACCATTGAGCGGAGGGCAGCTGTAGAGACTAGACAGGACGGACACGTTTCGACTACTTTCACTGATGGGTATGCTCATGTTCATTTAGATTCAGATGAGACCAAGGTCGAATTTGATTTGATTGCTTTTATTTGGGAATTCGGGCCTTTTGATGAGAAAGATGATCCGGTTGAGAATATAGAGGACGAACAGAGTTCGACTACTTCCACCAATGAGTTCGTGCCTTTTGGTTTTGACCTGGACGACACCTCGCAGGACGATACTGACTACACTTCTTCCAATGATGATGAAATCATCCCATTCCACTTCGATATCAGCGAGACACCCAAGGTCGGACCTAGTCGTACTTCTTCCGCTCACCAGTCTGTGCCTTCACACCCTAGGGCCCCTGAGGACATACACTCTGTCGACCCTGATCGGCTTCCGTCCATTGTGGACCCCGATGTCGACCTGCACCATACCAGATCTATTCCTCAGCGGTCCCGCAAGAAGGTTTGCTTTCTACCTTCTTAATCATGTGTACGTCCATCTCTGTTGTACATCCCCTTCTGTTCATCTCTGTCCATCTACCGTATTGCTTGTCCACCCATTCTCGTGTTTGCCTTGCTTAGGATATACTTTGTCCTAAGTATAAGGGGGTGGACGGGCCGAGTGTTCATTCATCGTTCGGTTTCATTACTCCTGTTGTTTCCTATACTTAGGGTTTCTTTTACCCTAAGTATAGAGGAGTGATGTGTACATCCTTCTCTATCTCATCTTTCGATTTTCTTTTCTTATTTTCTTCTTTTCTTCTTTTCATTTTCTATATTCTTTACCTATAAAAAGGTGTCGCCCCTTATAGACAGTCTTCTATACTTAGGACGTACTTTGTCCTAAGTATAGGGGGGTGTGCACCCCGAGTTTTCATTTATTTCGATCCTCTCCATTGTCTCCTCTTCTTGTCTATACTTAGGGATATCTTACCCTAAGTATAGGGGGAGACAATCTGAGTACGATATGTTCATTCCCACCCTTGACCCTCCCTGTCTTGTGTACAGGCTGCTATACTTAGGATTATTTGATGCTAAGTATAGGGGGGACAGTCAACTTCTCATTCATTCATTCCTTCATTCGTTCTTTATTCTTTAGAATTTTCTATACTCAGTACGATTTATGTCTTCTCTTTTTCTCTCTGATCTATGAGGACATAGCTCAAGCTAAGTATAGGGGGGTCGTATATACTGCGTATATACTTTAGCCATAACTCGTACTTTCGTATTTTCCTAATAAGTATGGCTAATAATTCTTTAAAATTCATTAAAAACCTTAGTAAAAAGATGTGATTATTCCTCAAATTCTTTTTGTATTTACTGATTAATAAATCAGGTGAAAATAATTTTTGCAAAATGTTTGAAAAATAGTTTGAAAATCTTTGTGAAAAATCTTTTGAAAACTATTTGGAAAACATTCTGTTACATGTTTTCAACCTTTGTAAAAATATTCTATTTGAAAAAATTATTTTCTTTGTGTGAAATAAAATGTTTGAAAAATAATTTGCAAATGGTTTGAAAAATGGTTGCAAAAATATTTTGAAAAATCTACTTATACTGTTTGGAAAAACCTTTGCAAAATGATTTTCAAATGTGTGTACATGTTTGTAAAAACTATTTGTAAAAATTTTTTTGGACTATAGTTTTCAAAATTATTTGAAAAACTGTGACAAATAAGTTTGAGGAATAGATACATCTCACCAGAATTCACTATATATACCTATAAAATTGATCACTTACCCTGTAAAGTCTTAAAATCCACTTCTTGTAAATATGAGAAGCAGGCCCGTGTAAATATCTGTACCTAGCTTTTAGCCAAAATCTTTGTTTTCAAAAATCCCAAAAACATTTGCAAAATTAAAATCCAAAAATATTTGAAAAATCTTTTTGAAAAATAAAAAAATGCATATGCACCATCATCTTTTCAAAAATCCATAAAAAGTTCAAAATCTTGAAAATTGCATCACAAAAATATCTTCTATATTTTGCATAGCATTTGCATAGCATTCGCATTTTTCAGATTGAGTTTGATAGTTGAACAAGTCTAAATAAAATCCGGAGATTGAAGCTTGATTGTACCTTAAAATCTACCTAATAACGGGAACCTTATAGGAACTGGAGTTGAGGTACTTCAGGTCTAGTTGACTTAATTCTTTGAGGATCACGAGACTTGATTCAAGGGATTCTTGACTGCCTAAGTAGAGTATTTTGGAACACGCGCACGACTCTTGTTGATAATGACCTAACTTGGACACCTGCACCTTTCACTTGGCTCAACTCAATTGGAGTGGTGAGGGGATTGGATTTGTTGGTATGAGACGCACACAATTGGAAACACTTGTCCTCCTCTAGGGAGGGAAGTGCACCCCAACCCGTCCAGTGATGAGGAATTCTAAAGACAGGAGAGTGTGGGTTGCAATAAAGCTTCAAAAGAGGGATAATCTACTGGCTCAAGAGGAAAAACTCCTTATGTAAATGCTGTTGTATATAGTATTTCAAAAAAAAAGAGACAGGCTTGTACAAAAATAAAGTGCCTGCAAACGTATGTGAATATGTTGTATAGTCAATAAGCAAGCTTGAGTTCCAAAGTCAAATATGTGAGCCTGCAACTGGATGACTTGACTACACTGGTCTTGCATCCTAGGATAGGTAGCTACACTGGCTACCGTCCATTCTTCTCTTCACCCCCTCCTCTTGAGCTGGTTGCCACTTGAACTTAGAAGGGAATACCCCGCTCCTCGAGGAAGGAGTTATTGGATTGGGGAATCATTGGGTTGTCATGCTGGAGAAGTCAGTCTCTTTGTCATTCTAGTTGGGGAGAGCCACTATCCCTTACACTGTAGAGTCAGATTCATAGTCATAAGGGTTTGCGTATGAGTTGAGATATTTCTGACCTGGCTATTGAGGAGACTTGGGCAGAGTTTTGGGATTCTCAAAGACTGTTGGATTTCAAATCTGGTTCTCATTAAGGTTCCGCCCGCACTAAAAGTCCAAAGGTCCGACTTAAGCTCCAAACTTTGATTTTGTGAAGACAAGTTTGTTCATTAAATTTAATCCACATTTGAACTTTTCCTTTTCTTTGTTTTTCTTTTCTTCACTAATTGCATAAGTATTTGCTAGGGACTAGCAAAGGCAAGTATAGGGGGATGATGAATCTACGTTTCATCATCTTTATTCTATCATTTTAGCCTTAAAAACCCTAGTTAATGCGTGTAAATACTGTTAATTTAGGCATTTTAGCATTCATGCATCATTGTGTAAATATTGTATAAAATGCGGTTTTTAAAGCCAAAATTATAGAATAAAGGAAAGAAAAGAAAAGAATAAAATATTGTAAATATTTTATGACCCAAAACCCCGAGACCTAGGCATCTCGATGACTAGGGCGACAAGGAATAAAATAGGGGGAGATAAGGGCCAAAATACCAATAAAAATACCTTTTATTTTATTCATTCTTTATTCATTTTGGGACCTATTTTTGGTTCCACTTTTTATACCTCAAATAAAGAAACTTTGTACGTGAAAGTTGTAGATAATTAAATAAAGAAAAATACAAAAATTTTTCATAGAAAAATAATGTACAGATAAAAAGTTATGATCTGAATAAAAATCCAGAATCCCAACTTCTCAGACTTATATCTCCCTAATAAAAACTCGAAATGCGTCAAACTCACCTTTAATTGTATATAATTTAAAATAAGCTATTTAATGGTGGTGATTTCGTATTTTGCAGAGCTACGGTTTGAAAGTTGAGTTTTGGATCCCTATTGTATACTTGTACAGATTAAAATATTCGTTTTATTTATTTATCTTTATTTTCATAATTTTATATTTTTATAATTTTGTAAATATTATTTATAATATATATGTACATTAAAATAGTAATAAAAGCCTAAAGGAAAGACAAAAATAAAAATACTTGTATATACTATACATAGGTATAATACATGTATATATACCTATATAATTCATACTTTTATTTTATTAAGTGTACAAAACACTTCAGAAAAATAAAATAAAAATATATTTAAGTGTATAAAAATATTTTATAAATTTATAAAATAATAAACAATAATAAATAAATTAATTTTATAAAAAAAATATTCAAATATATAGATATAGATACCTATAAGGGGTATAAACGGTAACTTGTAATTATTAATCTCGAAAAAATAAATAAAAATCACCATAAAATTATTTATAAAATAATAAACATTTTTTATTTTATAACTAAAAATTTATAAAATCATCTCATATTTTTAATCGAATTTATAAGCCTTTTTCCCCAGACTTTTTCCTGGTTGGTCCACGTGGACCAACTAGGGGGCAGCAAGAGTTGACCTCTGGTGACCTCTCTGCCCAACATCTGGGCTGTGTCAGACCGTGATTTTGACCCGTTTTTGCGGATTTGTCGAGGCTAATCCGTTCCCCTTTTTGCGATGCAATCTTCACGATGTTTGATCCTTGCAGATTCGTGATGCATGCCCTTGCGTTATCTCGGTCTTTGGATCATTGCAGCGCATGCCACACATCGTTCTTGGAGCCACCCCAACCATCTTTCAAAATCACACCCGTCACTTCCCATCCTCCTTGAACACATTTTTTACTAGCCTAACCCTCCTTTGGCCGAGCTCTGGACTGGAGAGGTGACCGCTCTCCTCCAGCTCCCTCTAGAGGGCTCCAGCGACGTCTTGTGGTGTCTCCACCTATCTCCGGCGAGCCAACGCCGTGGAGGTCGTTCTTCCTGGTCTATCGGCCAATTGAGGTGCTTTTTATTTATTTTTCTTTGCTCCTTAGCTCGTTGTAGGGTTAATCTTTAGATCTGTAGTGTTATCGCATCACTTGATCCATGTTCTGAGCCTCGATTCCATCCGAATATCCACGTCGGACCTCTGCTCTGACCTCCACCTTCCTTTTGCCAAAACCGCCCCATGCAATGCCCACCATTCAGTAATAAAGCCCCGACCCTGCCATATTTGCAACCTCGTGCTTCCAAGTTATCTTGCGGGTCGGGGGTGCACTTCTGGGCGCTATCTTCATCAAGAACACGTCCTCCAGGTGCAGAGAGCTCCAGGCCCCCATCGATGGGGCTTGGATTGGTTTGAGACCTCCAAGCATTGTGGATCCCCTCCGGTAAGCTTCTGAACATCACAGCCGCGGTCTTGGAGGTCGGAGGCGTCCGGTTTTGCCGATCGAACGAACCCCAGGGTGGGTTCTTCGCGCGTTCATCCAAAGGGCCTAGCGTCCGTTCGATCTCAGTCCGTTCTTGGCGAGAAGAAGCTATCGTCGGATCTCGCACACCCAGCACCGTTGGATCGTCATCAATCTTCTAATCTGGGTCGTGCATCCACAAAGTGACATCGCGCGTCCAGGCGACGACACGTGGTTTAGTGGATACATCTGCACCGTCGGATCGCGCCAAGGCTTGGGTATTTTGCATAATAGACCCGGCTACTTTTTGTATTTAATAATCACTATTTAAACCTTCATTGGTTGTTTAAAAACTTTGGCTTATTTGCATGTAGCCCCCTAGTTTTTGCACTATTATCTTTTAGTCCCTGCCAGTCACGTGCCACGCGCACGTGACTTGGCAATTTTGCAGTAATACTCCTAGGGTTATTTGTATTTCCTTTAAGGCCAGAAACCTCCTAATTTAGTTATAAGTTTTTGGTAAAATTGTGTGTAAAACCCCCAGGTTTATGTTTATTGCTTTTAGGTCCTCTCAAGCGCGTGCATGGTACGTGCGTACCTGGGCATTTTTGCAGAAGTGTCCCTGGCATTTTGGATATTTGCAATAAGCCCTGGAATTTGTTTATTCAGTTATAACTTTTGTGGAATTTTACATGTAGGCCCTCGCACTTTTATTAAATTACATTAATGCTCCTGCCTGTTTGTATTTTCTTTATGCTTCCTCTATTTACTTCATGTGTCTATAAATTTCTAAAAATCACCAAAAAATCAAGTTAAGTTCCGGTTTGCTTTCTCTTTCAAGCTGTATTTTTATTTTGCATTTTCATTGCATTTTAACATTTATAAAAAAATCAAAAACATGCATTTTCAGCACTGTTTGCATTAGAAAATACATAAAAATTATAAAAACTTCTTGAAAAAATTCCAAAAAAATTATGTTTTTATGCATTTCAGTGTCTTTTAACTCCAGACTAAAAATCACTAAAAAATATAAAAGAAAGCTCCTAAAAATTATAATACCCTAAAAACCTTCATAAAATTATTAAAAATCCATAAAAATCCTAAAAATATAATCTTTGTGTTTGAATTTTCCTTATTTTATTATCTTTTATTTAAAATTAATTTGGAGAATTTTTGTGACTGATTTCTATTTTATTTCTCCATTTTAGTTTCAGCTTCTTAATTAATCCACTGTTTTCAGTATTTTTGACTTTAAAAATACCAAAAAATGGAGAAAAATTTAGAAAAATCATAAAAACATTAGAAAAATATAAAAAGCCCAAAAATAATTTATTTCCTGTATTTTGAATATTTTTACCTATTTTTATCTCTCTCTTATATCTAGTATATATATATATATATTCCTTATCTCTATTATATCTTTATTTAAAGAAAAAGGAAATAAAAAAATATAAAATATAAAAAGAAAGTATAAATACAGTAACTTAAAAATCAAAATATAAAAATATAAAATTAAAAATTTAATAAAAAATTATAAAATTAAAAACACACAAAAATTAGCATGTAGATAGACATTTGATCACAATCATAGTTTTGTGCATTATTACCCCGTTCTACCTGTCTGCTCCCTATGTTCGACCTCTACACTGCTTGCACACTATACACATCCATTGTAGAGTTATAATAAATTTTAACTCCACATTCACCTTCATTGCTTTATTTGATTATTGTGGGTTAATTGTTGTTTGAATTTCGGATTTCGCTGGAGGTCAAATCAGCGACTGTTGATTCGCCTTGTGAATCAACATGACCTCCGCAAAATCTGGTTCAACAAGTAAGGAGAGTCTTTGGATAGGAGGGTGACCGTGTGGTCTAGAAGAGAGCGGGAGGCTATGGCTCAGATTTAATCTGGGGGTGAAGATCAATGGTGGAGGATTTAGGGGAGATGAACGACCAGGATGAAGTTGCCTGGAGGCGGATCCAACGGCTGAGGAATGTGGCGGGTGGAGCAAGGAAAGGCAACCGCGTGGCAGCTCCAGAGAGCGCCACGTGATCGCCCTAGAAAAATTAAAAATAGTTAGAGACTGAATTAGGAAAAAGTCAAAACATGAAAGTTGTAGATGTCAATGATAGTTACAAGTTTTGTGTTGGGTAAAAAGCCAAAGGAGGTCATCTGTACAAAAGTAAATTTTTAGGGGCATTTTTGAGAAATAAAAACACTGCTTTTGAGGTTTTGAGATTTTTTTGTATTTTTTATTTCTTTTAAAAGCCAAAACAATTATAGAAAAAATTAATCTAATTTTTAGGGGTTTTATAAAATATAAAAACAAATAAAAAGGTTAGTAAAAAAACAATAAATAGAGTTAGCTTTCAGTTTTTATAGGTTAATTATACACAAAATCTGTACAACATAATATCGGTTAATAATAATGAATTATTAATAGTTTCTACTGAATTGTTTAAGCTTTGGGATTAAAATATGGATTTTAACATGATGAATCAGAGATTCATCAATATGCTCTAGACTTTCGTAGGGGGGACTCTAAAATGACTTAAAACTTTTAAGAAATTACAGAAAGGTCCCTACTAGAATTGTTTTCTTTTTGTTATCTATATTTTTTTTAAATGTCTTTTATGCTTTGAAAATTTTAGAAAAATCAGGATAGCTGCCTTGAATATTGTTCTATCATGTCTAATTTTCTTAAGGCATTTCTTTATTTTCCTAATTATAAAAAATAAAAAACAGGGCATTTATTCTTTATTTACATTAAAAAATACAAAATACTTATAAAAATATTACTAAAAATTCCAAAAAAAAATATTATTTATTACTATATGTTGCAACTACAGATCAAAAATCACTACAAATTACAAAAGAAAAACACTAAAATTAAAAGCTTCAATATATTCATAAACATTATTAGAATCTATTTAAAAATCCAAAAATATGTATTTATACTTCGAAATTTTGTTATACAATATATTATATATTAAAAATAATTTTGGAAACATTTGAGGTATTTATCTATTCTTAAATTCCAAAACAATTCAACCTATTATTATAAGTCATTGTCTTGACCTTTTTAATCAATTAAAAATCCAAAAGAGTCATAAAAAATTATAATAAAATTAACAAAAATAGATAAAATATAAAAAAGACAAAAATATTTTATTTTATCAAATTTGAGTATTTATAGCTATAGCTATAAATATAAAAGCCTACATTCTACATATATAGCTATATGTACTTACATTATTACTGTTATTAAAATACCATAATAATTTAAAATCCCTTAAAAATAAAAAAGACTATACCTTAGGGTATTTTTCTTATTTTTTATGTATTATATATTTATATCATATATAGATATTATAGTAAACATATTACCTATATATAATTAGATATACACATCCTGCATATGTATGAAAAAACTAAAAATTAGAAAATATAAAAAGAAATAAAATTTATAAAATTAAAAATTTACAAAACATTGAAAATCCATTAACAATTAAATAATTAAAACCCACAAAAATAAATTAAAATAACTTGAAAAGGAACATTTTGGATTAATTGTCAATCTATTATGTTTGCTCCCAGAGTTCACCACTCTACGTAATTACACATATACACACCTTTTATAGAGTTATAATGAATTTTAAATCCACATTCACATTGCATCATTATTGTTCAATTGTGGGTTAATTATTCTTTGATTCAGCGATTCTTGTTCGGTTGCCAACACAACGGTGTCCTCGCCTTTGCATAACATCAGACAGGAAAAAACATGAGTCAACATGTTATTTTCGTACTGAAATTTATTTTGAAAACCTAAAACAATTTTCTGAATTTTATTTATTCACTATTTTACTTATTTTAAACTTTAAAAATCCTTAAAAATTATAAAAATTTTACAAAAATCACCATAAACCAAGAAAATATTGAAAACCCAAAACATTTTATTTTCTTTGTTTTGACTTTATTTGACTTATTAGAAAAATCCAAAAACATCTCTTCTCTTTATTTCATTTATATATTATATATAATATCATATGTATTATATATTTTATTTTCAAAAATAAAAAGAAATTAAAAATCTTCAAATTAAAAAATAAAAATATAAAACATTAAAAACCACAAAATTTTGAATATTAGTAAAAACCCATAAAAGTATATATAGTATAAAAAGAAATATTATTTTATTAATTAGTTATTAATTAGCAATAATTAATATTATTTTTATCTATCCTCTATTAGGCTTCCCCGAGTTCGACACTCTGACTATTTGCCCAATACACACATTTATCAGAGTTATAATAAATTTTAATTCACATACACAGATTGTTTGACATTGATTGTGGGTTAATTATTGTTTATCTGATGATCAGTCACCGCAACGATTAGTACTCTAGCTTGTTAGACACTAGATCGGTCTGTCGATTAAACAAGCCGCAAAGGAGACCAATATTTTCTTTGAAGCCAAATCTGCAGAGGTTTTTCTGAATCTCATCAATGGGGCATTATTGCTTGACCCCCTAGACCCTTTTCTAGCGTAGTATGAGGAAGATGTAAAATGTCATCTGGATGGCCTAGATAGGGAGCTTGAGTCAGCATGGAAGCAAAAAACCCAGGTGGATTGATTGAGGCTTGGGGATCAAAAAACCAAGTTCATTGATCTCTCAACTAATTGTCGTGTCACCGGGAACCTCATCTACACCCTCTTGGATGGTAATGGGAGGATGATTGATAGACTGATGGAGGTTGCCAAGGTGGCATTTGATTACTATGGGATGTTGTTTGACCTTGAGTTGTTGCGACCACCTATGGTTGCTAAATCACCCCCGAAGCGCCTTCCCTCGGACCAAGCAAGGGCTTGGCTTATTCGTCCATTTGGCGAGGAGGAAATTTGGAGTGCTTTACGATCTATCTCATTCACCAAGGCTCCTGAGCATGATATCTTTGATGTGGGCCTTTTTAAGAGGCGATGATCATTAGTTAAGAGTGGCATATGTGTGGCTATGGTTTTCCTCCATCATGGGGGAAACATGGTCAGGGACTCAAACCATACCTTCTTAACATTGGTTACCAAGGCCCCCTCCCTTGCTGGCTTGCGGTATTTTCACCCCGTCTCATGCTGTAAAGTTATCTACAAAATCATTGCTAAGCTCATGGCTGAATGCCTAGCAGTTGTCCTTCCTTAACTAATCTCATTGAATTTGTATGCATTTATCAAGGGCATATCTATTGGGGATAATCTTTGCCTCACGCATGATCTCGTGTGGGATTCGATAGGCAAACGAGCTCTAATTGTGCTTGCTTGAAGAATAAACTATCCAATGAATTTGACTCCATTGAGCACTCCTTCATACTCGAGGCATCTGGGCAATGGGAATCTGCAACAACTAGAATAATTGGATCGACAATTGCATCTCCATTACCTCCTTCATCGTCTTGGTGAACGACTCCCCGCATGGCCTTTTCCGTGGAACTCATGGGTTGAGGCAGGGTGACTGATGAATCTCCATTTCATCACCTTTATTCTTTCATTTTGGCCTTTAAACCATAGCTAAATACATGTAAACATCATTATTTTTTCATAAATAAGCAGTCATTATTTATTGTGTAAATATTGAATAAAATACATTGTTTAAAACCAAAATAAAAGAATAAAGAAAAGAAAAGGAAACGAAATAAAATGGCATAGGTATTTTATGACCCTAAACTCCAAGACCAAGGTATCACGATGACTGGGTCGACAATGAATAAAGTAGGGGGAGATAAGAATAAAAAACACAATAAAAACCTATTTTTTTATTCTTCAATAATTCATTTTTGAGACCCATTTATTTTCTGTTATTTTTACCTCAAATAAAGAAACTTTGTACATGAAAGTTGTAGATAAAAATACAAAGAAATATATAAATTGATTTCACACAAAAATAATACACTGTGTACACTTTACACTCAGAATAAATATAGAACTCAAACTTCCCAGACACATATCTTCTCCATATGAACTCAAAATGCACCAAAATCATTTTTAATTATATATAACTTTTTATTAGTTATCTAATAAAGGCAGTTTCATTTAAATTTGAGTTAAGATGCAAAAGTTAAGTTTTGGACCCCATTGTAAAATATATAGAAATAAAATATTCATTTTATTTATTCTTTACCATATTTATAATTGTATATTTTTATAATTTTGTAAATATTCTTCATAGTATATGTATATATTTAGAATATAATAAAACCATAAAGAAAAAATAAAATAAAATAACATACAAAAATACATAGATGGATATACTATACTTATACCGATATAATAAACATACATATTTATTTAAGTGTACAAAAAATATCATAAAAATATAATAAAAATATATTTATGTATCTTTAAATAAGTTATAAATATAAAAATTAAGTGTATGAAATAAAAAAATAAAATACAAAATAAAAATAAAGTACTCACTACAAAGGTAAATATGCCTATAAATGAAGCTTCAAAAAGTAACTTGTAATAAATTAAGTGGTAAAAATAAGAAAAAATCACAATAAAATACTAAATAAATTAATAAACAATTTTCATGATTTAACAAAAATAATAATAGATTCTTTTCATATTTTATTTTGAATTATTCTTGAAGTTCGAATCTGTTTTGTCCTTATGTGGGTGACGTGGCCCAATCAGGGCTCGCACCCAATTGACTCGGGTCAGCTCTCTGACCCAAGCCTAGGTTTGTCAGACCAACGTTTGACCCCATCTTCCTCGATTTCTTTCGCCCGATCCTTGCACCATTTCCACTCGATTTTTCTTGATTTTTGATCCTCGGCCTTCAAACTTTCATGCTAGGATGATTCCTTGGTCGATGTGTCACTGAATAGAGCGCCATTCCCAGATGAACCACGCCTGTATAAAACATCTCCTCCGAGCTTCCTTTGATTTTTTATCCTTCTTCCGCCACTGAAACCTTAAACCCAGTGCATCTAGTGATTCCTGGTGACAACATGCACTCCTAGGAGGATTTTGCGAATTCGTGCGGCGTTGAATTATAGCCAGTCCAGCTCAACCACATTCTCCTCCCGAAGCCCTACTCCAGGTTGGTACAGGTTCGGCTAGCTCTTCTTTCCTTGTTCTTTCTATTCCTTAGCATAGCAGTAGTGTAGGACCAGCTTTTATTTCATTTGATTTTGTTTTATTTTTTTGTAAAATAAAATATTCAATCTCGTTGGAGCTCTGGCTCTATTGCTCATTTCTGACCACTATGGCCGACCTCCGCTATAGCCGTCATTCCCTTCACATTCTCTTCTCCCCATGCATCTCCACACATCTTAGTCTCACTCAGATCAGGGAGCCAGCCCTCCTTCCTCCGTTGTTTGCCGGAGGGCTCCTCCCAAATCCATTCCGATCCATTTCAACCTCACAAGCTTCCCATAACTTCATTTTTGTGTGCCAAAGATTCCTGTGGAGAGCCAAATGACTCATCTTGGGTCGATTTTGATCTGACGCAAGTCACCTGGAGCTTTCATTCTTCCTCGACTTCACCAGGTCACGTCAAAGCCCTGGATGGTCATCGAAGACTACCATCTTAAGTGGAGGGGCTACTACTCCATTTTGCACCTACCCAGAGCTCTCCAGGTGGTCGGAGGAGCGAAGGATATCAAATCGAAGCTCGACCCAGCCGAGTTCTTGATGTGTTCTTCCAGCCGTTCTTTCAGTCGTCTGATCATTAACTTGCTCCAAAAGAAGCATCAGTTGTTGGATGCACGAAGCTCACACTATTGGATCCCTATCTGGGATCTAATCCTGAGCATCCACCTGAAGTGTCATCACACCACCTCGTCATGCCACATGTTCAAGTAACAATCCTCAGTCGCATGATCCAGTGCATATTGGGGGTAATTTGCACATCTCTCCCCCTCATTTTGGTTTTTTAAATTTTGTAAAATAATTTAAGTAGTTTAAATATGTCTGTAATATTTACAAGGAACCCCTCATACTTTCTCGTATTTACATTTGGGTCCTGGACACATGTCATCCAATATGAGGTGGCCATTTTGCAGTTAACCCCTTGCGGGTTTTGTTTATTTCAGTACTGAAACTTATAAATATTAGTTGTAATATTTTAGGTATTTTGTAGAAACAACCTTGCCTTTATTTTTAATTGCAAATATACCCTTTGTAGTTCATTTATTTTTGTGCTTATATTTTATTTATTAAAAATATCATCTGTGCTCAGAAAATTTCGAAAAATTAGGGATTAGTTCCTACTAGAATACACTTTCACGTCATATTTTTAGATCTATATTTTAGTATTTTCTCTATTTATTAAAAATAAAAAAAACACGGAAAGTTGTTTGTAATAAAAACCCATAAAATATAAAAACTTTTTTAAAAAAATACAAAAAAATATATTTTGTTTATTTTAGTATTGTGTGACTAATAATCCCTAAAAATAGAAAATGAAAAGGACTAAAAATTAAAAAGATCCACAATAATTTATAAAAATATAAAAAAAATCACTAAAAATATTTATTTTTATCTCTGAAATTTCCTTTTTATTTATTATGTAGTAAAATTGATTTGGAGAAATTTTGACACTTGTTGCTATTTTTAATATTCAAATCAATTCGGCCTATTTATTTGATGCATGTTTTGAGATATTGCTGACTTTAAAAATATATAAAAATTATCCAAAAACGTAAGAAATCACAAAAATAGTATAAAATTATATAAAACACAAAAACATTTTATTAAATATATTACCTTATAATATATATAGTTATATATAAGCCTATATTATATTTTTAAAAGAAAAAAATAAAAATCAGAAAATGTAAAAGAGAAAATATAAAATATAAACTTAATAATAATGAAAATTTATAAAAATAAAATCCATGAAAATATAAAATTAAAAACCCACAAAAAATACAAATACCCTAAAATGCCCAAAATCATTTATTGTTGTCCTTTACCAATTTTTATTTGTCTATCCTTGGTTGTTTCATGTGTTCAACCCCTATTGTACTTATCCTATACAATCTATTATACAGTATAATAAAATTTGATTCACATTGCTTGCATTGATTTTCTATACGTTGTATGGGTTGATTGTTGATTAGATTGATTGTTGAGAGGTCGTCACAGCGATTGAGTCCTCGCCTTGTGAGGCTCATTTTAACAACTTGATTTTCACGATTATCAAATGGAACTGTTGGCCGAGGATGACACGTGCTATGACGAGCACGGTCAGTCTTGGCCTCGATTACGGTGCGGAAGAGGCTTGACGGAAACAAACTCCATGGTACAATGGATCTAGAACACCAAGGGATCACACCAATCGAAAAAGATATCGTCATGTCTCATGCCCACAACCTCTATGTCACAAAGAAAATGGAGAGCTAGAGAACACTTGTAATTATGTTTGATATCATCGAGAAGAGTTTGTAAGACCTTGGAAAACTTGTCATTATCGAGAAGAGAACCTAGGGTTTGGACAAGCTCGATCAGATTGCCATGCTGTTGGAGATGCCTGTCAGAACCATCAACACCTGTAACTCGGTGTCTGCTATAGCCAAGACTCCACCTGAGTAGAAGGATCACACACCAACACAACCTCCTCAGTCGAGTTCTCTGTTATCTCAGCTCGTCCAGCACATATACTGCGTGCAGGCCCCTGAGCAACAGCCACAACAACAATAGACCTAGATGGTGTTGTACCAGCCCGAGCTCTAGCCTATGTACCAAGAGCAACTTTTTCCACCCCCGCCACTAATTTATGAAATCAATGGTGTGTCGGACAACGAACATCAGATGGCCCATCCTTATGGACAATTCCATGGTCAGAACTTAGCCAATCAGCTACACCACCTACAACAATAGCAGGGTAGGAACTTCCAACCATACCAATCATATTAGCAACAACCTCTGCAGCATGGCAACAATTGGATGTAGGGATACCGGCAGCTCGACTACTGAGCATCATAGTATCACCGGCAGCAACTGATTGCTCATTACCAGGATTCCTCTCAGAAGTACCCACAAGACTCTTCATGTCCCCTTCTCACCAATATTCTCAAGGATACCAGCAACAGTCTCCCCAACCTTACCAGAGTCAGAGGCCTAATCAGAGGGAATCTTCTGAGGTTGTGCGGGTAAACCTGACTCTTGTTTGTATGGAGCAGTTAATGAAAAATATGCCTGAAATGAGCCAAAAGATCGACGACTTGACGGCTAGCAAAACTGTCATTCAAACCCATGTCGAGGCTAATCTAAATAATTTATGATGCAAGGAGCAGGTAGCTTGTGGTGTTCTACCTGATTCATATGAAAATAACGTGTTTATATCTAATGTTGTTACTCTCAAGAGCGATAAAGCACCCTGACTGTCACCACTATGAAGGGAAAGCATCATGCATCTGATGGAGAGCCATCAACTGAACCAGTAGAAGGAGCCAAACACCTTTTTGTAGGAGCACCATCTGCAGAATATTCGCAAAAAAGGGAGAAAATACAAAAAGATGGCAGCATCACTGGACCTAATGGAGACCAGTCAGCCTTGGAGATACCAGCACATGCAGCAGACCCAGAACCAGTCAAGGAAGATGAGTCTGTGTTTTTTGGTCCACCACTTACAGATGATTTTGATTCTTTTTATCATCCACATGTACATAATGATATGGATAAAATTTTGAATGATAAAGTTTCTTATTCTGTACACATTCCATTCCCTGAAGCAATGAAAAAAGACCAAAAAAACCCAAAATTTTGAAAGATGTTTTGTCTGATCCGTCAATTATGGAAATCATTCAAAACTTGGTCTTTAAAATACCATTTGTGAAAGCCATGGAGTACATGTTGGTTGTAAAGAAAGGGCTCAAAGAAGCATATACAACAAGGCACCGACCTCGACCCCACAATCCAAGAAGCCATAGTGGAAAGAATGAGAAGCACATCCTCACCATGGCTACCGTCAACGCCATCAACAATCTCCCTGATAAGAAAAAGACAAGGGAGCGCCACTCATCAAGTGCAGCATGTCCAATCAAGAGTTCGAGCAAACATTGCTCGATAGCAGATCTTCTGTCAATCTTTTACCATCTTCACCTCTCACAGAATTCAGGCTAGGATAGCTTAATCCTACTAAGATGATTTTGTAGTTCGCAAACAAGTCAGTCAGTTGTCCTAGAGGCATGCTGGAGGACATAATCATCACGGTTCAGGAAGTTCAGTTCCCTATTGATTTTGTTGTACTAGACATGGATGTCTCCGCACCCCTACTCCACACTCCTGTCATCCTTGGCTGGCCTTTCCTCAGAACAGTTGAGGTAATAGTAAACTACAACATTGGAGAGATCATTTTTAGGTCCATCAACCACAAAGTGCAGATAGAGACCATAACTAAAATGAAACCAGCGGAGGTTGCATCTGAATTGAGTGTGCTTATACCTGACTTCCAAGAAGACTGCGACTTCCTAAGAGAAATTCAAGATGCAAACTTATTTGTGGATGACATTGAGATCCACGAATTCCTCTTCCCCGAGGAAGGAGTGGAGACAATAGTCGAATTTCCATCTGTCAATGATGATGAGATCTTTGTTGATGCGCTTGACAAATTTTGTGTGGGGGCCCTCTGAGCCTCGAAGACCAAGAGCTGACTATCAAGGATTTCTACAACCATAAGGATATCATTGAGAAATTCTACGAAACATTGAGTGAAGAAGCTGAACAGACATAGGTGGTCATTGAACTGATGAAAGAACCAACACCTGCAGTGATTGTCGAAGTCACCACTGATGTAGCTCCCACTCCGCTAGAGCTCACACATCTACCCTCTGGCATGAAATACGCCTTCCTTGCAGGAGAGTTGAACATGTATCTAATCATTATCAATGCTCATCTGACTGAAGATCAGGAGTCTTTCTTGGTAGAGATTCTTGAACAAAACTGCAAGGCAATAGGCTGGAAGATATCATATCTCCACGTTGTGCTGCATCACATCTACCTCGAAGATGATAGCAAACAATCCCATGAATTCTAGAGGAGGTTGAATCCAAACCACCGGGAGGTCGTCATGAAAGAAATTCAGAAATGGTGTGATGTGGGATTCGTATATCCCATCTCTGACAGTAAATGGGTGAATTCCCTGCACATCGTGATAAAGAAGTTTAGGATCACCATTGTTACTAATGATAAAGTAGAGGATATTCCGACCAGAGTGCCTACCTCGTGGTGAGTCTGTGTGGATTCCAGACTTTTGAACTTCGCCATAAAGAAGGACCACTTTCTGTTTCCGTTCATGGATCAGATTCTCACGAGATTGGTCACGAAGGAATATTTCTACTTCTTGGATGGATATTCTAGATACAATCAAGTCACCATCGCTTATGAAGATCAAGAGAAGACGACTTTTACCTGTCCATTTGGGACCTAGACTTTCCGATGGATGCTGCTTGGGCTGGGCCACATCCCCGCTACATTATAGCGATGTATGCTAGTTGTATTTGTCGACATGGTGGGCAGTTTTCTGGAGGTATTCATGGATGATTTCTCAGTCTATGAAGATTCCTTTGAACAATGCATGGACTATCTAGATTGAGTATAAGGAGGTGTTGCAAAGTCAATCTCATACTCTTGTGGGAGAAGAGCAATTTCATCGTGACGGAAGGGATCTTGATGGGTCACGTTGTAATAAAACGTGGCATGGAAGTTGACCCAGCTTAATTGGAGGTAATTTCAAAACTCAAGCCACCTACCAACCTCAAACATGCCCGATCATTTCTAGAGCACATCGG
The DNA here is from genome assembly GCA_037367405.1 of Ottelia alismoides. Classification (NCBI taxonomy): domain Eukaryota; kingdom Viridiplantae; phylum Streptophyta; class Magnoliopsida; order Alismatales; family Hydrocharitaceae; genus Ottelia; species Ottelia alismoides. The sequence continues at coordinate 343,540 of JAZKJV010009535.1, forward strand.
TTTCACTGACGATTCATCAAAGACTTCAACAAGCTCGCACGGCCGCTAATCGAATTGCTAGGCAAGGAGACGAACTTTATTGTTGATGACTGTGTGCTCCAAGATTTTTCACAGTTGAAAGATTTGATCACTCAGACCCCTATCCTACAGCTACCGGACTGGACACTACCATTTGAGATCATGACAGATGTGTCAGATTATGCCATCAGTGTCGTGTTGGGACAAAGGAAATATAATGTACCATTTGCTATTCACTAAGCTAGCAGAACACTAGATGAAGCTCAAAAGAATTACACTATCACCGAGAAAGAGCTTTTGCGGTAGTTTTTGCCTTGGAAAAGTTCAGATCCCATCTCCTTGGATCCAAAATTGTTGTTTAGGCAGATCATTCTACCATCCGATACCTGCAACATAAGAAGGATGCAAAACCATGCCTTATCAGATGAATTCTTCTACTCTAGGAATTTGATCTCGAGATCCAAGATAAAATTGTAATAAAAAAATATGGTGGTAGATCTCTCAAGACTATCTGAGCCTGAATCGCCTGAGCTGAATTTGAGGCTAATCACCGAAACTTTTCCAGAGAAGCCATACCGTCAGTTACCTCGCTCCCCTGGTATGTTGATTTTGTGAATTATCTTGTGTCTAAGGGAGCTCCGCAAGATTGGTCAAAACTGAAAGTACACAAATTCTTGTCTGATATCCATTTCTACCAGTGGAAGGACACTTATCTCTTTCGTGAGGGGGCATATTATATTTGGAGAAAGTGCATTCCTCGGGAGGAGATTGCAAGTGTCAATGCACATTGCCATGATCGAGAATCAGGACGACATCATTCAGGAAGAAGAATGATAACAAAAGTACTTCAATGCGATCTTTGGTGGCTGATCGTGTTCAATGATGCAGAAGACTATTTGAAACACTACACTGACTCCCAGAAAATGGGCAGAACAATCAGAATGAGAGACAAAATGCCCCTGAAATTTATTCAGAATTTAAGATGTGTTCGATGCATGCGGCATTGACTTCATGGGTCCATTTTCGAACAGCCAGAGATTCGAATACATTCTGCTCGTTATTGATTATGTAAGTCGTTGGGTGGAGGCTATCCCAACCTGAGCCGCTGATAGTCACACCGTCTGTCGTTTTTTGAAAGATCATATCATCTCAAGGCTCGGGATACCTAAGATTCTCATATCTAATGGCGATAGCCACTTCATCAATAAAGATGTTAAGAAGCTAACTCAAGAATTTTGCATTGAACATCATACAGCTTCTCCCTACCACCAACAACCCAATGTCTTGGTAGAATGCTCCAAGAGGGAGATCAAGACAATTCTTCAGGAACTTGTGCGTCCGGATCGCAAGAACTAGTCTCAATTGCTTGACTCGGTTCTTTAGATTTACATAATAATGAACAAGTCACCTTTGGCAATGTCTCCCTACCGCTTGGTATAGGGCAAGCTATGCCATTTGCTTGTGGAACTCATTCATAAATCCTTGTGGGCAATCCATGTTTGCAATTTGGATTCCAAGAAGTCCGAAAAGAACAGAAAATTGGATCTGAACAGACTGCTTGAATTCCGTGACTACACATATGACAACGGCCTAATGTACAAGGAAAAGGCCAAGAAGTGGCATGACAAGCATATCCGCCAAAAGATTTTTGATCCGGGTCAGAAGGTTTGGTTGTTCGATGCAAAGTTAAAGATTTTTCCAGGAAAGTTGGAAACAAATGGATGGGGTCATTTATAGTGAAGCATGTGCATGACAATGGCATCGTAATGATATCAGAATTATCAGCTGATGCACAACCTTTCGTGGTCAAGGGACATCTACTAAAATCATACCTAGAACACGACACCTTCTTGTCTATTTTGGATTCGATTCAAGTTGTATATGAAGATGATATTAATGCCACCACATCCAATGAATCACACAAAGGAGATAAAAATATTTTTGAATGATCTTTCTTTTCTTATTTTCTTCTTTTCATCTTTTCATTTTATTTTCTTTTTCTTCCTATAAAGTATCACCCCTTTCATCATTGCCATACTTAGGACGTACTTTATCCTAAATATAGGGGGTGATCACCTGAGTTGTTCGTTCTTTAATCCCTCACCTGCCCCTTAACTTTGGACACTCTGTCTGTACTTAGGGATATTTTACCCAAAATATGGGGGGTGATGAATCTCCATTTCATCACCTTTATTCTTTCATTTTGGCCTTGAAAACCCTAGCTAATGCATGTAAATAACATTAATTTATCCATAATAGCATTCATTATTTATTGTATTTATTATACATAAAGCAAGGTTTTTAATGCCAAAATTATAGAATAAAGAGAAGAAAAGAAAAAGGAATAAAGTATTGCAAATATTTTATGACCCTAACCCTGAGACCAAGTCCAGAATGGAATTGGTCGACAAGGAATAAAGTAAGGGGAGATAAGGGCCAAGAATACAACAAATATTTCATTTATTCATTCTTGATTTATGCATTTTAACACCTATTTTATATCTAATTATTTATTCATCAAATAAAGAAATTTTGTCATAAAAGTTGTAGACAATAATGTAAATAAAAATACAAAATTGAGTTTGTACAAAAATAATATATAGTGCACATTCTATACCCAGAATAAAAAGCTAGAAACCAAACTTCACAGACCCATATCTCCCAAATCAAAAATCAAAATATAGAAAAATCACCTAATTGTATATAACTTTTCATGAACTATTTAATGGTGGTGGCTTTATATTTTTTGGAGTTACTGTGCAAAAGATAGGTTTTGGGCCCCTATTGTACATAATACCGATTAAAATATTCAATTTATTCATTAATTATTATTTTTACAAATTCATATTTTTTTAATTTTGTAAACATTATTTATAACATAAGTATACATTAAAATTAGAAATAAACCTCAAATAAAAAGGAGAATAAAATAAAACTATGCCAAAACCTAGATGAAATACCTATGTATATAAATAAAAGAGAATTATATTATTTAATTATTTTATTCTTTCGTATTTTTAGAATATTTTAAATATCATATATATTCTATAAAAATACAAAACAAAAATAAAAACTCATTAAAATGCATTAAAATAAAAGAAGTATACAAAACATAGGCAAAATACATATACCTATACCTATACAATTCATATACCTATTTATTGTAATGAGCAAATAAACTCATAAAAATCAAATAAAAATATATTTAGATCACAAAAATAAGATATAAATATATAAAATAAGAAAATAGAATAATAAAATAAAATATACATAATAAAAATAAAAATACACAAAACATAGGTAAATATACCTATAAATACACTCATAAAAATTAATTACTAATAAATAAAGCCAAAAAATAAATAAAAATCATAATAAAACACTACATAAAATAATAAACATTTTTTATTTTATACTCAAAAAATAATAAAATCATTTACTATTTTAAATTAATTATTTTCGAAAAAAAACTCATGTTTTATCTTGTAGCGGCCGATGTGGACCAATCCCAGCACGGCCTTCGTTGACCTCTGGTCAATTGTCCCATCTGCAACTCTGAGTCGTCAGAACTGTTGAATCCCCATTTTTCTTGTATTTTTAGTGGGTGTCTCGTCCATCGATCGAACTCACTTCCTCTACAAGAAGTGTTCCTGGTTCATTGTATAATCATGCCAACATCGTAGATAGCTTGTACATACAACTGATCGATTGATAATCGCCGGTTAATAAGGGTGCCCAAAAATGCCTATAAATAACCCAGCTCCCCCTCCTTCGTAAATTTGGTCAGTTTTTGTTCTTGTCCCTTCCTCGTATTCGGTCCTGAAGGCTTCCTCGTGACAGGGGGAGTTTTTGGCGCCTTGAATCGGTCAGAGGTGGTAGGAGTTGCACCCATGGCGGAGCTCCGGTGATGCCACGCTCCCTGGTTCCCACCAGGTATCAGAGCACCTCTTTCTTGCTTTATTAGGTAGATTATAATTCTATCTTTTATTTCCAGCATTTAGTGTAGCATTTAGTTAAGTAGATCGCCTAGATTCGGTTGAGTCGTAGTTCGCCGGAGCTCCGCTCCGGCGACGACTCCCGTCCCACCCATTTAGTCGCCGACCTCCATTTCACCTTCATATCGTACCTTGTCCCCTTCTCCATCTTCCGCACGCCTCTAATCATCCAGAACCCCAGTGGTTTCATGAATCAAGGTTCCAACTCCGTCGCTCGTCGGAACCTCGCCGCCCACCTTCATTTTTGCGCAAAAGCTTCAAACCCCTGGTCAAGGAGCTTCACCTCGAGCCTCTTGTTCTTCTTGTGCGTGTTTGAACTCAAACGGAACCCTTTTGGGCTTGATTGATTCTAGGAAGAGGTTCCTGGAGGTCCTCCCCTTCCTCGAGCTCGCCTGATCGATTGGGACCTCCAGGAGCCAAGCGGAGACCATCAGCAGATGCGGGGACCTTCCAGGCACGTGTAGAGACCATCGGAGGCGACGGAGAAGGCCGGAGGCGTCGACTATTCATGATCGAAGCTCGCCGCGCGTGAGCTTCGTCCATGTTCTTCACGCCACTCCATAGCCGTCCGATCAAGGTGGAGATCCCAGGAATAGCAGTGACGTGTCCGAAAATTGCACGTGTAAAAGATTGTTTTTATCTTCATGAGTGAAAATAAATGTGTGTCGTTCGTTGTAGGCGACGATCGGAAACGGTCAAGAAATAACCACAAATTTTTAATCAATTTCAAGCAAGTGGTTTTTATGTTTATTTTACTTGGGAAAGTCCAAAGGTCGATCAGAAGTAGGCAAAGGAACAACCTAGATTAATGTCTATCCAATTTCGGGTTCGGTTTTCGATGCGGTTTATTTTTGGAATTTTTCAATGCAATAAGGGATGCACAATGCAAATTCGGCCTATTTTAGGGACTAAAATGTAAATTTCAATCAAACGATGTCCGAAAAATATGAAAAACGGCCACAATGTAAATGATGATGAAATGAACGCACTGTAATTTTTTTGGAATTTTTGGATGCAAAATGATTTTTTTATGAATTTTTAAATTCAAACAAAATGATTTTCAATATTTAATTATAATAAATATTAAACCTAGTTATTTTCAAGATATAAAATTATCTAAGATCTATCACTAGGTGATGGATCTCAGAAAAATTCTAAACCTCGAAAATGTGGGGTTTAATACCTATTAAAAATTAAACACTGAAATATGCAAGATGATTTTTACAGGACAAATTATGCATGCAAATGCAAAGATTTTTGGGCATAATGTTAATCAAAATAATCTCTACATTATGTGATTTTTCCTAGATTTTTGGAGTACTGGTTAATCAAATATAAATTGAAGAGCATAAAATGGGTAAAGTTTACAATTTTCCACAAAATCTTTATTTATTAATTAACCGACAATCACAAAAATAGTCGCAATATGTCCAGATGTAGAGAATTAAGTGAGGAACATCATGCAATTTTTAGATAAATAAAATAATGTCTAGAAGAGGTTCAAAAACTAAGGGGAATACAGGGATGCAAATGCAATTAAAATATAAAATAATGCAGAACAGGGACCTAAGAATAATTACCTATACCCGTGGGGGTATCTGTGCAAATTTTGCTAAAGGGTCACGTGCGCTGCTGACGTCCCCCGCCCCACGTGCGATGCACGCGGTGGGGTCTCGGGTCCCGTGCCCGGTGACTAGTGGCGGTGAAGTCACGACGGAGGGGTGGCTGGGCGATAACCAGCGGAGGCAGAGGTGGCCCGCTACTGTGGCGAGGTCGGTGGCGGGCCGACAGTGTTTGCCATTATCGGAGCACCTGAGGGCGGAAGCGGGTGAACTGGAGGTCGATGAAGACGGAGTCGCCGATGATGGTCGATGTTGATGGCGGAGTAGCTGGAGAAGTTGTGGGAAGGCGGAGGCATTGCCGTGCGCGGACGACACACGGTCGTGGGTCGTCGATGGCGCTGGGCGGAGCTCAGTGAAATCGATGATGACCGGAGGTGCTGATGCGTCGAAGATGATGAAGGCGTGGCGGTGGTGGTTGCTGGAGACGAAGAAGGGGCGGTGGGGCGTTGTTGTCAATGACGTCGATGGCGTAGTCGTTGGCGGCTCGGTGAAAGTCGAAGACGAGGATGCTCGCGGCGAGGAAGAAGGTGATGGCGGTCGATGGAGTTGCGGCTAAGATGAAGACGTTGGTCAACCTCTGGTGGCGCGATGAAGGTGGTGAAATGGAGGTCGGTGGAGAAGCGAAGCTCCGAGCGGAGAGACGCTCGGAGGCGGAGAGATAGAGAGATAGGGAGAGAGAGAGAGAGGAAGAGAGTACCTGGGCGAGAAGGGGGCTCGACGGCGAGTGGCCGGAGCGAGCAGCTGCTCGGGCGGAGCTGCGACAAGGAGGGAACCCCTCGGATCACGCCGATGAGGGGGATGTGGGCTGTCACTTCCGATGTGGGTCCTCAAGCTGAACGGCGGATCAAGATCAAGAATGGGGGAGGCGTGCGGGCGGTTTAAATAAGAGAGAGAGATAGGTGGCCGGCGTGAGGATAACGGAGGTGGTAGACCGTTGATGAGAACGGCGGGGAAGGTTGGCGGAGGACTCGGCGAAGGGGGCGAGGCGGTTGCGGAGATATCGGCAGCGGCGGCGGAGGTTTCGGAGGAGAGGCGCGCGGGACGTTGACGAAAGTCCACGGTCGTTCGATCGGCCGAGATCGAATGGCCGAGGACGCGACACGTGGCGGGACTGAAGAGAAGGGAGAGGCGCGTGCGTTGCGCGTGCCTGGGATGGCACGTGTGACGCACGTGCCCCCTTTTATTTTTTTAATTTTAATTTTTTTTAATAAAAATGAAATTAAAAAGGGAGAAAAACCGCTGACATGTGGTGGCACCTGGTGCGGCCACGTGTCAGCACCAGAAAAATCATAGATAAAATATTTTGTAAAATCGATAAAAAATAGCAAATGACCTCGGATCGAAAAAGTTTCTTCACTAAAAATGCTCGTCTCGACAAGATCTACAACTTTCATGAAGACATCAAAGCCAAAATCGGTCAAATGTAAAAAGTGAATTTTTAGGGTATCCCATGTACATAGAATACCTTGATTTTTGGTTTTCTAATTTTTTTTGTGGATTTTTATTAATAAAGAAAATATGTACATAAAATACAGGTAAAAAACCGCAAAAAATACAATGTACAAAAGAGACCCAAAACCCAACTTTCACATACGAGCTCCGATTCATTTGAACTTGGTCTTGTTTTGAAGGTAATTGAATGTGCATTAGTTCAAAAGTGAGTAGGATCAAATCGGACACTGGATGGGGAAGATATGGGGCTTTTAGTTCGAAAATCTTGAAACTTGGATTTGGGTTTTTGGTCCACTTAACAGGGTTAGTGATTTTTTTTATTTTTCATTTATTCTTGTTAGTGATATGTACACAGTGGAGGTGGGTTTGTGGCATTCGGAGTTAGCATGAAGGAGTTAAAAATCCAGGAAGTTAGACTATGTACAGGTCAAATTTGGCTTGGATTTTTGGCTTCTTATTTTGTGCAGAAATTATGGATAAAATGCAATTCTTATGAAAACATGTATGAATGCTAATTATGCTGAATAAATGCAGAAATGCTATTGATTTTGAGGGACTTGAGCTTAATAAATGAGACTTAGAGTGATGAATCCAAGATTCATCAAGCAGCAGCCGTAGGATGCGAAGCCTCGTGACCGTCAGATCTCGCCAGGAGATCTAATCGCGAGCGCCCGATCACAAAGCGTCATCGACCGTTGGATGGGCGCCACGTGTTCAAGTGAATGAAGATCCGTCGTCCATCAGCGCCTTATAAGGGGTAATTTACACTTTCAGCCCCTACCTTTTTATATTTATGATTTAGTCCAGTAAATATTGTGTAACGTTTAAAATAAAGTGGATATTTTGTAAAAAGACCCCTAGGTTTCTTGTATTTACATTGAGGACCAATCCACGTCAGATCGTGTTCGGTCCCATGTGCATTTGGAAATATTTCACTGAAGCTCCTGTATTTATTTGTATTTCAAAAAGGTCCATTAAATAAAAGTTACAGTGTTATATTTTTGTGTATTTTGCACGCAGACCCTTGTACTTTCTGAAATTACATTTTGGTCCCTATGCGTGTGAGTCACGTATAGTCCCACGTGATTGGTATAATGGCCCCCTGGCGAGTATTGAAATATGTATTTGGTCCTGAAAATTCATGTGAACGTTCAAAAATTTTGATATATTTGTACAGACCCCCCTGGACTTTATTTTATTTGCAAAAATACCCCTACCAGTGTTGGAATTTCTTTCTGATTTCCCTATTTATTGCATGCATCTATAAAATTCAAAAAATCACCAAAAAATTTCCATAGGTTCATGTTGCATTATATTAACACGCCATATTTTATTTTGCATTTTTATTGCATTTTCATATTTATAAAAATTCAAAAACATTCGTTTTTGATACTGTTTGCATTATAAAATCCTAAAAAATATAAAAACTGCTTGAAAAATTCCCAAAAAAATATATTTGGTGCCTTTGAGTGTGTTTGATCTTCTATCCAAAAATCACTAAAAAATATAAAACAAAACTCCTAAAAATTAGAAAACCTCAAAAACATTCATTAAAAAATAAAAATCCCAGAAAAATAAAAAAACACAATATTTGTTTCTGAATTTTTTGTATTTTATTATCTTTGTTTTAAAAATACTTTGACGAATTTTTGACACTATTTGATATTTTTCATCCTCATTTTAATTTCGGCCAGCCATTTATTTCACTGTTTACTCGTATTTTTTATTTTAAAAATATCAAAAAATTAGGAAAAATCTAGAAAAATCCCAAAAACATTAGAAAAATATAGAAATCACAAAAATATTTTAATTACTGTATTTTGAGTATTTTCCCTATTTTCATCTCTCTCTTATATCTCTTTTGTTATATATTCTATATAGCTTTATATCTTATTTCAAAAAGAAAATATAAAAATATAAAATATAAAACAAAAAAATTAAAAATTAAAAAAATCAAATAAAAAATATAAAACCAAAAATCAAATAAAAAATTAAGAAAATTAAAAACCCACAAAAAGACTTGTGTGCGTACATGACTAGCTTGTATATAAATAATTGTAGGCTACCAGTTTTTGCTCTCTGTGGTTCGACCTCTACATACTTACGCACTATGCATCATTATGGTAGAATTAATAAATTTTGATTCACATTTTTGGGACTTAATTGCTTTATTTTGATTGTGGGTTAATTGTTGATTGATTGGGATTTATTGAGCGGTCACTGCATCAATTATTGATCTGCCTTGTGGATTAATACGACCCTTAATTTTCCCATTCATCAAATAGCACCGTTGCCGGGGAGTAATGAGCGTAGCTTACTTTAATTTATCATGTTGTAAATATTTGCATGATCTTTTGTTAATATTCATGAATTGCATGTAAATATTTATTGCCTTTGTTTATATTCTATGATTATTTGTGCAAATACCCTTTTTTGCTAATACCCTTTTTCTTGCAACTTTGATGCGAGGGTCCGCCATGCGAGGACGGTCTTCTAGGAGGCCGGTGCAGCCATGTATGAAGGAGGGCCACGCCTGTTTGACCAGCTGAAGCAAGCACCAAGGGAGCAAGAATAAGGCTTAGCTAGTAAAAAAATGTAATTTTATGAGAGAGAGAGAGAGAGAGAATTTTGGCATGTAATAATTTGGACTCTACTCTTCACAACGAGGTCCAGTGCCCGGGTGTCTGTTCACCTGGGGGCCTCGTCACGGGTTTTTCGTGTTTTCCTGCTTTCTTTTCTTTGTTTCTCATTGTTTTGAGCTTTCCGCCTTTTCTTTATTTTGTTTTGTGTGCATGGAGCCCCTAGACTTAGGTTGCTTGACTCGGTAGCTAGGTCCACACATTAATAAGAATGCTTGTTCCTATAGTCTTTTACGTATGGATTTAGTCAAATTTAATTGGTTCTTCACGATTGATAGTAGGTAATGTTTAGGGTGATTTTGTCGCTTGCACACCATCATGTAGTTAGGTTTAAAAATGCTGTTTTGCATACTGCATGGAGAGAGCTGGGATGCGCTGTAAGTCCTCTAACTTAGCATGCATCACTCGGTTCAATGATGAGATTTCCATCATGGAACCAACTTGCACGGCTTTTCCGCTATCTCCCTCTGATTTTGAGCACCTACGATATAAATGAGAATCTACAAAAACGTTAGGCGCTGGTATGAAAACAGACTCAAAAAAAAGTGAAAACCCAAAAAACTAAAACAAGGGGACTACTAAATAAACTTTGACCTTAACTAAAATATGTAATGGACTATCATTGTACTGGGTTCATAAAGCCCTCATTATTTTCAGGTACCTTAGGAGGGAGACCAAAACCCTACTCCCATGAGCGAGGCACGTCCCATAAGGAATAGAGCCAAAATCCCAATATACAATTGCCTTGTGTATCGCCTGGATTTCCGAAGTAATGGCGCTTCTATCATACGTGACCGAATAGGGCCTTGTCAGCGATGGTGTTCCTACCTTGTGTGGAACATCGACATGGTCTGAAGTACTGAGCATAGGCCACACCTTCACGGGGGTGTCTGTCTCATCAGTTTGCGTCCGAGTAGGTTCTTACATGCTCACGGGTGATTCCGTGCCGAGCGAGAACCAAGTATTGGTTTCTCCTATCGGCTTCCTCTCTCTATTTCTTTGGTTGAGTAGGAATCCAGGAAGGGTTAAAAGGACCTCAAAAAGTACAGACTACAGGTTACAAAGGAGGAGGACAAGTACGGGATTCTTTTCTGGCAGTACTCTCTCTCCTATAGGGTTAGCGTGCTAAGGACTTGTTAAAAGATATGCCTGAAATAACAACTCTAAATCTGAAAAGATAATAAGTAGCCGGACCTTCATGGCTTCACATGGCGTGAGTTGGTGAACCCAATTTTGTATTGTGTTTGTAAGGATCTAGATTAAGGTTCAAAGATCAAGTCCCACACCTTTGCGCAAGTTTTGTTGTATCATTCTCCTTTGACCCCTGCTCAATCGAGCCTTTCTACTGTTTTACACTCCTTTTTATTCCTCGTTGACCATTGTATCCTTCTTCCAACATACAATCCTCCTTGTACTTCATGAAGTCGATCCATGGGTGGTTTCCGTCAGGAACCCGCCGACACCCACATCGATTCCATAGACTCTACTTTGCCAATAAATTCGAGGTGATTCCCGAGAACCCGATCCGGACTTTGCGGATCGATCTCCAGACTCCTCGTCTTCGACCTTTCTTTTGACCACCCAATAAATCGGGATCACTTTTGTCCCACTCTCGCCGTTGTGGATGGAAGTCGATCACAGTCCATATCTTTTTTCGTTCACAACATGATGGGATTGACCTTAATTCCATATTCATCATGACAGCTGAATAATGTTGCAAGTGGTCTGATTAGGATTCTCTCATTCTGCAGATAGAAGATAGACCAAGTCCTGGATTCTATTCTGAAATTCATTTCTTCAGACTCGGATCCTGACATGTCTCCTCAAGGAAAGGGAAAGGGTAGCAGCCACCCCAACCAGAAGGATAGATGCCTGATTAGAATCAGGTTAATGCACAACTGTTGGCATCCATCCAAGCTATCCAACAGCAGCTGGCAGAGCAGGCCCTAGCACAGACTGCTTTCCAGTATATGTTGAATGATGTAATGAACAGACCTGACGGAGGAGGGGGACGACGAGGAGGTGGTAATCCTTTTGATGACGAGGAAGAGCCAGAAAATGGGAGACCCAAACCTACACTGAAGGAGACCTATAATCCTGGAGACAGCCAGATGACCGAGTGGATCCTCATTCCACCTGTGCATGCTCACTTTGAGCTGAAGACCCAGTTCCTCGCTCTTCTTCCATCTTTTCATGGAAACACCAGTGAAGAGCCGTACATCCACCTGCAGCAGTTCTCACGCATCTGCCATGCTACTCACTACCCCAATGTTCCTCTAGACATTGTCAAGATGATGGCTTTCCCCTTCAGCCTGTAAGATAAGGCCCTTTATTGGGTCAACCATTTGGGGAAGGTTGTAACCACCTGGGAGGAATTGAAGTCAGCTTTCCTGCACAAGTTTTACCCTCTCGATCTCCCAAGGAGCCCATGAATCTATCCACGAAGCGTGGGAGAGGTTCACCGATCTGCAGGAGAAATGCCCCCATCATGAGATCCCGAAGACCAGCTTGGTCCAACACTTCTTTGGGGGCCTGAACATCGAAAGCAAAAGGCTCGTTGACGCATCATGTGGGGGTTCACACTTCAACGAAGATGAAGATGTAGTCTGGCAGATATTCGAAGAAATGGCCGAAGGAGAGGCCGCCCTCTCTTCATCTAAGGCATACCAAAAGCAGCCCCAGATCCTCCAGAAACAAGTACACATGGCAGCGTCCAGCGAGGCGGAGAGAGATGAGAGCTCCAACCTCAGCATCATCGGGGGCCATCTCTCAAAGGTTGATATTATCGAGAAACGATCACAAGATTTAGAAAAACTTGTTGTGATCGAGAAGAGGACTCAAAATCTTGACAAGCTAGATCAGATCACCAAACAGTTAGAACTGCTGGTGGGCACCATCAGAAGTTCCAGCTGAGAAGAAGGACGATCTACCACCGCCACATCAGCCTCAGCTGAGCCAGCAGCCACCGGCAGTCCAGCATGTGTACTACGTGCAGGCACCCGACCAGGGCCAACCGTAGCAGCAGATGGTTGTGTACCAACCAGAGTTTGTATCAGGATCCGATCCAGTCTTCCCACCACCGCCCCTGATTCAAGAAGTCAATGGGGTTTGGAGCAATGATGTACAGCCGACCCGCCCCATGGGACAACCTCAAGGTCAGCTACCAGCCAACTGGCAATACCACCAACCTCAGGGTGGTCGATTTGGGCAGTCCTCACAGCCGCCGCCACAGTATCAACAACCTCCCTCATATGCAAATCAATGGAGGCAGAATCAGCATTATCAGCAGTTGCAGTACCACCAGCCACAACCTTTTCATCAGTATGCGGCCGCTCCACCTCAGCAGTACCAACAGTATCCCCTTCCTCTTACCAGCAACTTCAGCTTCCAGCACCACCCCAACACCACCAACAACAACCTCAGCACCAACACATGCATCAACAACGTAGTCTGCACGCTGAACCTACTGAGGCAAATTCTGTGAACCTGACCTTGGATTGCTTGGCCCAATTCGTCAAAGGGCTAGCAGATATGACCAAGAGGCTCGACGACCTGACCGCTACCAAGACCACTATCTTAGCTCAGGTCGAGGCCAACCCCAATAGCTTTAAAAAGAAAGAGTAGGTATAATGCGATGTCCTGTCTACGTCTGTAGAGTCAGAAATTGATAATATTGTTTGTTCTAATGTTGTCACTCTCAGAAGCAGTAGGGCCTTGCCTCAGCTTGCTATCAAGAATGGGGAGAATAAAGAACCAGGTGAATCATCATCTTCTGCATCAGCTGTGCCAGCTACAGGGATGGGTGAGGAGGAAGAAGAAGGAGAAGCCATTCCAGCAGTCATGCAGCACCAGCACCCTCAACAAAAAGTACAAAAAAATCAGCAAAACCAAAAAGAACAAAAAGAATTTTGCAGTCGAAGCCAAGCCACGCCAGCCTCGGAGGAGTAGCTAGTTGCAGTCGATCCCTCGCCAGCCGACGAAGCAGACGCCCTACTTTTTGCTCGCCCATCAATACTGGTACATCAGGATCCAGCTTGTACTCCTTTTTGTAGTCTGGATGTACAACAATATGTGGGCGATAATTCTGATGTAAATAAGAACTCTATTTTACCTTCCAGTGATGTAAATATTCCTTTTCCTAATGCAATCGAAAATCCAAAAAAACAAAAAGAAAAAGTGCATTGTCTGATCCTGGAGTTGTGGAAATAATAGATAACTTAACTGTTGAGATTCCCTTACCGAAGGCCATGGAATATATGCCAGCTGTGAAGAAAGGTTTGAAAGAAGCATGTACCAGCAAGCGTCGCCCAGTACACAAGAATAAATGCAATCAGTTCGAGAGGCGCGTGCTTTCCGTGGCCACTGTTGCGGCTATCAGCAATCTCCCGCAGAAGAAACAAGACAAAGGAGCACCTCTTATCAGTTGTGAGATATTTGATCAGGTCTTCGAGCGTACTCTCCTTGACAGCGGATCTTCTATCAACCTTTTCCCCTCGTCCCTAATGCAAGAATTTGGGCTAGGTCCGCTCAAGCCAACACAGATGATCCTTCAGTTCGCTGACCGATACACCAAGCGACCTAAAGGTCTGATGGAAGACGTTGTGGTGAAGGTGCGGGAGATGCAATTCCCTGTTGATTCCGTGGTCCTCGATATGGATTCACCCGCACCCTTATTCCAGACCCCTATCATCCGTGGCCGACCATTCTTGCGTACCTCAGGTGCCATGGTTGACTACGGGTCCGGCAAGATCAATTTCCACACGAACAGCAAGCAGATCACTATAGACATGATCAGAGAGCCGAACGCCATGACTGATGAGAGCCAGGCAGTATCAGAAGCAGACTGTGACTTTATTGCAGAAATTAGGGACTCATCACTTTCATTGAATGATTCATGGACCTGAGAAATACTCACTCTCGAGGAGGACTTGGAAAGCACAGTTGACCTATGCTCCGATGATTTTTGGGAGACAGACTCTCAGATGCTGGCACAACTATGTGATTTTGAGAATTCACTCCAGCCCGAACACAATGAGCCTAGTACAGAACCGTTCAGCACATCATCAGGATCTCAACAGAATATTGAGGATGGTAGCTCCATCAATGAAGTACATCTGACCACCAGTATAGTGTCTGAAGTGACCAACAAGTTGGACAGATCAGGACCAGAACTCAAGCCACTTCCTGCAGGCCTGAAGTATGCTTTCCTTGCGGGTGAAGAACACATGTATCCGGTCATCATCAGCAACAGGCTGAACCCGGATTAGGAATCTCAACTTCTCGAGGTTCTAGAAATAACCGCAAGGCACTTGGTTGGTGCGTATCATATCTCCATGAGATAAAACCCAGCTTTGTGTTCACACCACATTTATCTGGAAGAAGATGCCAAGCCGTCCTGCGAATTCCAAAGAAGGCTGAGTCCAAACCTCCGGGACGTCGTCATGAAAGAGATCACGAAATGGTGCGATGTAGGCTTCATTTATCCCATCTCCGATTCAAAATGGGTAATCCCACTGCATGTAGTTCCAAAAAAATCAGAGCTTACCGTGGTTACCAATGACAAAGGAGAGGAAATATCCACTCGGGTACCAACATCCTGGCCATTGTGTGTTGACTACCGCTGTCTTAATGCAGCAACTAAGAAGGACCACTTCCCCTTGCCATTCATTGATCAAGTTTTGAAAAGACTAGCAAGCAAGGAGTTCTTCTGCTTTTTGGATGGGTATTCCGGGTACAACCATGTGGCAATCGCTCCCGAATATCAAGAGAAGACTACCTTCACTTGCCCATTCGGCACCTACGCCTTCAAGAGAATGCCCTTTGGATTATGCAACGCACTGCGACATTCCAGAGATGAATGCTAGTTGTTTTCGCCGAGATGGTAGGCAGTTTTCTCGAGGTGTTCATGGATGACTTCTCAGTCTATGGTGACAGTTTTGATTCTTGTCTTGGACACCTAGACAAAGCGTTTCAGAAATGTCGTGAAGTCAATTTAGTGCTTTCATGGGAAAAGAACCACTTCATGGTCACCGAAGGAATTGTGCTGATGTCGTTTCCAAACGTGGCATCGAAGTCAACCCGGCAAAGGTGGATGTTATTGCCAATCTAGATCCACCTCAGTCAGTAAAAAGTGTATGGTTATTCCTAGGGCATGTGGGATTTTACAGACGATTCAGTAAATATTTTAGCCGCATCGTCCGACCTTTAACAGAACTTTTATGCAAGGAAACTGAGTTCAATGTCGATCAGCAGGTTCTCCTTGCTTTCAAACAACTGAAGGAGCTTATCACTCAAGCTCCGGTCCTACAGCCGCCGGATTGGTCTCTCCCTTTTGAGATCATGACCGATGCGTCAGACTTTGCAGTCAGGACTGTTCTAGGACAGAGAAAAAGAAAAAGCGCCATATGCCATTCACTACGCAGCAAAACATTAGATGAGGCACAAAGAAATTACACTGTGACGGAAAAGAGTTGTTGGTTGTGGTTTTCTCCTTGGGAAAGTTCAGATCTTATTTTCTTGGATCAAAAGTTACCATTTTTACAGGCCACTCTGTTATCTGAAGCCTACAGCAGAAGAAGGATGCCAAGCCTAGACTGATTAGATGGATCCTTCTCCTCCAGGAATTTTGATTTGGAAATCAAGGACAAGCCTAGAGTTCAGAATGTGGTAGCAGACCATCTCTCCAGAATTGAGCAGCAAGAGCCTCATTTGAACAATGCACCTATCACATAAACCTTTTCAGATGAGTCAATTTTAGTAGTAGATTCCCTCCCTTGGTATGCTAATATAGTCAATTACCTCACCTCGGGGGGAATACCGTCAGATTGGATGAAAAATCAGAAGAACAAATTCATGTCGACCATCTGTTTTTATCAATGGGAAGATCGTCTCTTATTCAGGGAAGGAGCGGATTGCATTTGGCGCAGGTGCATTCCTCAAGAGGAGCATTATAGTGTCCTCGAGCACTGCCACTCGCTCGAATCTGGTGGGCATCACTCTGGAGACCGTACTGCAGCTAAAGTACTTCAGTATGGCTTCTGGTGGCCCACACTATTCAAGGATGCAGCAATATTTGTCAAACAATGCATTGATTGTCAGAGATTGAAGGGTGCACTTACCACAAAAGATTCGATGCCTCTGAAGATCATTCAGATTGCAGATGTTTTTGATGCATGGGGTATTGATTTCATGGGGCCTTTCCCTAACAATCAGGGTTTTGAGCACATCCTTCTTGCCGTAGATTATGTAAGTCGTTGGGTTGAAGCTATTCCCGCTCGAGCCGTTGACAGCCGGACAGTGTGCTGATTCTTGAGAGATAACATCATTGTGCGGTTCGGGATTCCGAAGTTTCTCATATCAGATGGGGGTAGCCATTTCATTAACAAAGAGGTCAAGAAATTAACGAAGGAGTACGACATCGACCATCGTGTCGCATCCCCGTATCATCCTCAGACCAATGGCATGGCCGAATTGTCGAACAGAGAAATCAAGACGATCCTTCAGAAACTTGTAAGGTCGGACAGTAAGAACTGGTCTCAACTCTTTGACTCAGTCCTCTGGGCTTGCAGAACCACCTACAAGTCTCCCTTGGGCATGTCGCCCTATCGTCTTGTATATGGGAAGTCGTGCCATCTGCCCGTCGAATTAATTCACAAGTCTTTATGGGCAATCAACATGTGCAATTTGGACTCACAAAAAAGTGGTCAGAAAAGAAAAGATGATTTGAACAGACTCCTGGAGTTCCGAGACTATGCATACGATAACACATTGATGTACAAGGAAAAGGTGAAACGCTGGCATGACCGGCACATCAGACGAAAGACCTTTGAAGTTGGACATAAGGTGTGGTTATTTGATGCAAAGTTACAGATCTTCCCGGGCAAATTAAAGAGTAACTGGACAGGGCCATTCTGAGTTCGTGAAGTGCGTGACAATGGAAGTATTGCCATATCAGAATTGTCGCCTGACGCACAACCATTCGTCGTCAACGGCCAACTCCTAAAGCTTTACCTCGAGCCTGATATGTTTTTGGCTGTTGTTGACTCCATCCAGCTTCTACGCCTTGATGAGATATCCACCACATGGTCAGCATCAGAAGATTCAGACGCCGCACCTCAAAAACTATTGATCTGATTTCTTCTTTTCTTCTTTTCCTTTTCTATCTTCTTTTTCTATCAAAAAAGGTGTAGCCCCTTGTTGACAGTCTTCTATACTTAGGACGCACTTTGTCCTAAGTATAGGGGGGTGTGCAACCCGAGTTTCTCTATTCTTTGATCATCTCCATTGTCTCCTCTTCTTGTCTATACTTAGGAATATCTTACCCTAAGTATAGGGGGAGACAATCTGAGTACGATCTGTTTATTCCCACCCTTGACCCTCCCTGCTTTGTGTACAGTCTGCTATACTTAGGATTATTTGATCCTAAGTATAGGGGGGACGGTCAACTTCTCATTCATTCATTCTTTCCTATATTTATTTATTTATTCATTCGTTAGACTTCTCTATACTCAGTATGAGTTATGTCTTCTCTTTCCTCTTCGATCTATGAGGACATAGCTCAAGCTAAGTATAGGGGGTCGTATATACTATGTATATACTATAAGCCATAACTTATATTGTAAATAAAAATACTACCTGGAGCTAAAAGTAATGTTAAAAGTGTTTTTATTACGATAATAAAAGATGATTGTGAGCTCGTCGGACTCTTTTTGTCCATACTGATTAATAAATCAGGAAAAACGCTTTGTGCAAAATGTTCTCCTTGTGAAAAAAATCTTTTGAAAATTGTTTGAAAAATATTATGTAAAAAGTGTTCAACATTTGTAAATAGTTTTGTTTGCAAAATTTCTTTTCTTTGAGTGAAATAAAAATGTTTGAAAAGCGGTTTGCAAATGGTTGGAAAAATGGTTGTAAAATTATTTTGAAAAATCTATCTATACTGTTTGAAAAACCTTTGCAAAATAATTTTCAAATGCGTGTACATATTTGTAAAAATACTTTGGACTATAGTCTTCAAAATCTTTTGAAAATGATTCTCAAATAAGTCTGAGGAGTATACACAAAAAATTCTCATGAAAAAAACAACAAGCAATAATTCCAAATAAAACTTATAAGAGCCTAAACAATTTTGTACATAAAATGTGGTTTTTCTTTGTGTATGCTGGTTAATAAATCAGGTTAAATATCTTTGCAAAATGATTTGAAAAATGATGTGAACCGTTTGGAAAACTTTCTGTGGAATGTTTTCAACCTGTGTAAAATCGCTTTGTTTGTAAAATTTTCTTCTTTGTGTGAAATAAAGGATTTGAAAATCTATGTGCAGAGGGTTAGAAAAATGTTTGTAAAAACTATCGTGGAAAATGTATATACATAGTGTGACAAATCTTTGCAAAATGGTTTTCAAATGTTTGTAAATGCTTGCAAAAATTATTGTGTACTATAGTTTTGAAAATGTTTTCAAATAAAACAATATATGCGGACATATCTGTAAAGACGTTAAATAAAAAGTCTTTATCAATTGTATACATATATGTACCTAGAACAAACAGGTTAACACTTGTAAATCTTTAAAATTCTTAATTCTTGTAAAATAAAGCGGCACGCCCGCGTAAATAGTAGTACATACTTTTTGTGTGCCAAGATTTTTTATTTGCAAAAGCTCTTTGTGTAAAAAGATTCTTTGATTTTTTTATTTTCTTTGTAAAAAATTGCATCATTCATTGTGCATAGCATGTGCATATCAATTATATTCTTTTTGAGTGAGCTTGATGATTGAACGAGCCCAATAAAGTCTAAAATTGGAGCTTGGTTGGACCTTACCGCACCTAACTGCACTGGAACCTTATGGGAACTAGGTTTAAGGTACTTTAGGTCTATTCAGACTTAATTCTTTGAGAAATTAGGGCTGGGTTCAAGTCACCTCAACTGACTAAATAGAACTTTTCGAGACACGCGCATGATTCTTGTCGACCGTGACCTAACTTGGACACTTGCACCTTTCACTTGGCTCAACTCAGTTGGAGTGGTGAGGGGGTTGGATTTGCCAGTCTGAGACGCACACGGGTGGAAACATTCGTCCTCGTCTAGGGAGGGAAGTGCACCCCAACCTGGTCCAGTTTCAATGAAGTCGAATGATAGGAGAGTGTGGGTTGCAATAAAGCTTCAAAAGAGGGATAGTCTTTTGGCTCAAGAGGAAAAAGTCCTTATGTAAATGCTGCTGTGAATAGTATTCCCAATAAAAAAACTCCAAAAAAGTGGACAGGCTTGAAAATAAAAATAAAAGCGCCTGCCGGAGTATGTATATGTGTTGTATAGAAAATAAGCAAGCTTGAGCATCAAAGTTATACCATGTGATCCTGCAGCTGGATGACTTGACTACACCGGTCTGGCATCCCAGGATAGGTAGCTACACTGGCTACCATCCATTCTCTTCTTCCCCTCCTCCTCTTGAGTCGAATGCCACTTGAACTTAGAAGGGAATACCCCGCTCCTCGACGACAGAGGACTGGATTAGGGAATCATTGGGTTGTCATTCTGGAGAAGTCAGTTCCTTTGTATTTCAGTTGAGGTGAGTCACTATCACTTACACTATACGAGTCAGCTTCATAGTCATAAGGGTTTGCGTATGATGTAGGCCAGTTCTGACCAGGCTGTCGAGGTGGGTTGAACCAAGTTCTGTGACTCTCGAAGGCTGTTGTGTTTTAAAGGTGGTTCCCGTCAGGTTCTACACACATTCACACTCAAGGTCTAACAGAAGCTCCAAATTCTGATTTTGTAATGACAAGATATTGCACTGAAAGCAATCTTATCCAGTCTATCTTTTTCAATCTTCTTTTTCTTTTCTTCTTATTCTTTGTTCTTTTCTGTACTTATTGCATAAGTATTTGCTAGGGACTAGTAAAGGCAAGTATAGGGGATGATGAATCTCCATTTCATCACATTTATTCTATCATTTTGGCCTTGAAAACCCTAGCTAATGCATGTAAATAACATTAATTTGTCCATAATAGCATTCATTATTTATTGTATTTATTGTACATAAAGCAAGGTTTTTAATGCCAAAATTATAGAATAAAGAGAAGAAAAGAAAAAGGAATAAAATATTGCAAATATTTTATGACCCTAACCCCGAGACCAAGTCCAGAATGGAATTGGTCGACAAGGAATAAAGTAGGGGGAGATAAGGGCCAAGAATACAATAAATATTTCATTTATTCATTCTTGATTTATGCATTTTTGACACCTGCTTTATATCTAATTATTTATTCATCAAATAAACAAATTTTGTACATAAAAGTTATAGATAATAATGTAAATAAAAATATAAAATTGAGTTTGTACAAAAATAATATACAGTGCACATTCTATACCCAGAATAAAAAGCTAGAAACAAACTTCACAGACCCATATCTTCCAAATCAAAACTCAAAACATAGCAAAATCATCTCTAATTGTATATAACTTTTCATGACCTATTTAATGGTGGTGGTATTATATTTTTTTGAAGTTACTGTGCAAAAGATAGGTTTTGGGCCCCTATTGTACATAATACCGATTAAAATATTCAATTTATTCATTAATTATTATTTTTACAAATTCATATTTTTATAATTTTGTAAACACATTTTATAACATAAGTATACATTAAAATTATAAATAAACCTCAAAGAAAAAGGAGAATAAAATAAAACTACGCTAAAACCTAGATGAAATACCTATGTATATAAATAAAAGAGAATTATATTCTTTAATTATTTTATTCTTTCATATTTTTAGAATATTTTAAATATCATATATATTATATTAAAAATACAAAACAAAAATAAAAACTCATTAAAATGCATTAAAATAAAAAGAAGTATACAAAACATAGGCAAAATACTTATACCTATACCTATACAATTCATATACCTATTTATTTCAATGAGCAAATAAACTCATAAAAATCAAATAAAAATATATTTAGACTCACAAAAATAAGTTGTAAATATATAAAATAAGAAAATAGAATAATAAAATAAAATATTCAAAATAAAAATAAAAATACACAAAACATAGGTAAATATACCTATAAATACACTCATAAAAATTAATTACTAATAAATAAAGACAAAAATAAATAAAAAAACATAATAAAATACTACATAAAATAATAAACATTTTTTATTTTATACTTGAAAAATAATAAAATCATTTACTATTTTAAATTAATTTTTTTCGAAGAAAAACTCCTGTTTTGTCCTGTAGCGGCCGACGTGGACCTATCCCAGCGCGGCCTTCGTTGACCTCTGGTCAAGTGTCCCATCTGCAGCTCTGAGTCGTCAGACCTGTTGAATCCCTGTTTTTCTTGCATTTTTCATGGGTGTCTCGTCCATCAATCGAACTCGCTTCCTCTACAAGAATTGTTCTTGGTTCATTGTACAATCACGCCAACATTGTAGATAGCTTGTACATACACCTGATCGATTGATAATCGCCGGTTAATAAGGGTGCCCAGAAATGCCTATAAATAACCCAGCTCCCCCTCCTTCGCAAATTTGGTCAGTTTTTGTTCTTCTCCCTTCCTCGTATCCGGTCCTGGAGGCTTCCTCGTGACAGAGGGGAGTTTTTGATGCCTTGAATTGGTCGGAGGAGGTGGGAGCTGCACCCACAGCGGATCTCTGGTGATGCCACGCTCCCTGGTTCCCACCAGGTATCAGAGCACCTCTTTCTTGCTTTATTAGGTAGATTTTAATTCCAGATTTTATTTCTAGCATTTAGTGTAGCATTTAATTAAGTAGATCGCCTAGATTCGGTTGAGTCGTAGTTCGCCGGAGCTCCGCTCCGGCGACGACTCCCGTCCCATCCAGTTAGTCGCTGACCTCCATTTCGCCTTCATATCGTACATTGTCCCCTTCTCCATCTTCCGCACGCCTCTGATCATCCGGAACCCCACTGGTTTCGCGAATAATGTTCCAACACCGCCCGCCGGAACCTCACCGCCCACCTTCATTTTTGCGTAAAAGCTTCAAACCCCTGGTCGAGGAGCTTCGCCTCGAGCCTCTTGTTCTTCCTGTGCAGGTCTGAACTCAAACGGAGCCCTTTTGGGCATGATTGATTCCAGGAAGAGGTTCCTGGAGGTCCTCCCCTTCCTCGAGCTCGCCTGATTGATTGGGACTTCCAAGAGCCAAGCGAAGACCATCAGCAGACGCGGGGACCTTCCAGGCACGTGTAGAGACCATCGGAGGTGACGGAGAAGACCGGAGGCACCGGCTATTCACGATCGAAGCTCGTCGCGCGCGAGCTTCGTCCTTGTTCTTCATGCCACTCCATAGCCATCCGATCAAGGTGGAGTTCCCAGGAATAGCAGCAGCCGTAGGATGCGAAGCCTCGTGACCGTCAGATCTCGCCAGGAGATCTAATCGTGAGTGTCCGATCACGAAGCGTTATCGATCGTTGGATGGGCGCCACGTGTTCAAGTGAATGAAAATCCGTCGTCCATCAGCACCTTATAAGGGGTAATTTACACTTTCAGTCCCTACCTTTTTGTATTATGATTTAGTCTAGTAAATATTGTGTAACGTTTAAAATAAAGTGTATTTTTTGTAAAAAGACCCGTAGGTTTCTTGTATTTACATTGAGGTCCAATCCACATCAGATCACATGCGGTCCCACGCGTGTTTGGAAATATTTCACTGAAGCCCCTGTATTTATTTGTATTTCGAAAAGGTCCATTAAATAAAATGTACAGTGTTATATTTTTGTGGATTTTGCACGCAGACCCCTGTACTTTCTGAAATTGCATTTTGGTCCCTATGTGTGTGATTCACGTGTAGTCCCACGTGATTGGTAAAATTGCAATGGCCCCCTGGTAGGTTTTGAAATATGTATTTGGTCCTGAAAATTCATTTGAACATTCAAAAATTTTGGTATATTTGCACAGACCCTCCTGGACTTTATTTTATTTGCAAAAATACCCCTGCTAGTGTTAGAATTTCTTTCCACTTTCCCTATTTATTGCATGCATCTATAAAATTCCAAAAATCACCAAGAAATTTCCATAGGTTCCCGTTGCATTGTATTAACATGCCATATTTTTATTTTGCATTTTTATTGCATTTTCATATTTATGAAAATTCGAAAACATGCGTTTTTTCTATTATTTGCATTATAAAATCCTAAAAAAATATAAAAACTCCTTGAAAAATTCCCAAAAAAATATATTTGGTGCCTTTGAGTATGTTTGATCTTCTTTCCAAAAATCACTAAAATATAAAACAAAACTCCTAAAAATTAAAAACCCCCAAAAACCTTCATAAAAATATTAAAAATCCCAGAAAAATCAAAAAAATACAATATTTGTTTTTGATTTTTCTGTATTTTATTATCTTTGTTTTAAAATTACTATAAGGAATTTTTGACACTATTTGATATTTTTCATCCTCATTTTAATTTCGGCCAGCCATTTGTTTCACTGTTTACTCGTATTTTTTTATTTTAAAAATACCAAAAAATTAGGAAAAATCTAGAAAAATCCCAAAAACATTAGAAAAATATAAAAATCACAAAAATATTTTAATTACTGTATTTTGAGTATTTTTCCCTATTTTCATCTCTCTCTTATATCTCTTTTGTTATATATTCTATATAGCTTTATATCTTATTTCAAAAAGAAAATATAAAAATAAAAAGTATAAAACAAAAAAATTAAAAATTAAAAAAATCAAATAAAAAATATAAAATCAAAAATCAAATAAAAAATTAAGAAAATTAAAAACCCACAAAAGACTTGTGTGCATACATGACTACCTTATATATAAATAATTGTAGGCTACCAGTTTTTGCTCTCTGTGGTTCGACCTCTACATACTTACGCACTATGCATCATTATGGTAGAGTTAATAAATTTTAATTCACATTTTTGGGACTTAATTGCATTATTTTAATTGTAGATTAATTGTTGATTGATTGGGATTTATTGAGCGGTCACTGCATCGACTATTGATCCGCTTTGTGGATTAATACGACCCTTAATTTTCCCATTCATCAGGGTGACAGATCGAGCTGGTAATTTTGTACATTCCAACTCTTAACCCTCCATGCCTTGTGTACAATATCCTATACTTAGCATAATTTCATCCTAAGTGTAGGGGGGACGGTCAACTTCTCATACGTTCATTCGTTAATCGTTGTCGTATTGACTGTCCTATACTTAATACGAGTTACGTCTACTCTTTTTCTCTCTGATCTATGAGGATATAGCTCAAGTTAACTATAAGGGGGTCGTATATACGTTGTATATACTTCAGCCATAACTCGTACTTTTGTATTTTCAATAAGTATGATTATAATACAATTAATTAAATGTAATAAATATACTTGTATAAAATTCATTAAAATTCTTTATATATACCGATTAATAAATTGGGTAATTCTTTTTGCAAAATATTCGAAAAATGGATTGAAAATCTCTTTGAAAAATATTTTGGAAAATTTTTGGAAAATGTTTTCAACCTTTGTAAAAATGTTTTGTAATAAAAATTTCATTTCTCTATTTGAAATAAAATATTTTGAAAATTTATTTGTGAGTTTTTGGAAAATGGTTGCAAAAATAGTTTGGAAAATCTATACCTATTGTTTGAAAAATCTTTGCAAAATGATTTTCAAAGTTTGTAAATGTTAGTAAAATTTAGGGATTTTATCACTTGTGCCCCTCCGAGATATCGCAATATCAGTTATGCCCCTATCTTTTTGGTAATATCCTTTGTGCCCCTCACTTCTTGTTATTTTTTCACTTGTGCCCCTCGGGTTAGTTACCGTCCATCCACAGTGCAAACGGACGTTAACTTTGAGGACATAGGCGGAATTAATTTTTTTAAAAAAGGTTATGAGGTCTTTTTACACCCTCTTCCTCATCCTCTTCTTCTTCCTCCTCTTCCCCATCCTCTTCCTCCTCCTCCACCTCCTCCTCCTCCCTCTCTGCCCCCGCCCCTACCCCGCGTTGCCCAGCTCCTCCCCGAGCTCCCCACACCTCCTCCCAGCCCGCAGCCCCCGCCCCTGCCTCGCGCCACCCAACCCCGCACCCCCCTCCCAGCCCGACCTCCCCCACCCCCTGCTGCCCCGACCTCCCCCACTCCCTGCCGCCCCTCCGCCCTGACCTCCCTCCCAGCCCCGACCTCCCGCACCCCACTCCCAGCCCCGACCTCCCGCACCCCCCTCCCAGCCTCGACCTCCCGCACCTCCCTCCCAGCCCCGACCTCCCGCACCCCCCTCCCAGCCCGACCTCCCCCACCCCCTGCCGCCCCTCCGCCCGACCTCCCCCACCCCCTGCCACCCCAACCTCCCCCAACCATGTCGCCCCTCCGCCCCGACCTCCCCCACCCCCTATCGCCCCTCCGCCCGACCTCCCGCACCCCCCTCCCAGCCCGACCTCCCCCACCCCTTGCCGCCCCTCCGCCCGACCTCCCCCACCCTCTGCCTCCCCAACCTCCCCCACCCTCTGCCGCCCCGACCTCCCCCACCCCTGCCGGCCCTCCGCCCCGATCTCCCCCCGTCCCCTGCCCTCGCCTCCCCCTCCCCCTGAAAGCGACGCTCCCTCGCCTACCCCTCCTCCGGCCCCCGCACCTCCTCCGGCCCCTTCCGCCCTCCTCCTCCGCCTGTGGCTGAGAAACTGGAGTTGAGTTTTTTTGTTAAATTTTGATAAATTTTTGACTAATTGATTCATAAAAAGTCATCCAAAAATTCATCATCTGATCCATAACGAGTGATATGTCCGTGGAAATGTAAAAATTTTAGAGATTCGATGGATGCATGAAGGTGTTAGTAAGAGAGAGAAATTATGAAGAGAAAGAAGAAGAACAAATGGAGGAGGAAGAAGATGAAGAAGATGTATGGTCCATAATACCCTTCTTAACCACACCATGGTTTGAATAAACCATGGTTATTTTTATTTTTTGACGGTCAATCTGACGGAAGGGCACAACTGATGACGGAGCAAGAAGTGAGGGGCACAATGGATATTACCAAAAAGATAGGGGCATAACTGATATTGCGATATCTCGGAGGGGCACAAGTGATAAAATCCCTAAAATTTATTTATCAAACTAGTCTGACAAATAAAGTTTTCAAAAGGTTTGTGGAAATCTTGTCAAATTATTTTGAGAACTATGTACATAATCCCAACAAATAAAAAATCTTTTACAAACTTAGCACATTAACCTGGAAACAATAACTAAATCCTTGTAAATACATAGTGTAAATTCAATTACCTAATTCTTGTAAGTTACAAAGATGTACTCCCATGTAAATAGATGCACATAATTATTTGCCCAAACTGTTTCATTCTTGAAAAATCCCTAAAATTTTGCAAAATTAAAAATCCCAAAAATATTTGCAAAATCTTTTTCAAAATTGCAAAAAAATCCATAACATTTTCAAAAATCCATAAAAATTTCAAAATCAGAAAATCGCTTCAGAAAAATATTTTCCTGTATTGTACATAGCATCAACATTTTTCTGAATAACCTAGACAATTGAACAAGTCCAAATAAAGTCTAAAGATTGGAGCTTAGAATATACCTTAATACACTTAATTTCAGAGGAACCCATTGAGACTAGAATTGGAGATATTTCAGGTCACCGTGACTTAATTCTTTAGTTTCCAAAAGACTATGTTCATGAGTTAATTCAATACGCCTAAATAGAATCCTTCATATCATATGTAAGACTCTTGAGATAGTGACCTCACTAGAAACCTCGCACCTAGCACTTATCTCAACTCAAATGGACTGTTGAAAAATCTTGGAGTATAAGTCGGGACGATGCAAGGTCGCTTTGTCAAGGGTGGCTCACGAACTATTCTTGGGGATTGCCGACACCAGTACTCTAACGCACTTTTTTGGTAATAATGATATCTAAAGACTGGAGATGGATTGAAACAATGCTTCAGATAAGGAATGGTCTACCAGCATAACTTTTTCTAAGACCACAAAATATGGTGGAACGAAAGATGATATAACCACCAAGGCACAATCACGAATGCATAAGCTATACAAAGTCAAAGAAAATATCCAAAGATGCCTACAAACAAAAGTTCCACAAAAATTCGAGCTTCCGAAAAAGCCTTCTTCTTGGTGGAGGATCAATTACACTTACCAACTTCACAAGGGAATGAAGACTACACTAATTCATTCCCACTTCTTTTCCCATTATTCTAACTTCTTCCCATTAAGTTGTAAACATCAGGAGCACCTAACCTTAAAAGGGAATATCTGTCTCCACGAGGACGAGTTACCAGAAGAGAAGATGCCTTGATAGTTCATCGGTTTTGTCTAGGGAGTTCTTGGTGGAGAATCGATTACACTTTCCAACTTCACAAGGGAATGAAGACTACACTGATTCATTCCCACTTCTTTTCCCATTATTCTAACTTCTTCCCATTAAGTTGTAAACATCAGGAGCACCTAATCTTAGAAGGGAATATCTGTCTCCACGAGGACGAGTTACCAGAAGAGAAGATGCCTCAATAGTTCATCGGTTTTGTCTAGGGAGAGCTGAACAACTTCACACACATGGTTCTATCACTTCAAGGTAGCAAGAGTGTGCGACTAGAGGATGGTTCTGACATGGCTATGAATTGGAATGGATGATAGGAGTATGGAACCTATGGGTTATTGTGTCACACTTCCTGACTTCCATGTGGTTCCGAACACACGATTAATCCAAAGGCCATCTCTCAGCTCCAAACTGTGACTTTATTAAGACAAGTTTAAAACCCGATAATTATTTAAAGTTAATTCCTTTCTTTTCTTTATTTTCTTTTCTTCACTTATAGGCATAAGTGTTTGCTAGGGACTAGCAAAGCTAAGTATAGGGGTGATGAATCTCCATTCCATCGCCTTTATTCTTTCATTTTAGCCTTTAAACCCTAGCTAAATGCATGTAAATATAACTATTTTGTATAAATTAATATTCATTATTTATTTTGTAAATATTGAATAAAATACATTGTTTAAAGCCAAAATAAAAGAGTAAAGAAAAGAAAAGAAAAATAAATAAAATGCCAAAGGTATTTTATGTTCCTAAACCCCGAGACCTAGGCATCACGATGACTGGGTCGACAAGGAATAAAGTAGGGGGAGATAAGTGTGAAAAACACAATAAAATTCCTAATTTTATATTCTTGAATAATTCATTTTTGGGGCCCATTTTATTTTTAATTATTTATACCTCAGATAAAGAAACTTTGTACATGAAAGTTGTAGATAAAAATGTATAGAAAAATACAAAAATGATTTCACACAAAAATAATACATAGTGTACACTTTACACTCAGAATAAAATTCCAAAACTCAAACTTCCAAAACCCATATATTTCCACATGAACTCAAAATGCACCAAAATCACTTTAATTGTATATAACATTTTATTAGCTCTTTATTAAGGTGGTTTCATTTAAATTTGAGTTAGGCAAGTTACTTTAATTGTATGCACCAAAATTGATTTTTAATTTATTACAAGTTACTTTAATTGTATATAAAGAAAAGAAACTCTCATGTTTAAAGCCAAGATGAAATATAATGAACCTTCAAAAAGTAACTTGTAATAAATTAAATGGTAAAAAGAAAAAATCATAATAAATACTACATAAATTAACGAACAACTTCATCTTTTAATAAAATTAATAAAATAATTTAATATTTTATTTTGAATTATTCTTGAATTTTGAATATGTTTTGTCCTTATGCGGGTGACGTGACTCAATCAAGGCCCACCCCAGTTGACTCGTGTCAACTCTCTGACCCAAGCCCTAGGTTTGTCAGAGCAGCGTTTGACCCCATCTTCCTCGATTTCTTCCATATAATTCTTTCACCATTTCTGCTATATTTCTTCTTGATTTTTGATCCTTGACCTTCGGACTTTCATGCCAAGATGATTACTTGGTCGATGCGCCACTGAATCAAGCCCCATTCCCCAATGAACCACACTTGTATAAAATAACTCCTCCTAGCTTCCTTCGATTTTTGATCCTTCTTCTGCCACTGAAACCATTAACCTCATGCATCTAGTGATTCATGGTGACAACAGGCATTCCTAGGAGGCTTTAGCGAGCATGTGCAACATTGAATCAAAGTCGGTCCAGCTTTGTCACCTTCTCCACCTGAAGCTCTACTCCAGGTTGGTCTAGGTCCGGCTAGCTCTACTTTCCTTGTTCTTTCTATTCCTTAGCATAGCAATAGTGTAGGTGGTGAATCTCCATTTCATCACCTTTATTCTATCATTTTGGCCTTAAAAACCATAGTAAATGCATGTAAATACCTTTAATTTGCATAAAATTACATTCATGCTTTGTTGTATAAATTGTGGACAAAATACTGTTTTTAATACCAAAATTATAGAATAAAGAAGAGAAAAGAAAAAGAATAAAATATTCAATTAAAATCCATGTTATTCATTCATTATTTATTCATTTTGGGACCTATTTTATTTTCTACTTTTTATACTCAAATGAAGGTTGTACATGAAAGTTGTAGATAATAATATATAGAAAAATACAAAATTAATTTCATTTAAAAATAATACACAGTGTAAACGTTATACTCTAAATAAAAATCCAAAATCCTAACTTCTCATACCCATATCTCCTAAATAAAAACTCAAAATATATCAAAATCACCTTTAATTGTAAATAATTTTTAATAAGCCATTTAATGAAGGTGTTTCATATTTTTTGGAGTTAGGGTGTGAAACTTAGGTTTTGGACCAATATTGTATAGGGATTTTTACCCAGCAGACCCTATAAACGTTTTAAAATGCCTCTACGACCCTTTGCACAACGTATTTACCCCATCGACCCTGTAAATTACCCCAAGAACCCCCAATGGCTTAAAACATATTACCCAGAGGGTTCATGGGGTAAGAGTTGACAAGTTTACAAGGTCGAGGGAGGAATTAGGTTGTTTCAAAGGTCGTTGAGGTGATTGGCAAAGTTTATAAGGTATGTCGGGTAAAAATCCCTATTGTATAATATACCCAATTAAAATAATCAATTTATTTATTAGTTATTATTTTTATAATTTTATATTTTTTATATATTTGTAATATTATTTATAGTATATATACATATTAAAACTAAAATAAAAGCATAAATAAAACATTAAAATAAAATACTTACATAGAATACATAGATAAAATACCTATACTAATACCTATAGATATTATACTCCTATTTAATTAAGTGCATCTAATATATCAGAAAAACATAATAAAAATATATTTATGTATTTAAAAAAGTTGTAATTTTATAAAAATAAAAAATAAAATAATAAATACAAATTACAAATTAAAAATTAAAAATAAAAGACACAAAATGTAGATAAATATACCATATACTAACCCTAAAAAGTAACTTGTAATTATATATCTCTAAAAAATAAATAAAAATCATAATATAATACTTTATAAAATAACAAACATTTTTTTATTTTATAACCTAATATTAATACAATTATTTATTTTTTATCAAATTTCTAAATAATTTAGGCCGGGTTTTTCATGGTTGGTCCACGTGGACCAACCAGGAGGCTCTGTCAGTTGACCTCGGTCAACTGACTGGCCTACACCTGTAGCCTGTGTCAGAACATTTTTTGACTGCTATTTCTCGATTTTCTACACGTTGATCCTTTCACCAATACACCTCGATCCCTTCTGCAAAATTTATCCTCGATCCATGCTCATACACGCCGGATGATTACCTTGTGGTGTGTGTCACTGAATGGAGCTGAGTCCCTCATTCTTCACAACCGGTTCACCATGCTTGCACATAAGCTTCACCTGACTTCCTTCTCCGTTGGAACCCTTTTTTCATGTTTTTGCCCCCCTTTCGTGTGCTCCGGATAGAGGAGGGTGACAGCCTCCTCTCCAGCTACTAGAGGTGAGTGAGGGCAAGTTCTGAAGGTGCTTCAACCATCTCTGACAACCACCTCCGTCGCGAGGTCCATCTCCTCGGCCCATGCTGAGTCGAGGTAGTTTTTATCGCTTTCTAGTTTAGGTTTTATTTTTGCATTCAATTCATGTTCTTAGATTAACATTTAATCTGATGTTTTGGCATTAAAATTCTCGTTTGTAATTTGTCGGAGCTCCGCTCTGACGAACCTCCCACGTGTGCTCCGCTCATCTTCCGATAATGCCACCACCTCCACTTCAATCCTCTTTGCCCTCTCGTCACTCCAGGCCCTTCCACACACCCAGATCCCTCATAGATCTAGTCACTCGATATCCTATCTCTGCCACACACCAGAGATTGCTGCCCAACGCTTCTCTTTGTCCATCCTCCCTTCTGACGCTTCCCAGAGCGTTGTTTTTTCAGCCTAACAAGCTCCTGCAGGAAAGAATAGGAGAGAAGGGCCTCTTCGAGGCTCATTGAGAAAGAAAGTACCTCCCATGTGGATCTCCATCCAGATCGATCGAGACCTTCCCGCTCCCCTTTAAGCTGACCCACCGACGTGGGGGAACATCAGAATACTCTTGAAGCCTTCAGGAGCGGAGAAGGAGCCACAGACCTTGAGATTTTGCTGATCCAAGCTCAGCAGGGTCATGTTCTCGGCATGTTCTTTCTCATTGCCATGCTGTCGTCCAATCGAGGGTCAACCCCATATTGTACAGTGACCGTCGGATCTTTGAATCAACGTCATAGGATCCTTGTGCAGGATCTAATCGTGAGCGTCGAAGCTGAAGCGTCATCGGCTCATATCGAGGCGACGCATGGCAAGTTGATCGCGCCTAGCCATTAGATCGCGGCCATTAGTGGGTAATTGCAGAACTAGCCCTGCACTTTTGTTGCTTTATTATTTAGCTTTGTAACACTTTAATTTTTGGAACTTTCACAAAAAAAACCCCAAACTATCTCTATTTGCATTCTGAACCTTGCAAGCCTACCTCATGTGGACATCCATGTAAATCACGCGTTTTTGCATCAAGGCCCTCGCGGGTCTTGGATTTTGTAGTAGGTCCAAGAACTTTTTAATTACATTCAATATTTTTGGAAATATTGCAACAAGGTCCCTGGCTTTTCTTTTATTGACATATATGCCCCTGCCAGCAATTGATTTTATGTCGGTGTTGCATTAATTTAAAATAGCAAACATAACAAAAAAATCCATAAAAATAATATAAGGTTTTGGAGGCTTGAAGTTTCATGCACGTAATTTATTTTAGCATTTTAAGACTTTTTATTATTTTATAAAAAAAAGAGCATTTTTAATTCCTATCTACAGTTTAAAATTCCAAAAAAATATAAAAACATTTCGAAAAATCCCCAAAAAATATATTTTGTTTATTTAGTATTTTTAACCTGTAGACCGAAAAATCACTAAAAATAGAAAAACAAATGCCTAAACATTAAAAAGCACCCAAAACATTTATAAACAGTTATAAAATTCCCAAAATTTTCAAAAATAATGTTTTCTATTTTGTAATTTTCTCTATACTATTATCTTTATATTAAAATTCATTTGGAGAAATTTCGATACTATTAGGTATTTTTCATCTCCATTTTAATTTCGGCCTATTTATTTTATCCATTTTTGGTAAATTTTTTACTTTAAAAATATATCAAAATTAGTAATATTTAATGAAAAATCACAAAAACAATATAAAATTATTTAAAACGCAAATATATTTTATTTTCTTAATTTTGAGCATTTTTTATTTATATTTATGTCTATAATAGTTTATATTATATAAATATCCTATATATAGCCATAATATATATTTAAAAAGAAAAAGAAAATACAAAATATAAAATTAAAAGCAAAATACAAAAATATAGAACAAAAAAATAAAAAAATAAAAACCCACATAAAAACATATAGACAAAGAAACACAATTACACATTTTGCATTCGCATGCATGACGTATCCTTTTTGCTCCCTGATTCGACCTCTACATACTTGCACTATATACATCTATTGTAGAGTTATAAAAAATTTTAACTCCACAAATTTCACACTTTATTGCTTAATCATTATTGTGGGTTAATTGTTCTTTTAATCTGTATTTCTTGTCAGTCACTTCGACGATTGTGTTCCTGCCTTGTGTGGAACATACGACCGCTAGATCTTTCAGGTTAAATAAAGGGCATCGTTACTGGGAAGCAACTGCGCATAGATTAATCTTTACTTGATTGTGATTTGTTTTTCTACATTTTTCCTTTATTTTATTTTCCTATTTATTTGATATTATTGTTGAGTTGCCTAACCACTCTCTTTGTCGACTTTGTTGGGAGATATCGCAGAGCGAGGGAGGCCCTCTTTGGAGTGCCTGCATACCCACGTGAAGCCGGGTTGAGACTTCTGACCTAGCAGCATATAGGGACTTACAGAGATTTTTGAAGATAGAGCTTCACTTAGCATTTTTATTTATTATTCCATTTCATTTAGTTTCGTAATTCAAGTGAGAGAGAGAGAGATACAATTATTGTAATAATACAAGACTCTCCGGACTCTACACACTTCACGAGGTCTAGTGCCCAAGGAATTGTTCCCTTGGGGGCCTCGTCTATTTTGTCATTGTTTTCATCGTATTTTTTATTTTGTTTTCCGATTTTCGATTTTCTTTCTTTTGTGTGATTGAGCCCTAGAATTAGGAGTTGCTTGACGATGGAATTATGTCTAAACACTTAGTTAATCATTGCATGTGCCTATAGTCTATGTCTGGATCTGGTCAAATATTAAATTTGTCAATTATTTAGACTTGAGATTGAGCATCGAGAGAAGTGTTATACAACGCTTGCAGGATCCGTTGTGGCGGACACCGATTCACTTCAGAGACCGAACTTTTGGATCTCATTTCTGAGTAGTTGACATCTTGTGCTTCACGATAATAGCAGTTTCTCATCTAGGGTTATTTCATCGGTTTGAATTGCATATAGTTAGATTTCAATTCTACTTAGCATCCCTGCATGTAGAGAGCTGGAGGCAAGGTGAGCATTTCTCTTTAGCATTCATCATCGATTTGCCGCTCGCATTGCTTTTCCGACTCTCTCCCTCCGATTTTGAGCACCAGAAGTTAAAAGGAATTGATTCCCCAATAGGCACATGCATTCTCATTAAAAATCCAAAAAAAGTGACAAACAATAAAATTGGGACTGCTAAAATTACTTGACCCTAAAAAAGATCAAAAGGAAAAATATTTGTATTGGGGCGAGTAATTCTCTTATTGTCTTCGCATTTACTTGCTCACATACACACTATGGTTAGTGCCCAAAATCCTATCAGCCAACCTAAGTGTTTGTACAACTTTTGTATTCTCACCTAACTCTAAAATAGACAAGATAAACAACCGCACTTTTGCGGTCTTCACAGAGTTCAGTAAGTGAGTTGAGGGGTTGTGTTTTGTCTTGTCTAAGTTTGAATGTGCTTGCTTGTGTGCATACTTGATCGTCTCTGTACATTTGCGCCTTTTTCTTCACTTCTCTTGACTTGACCATCGTGCTCTCCTGATCATTTTCCCTTTTGTTTCAAGATAGTCGTCTAGAGCGCATTTTATCCGGACTTTGTGGATTCTTCATACCCTTCAGTCGGTCCACCTCCATTTTTCCATGAGGACTTTGCTCCTGATTTTTGTACATACCCGTCTCAGACACAGTATCAGCCCTCGAATTTTTATCCACCTCCACCTTCACTTTTTCACCCTCACATCTACTCGAGACTCATCTGTGGAGTCACCTCTTAAGGCATCCACACTTGAGATCGTAATCCAGTTCATGGAGCATATGAACTCGAGGATTGACAACCTCAGTTGCCTAAATAAAGATATATTGATGCTTCATGATATGATGACTTGGATTCATTTGAGGATTTTCAAGAGAGCTTGCAATCGCCAAAATACAAAAAATGAAAAAAAATACAAAAAGAAGTCGGTAGACACTGTGGTGATTCAGACTGTGAGGAGAGGGCCCACGTGCCAGATCCTTTGACCACACATCCATTCACATCACGTCACACCTTTGACCCTGAGGATGATATTGTACAGACTGCTCTCAGTCATCC
This sequence comes from Ottelia alismoides, assembly GCA_037367405.1. NCBI lineage: Eukaryota > Viridiplantae > Streptophyta > Magnoliopsida > Alismatales > Hydrocharitaceae > Ottelia > Ottelia alismoides. The sequence continues at coordinate 379,293 of JAZKJV010009535.1, forward strand.
CTGTGTAGATGATGATTCTGATCTCCTCCCTTGTATGGAGATCCAAAAATCAAAAAAATGTTGATTGAATAAGAAGTAGTGGCCACTATTCATGAGATCATTCAAGCCGCACTTCACTAGGCCATGACCCACTTATCTGCTCCTCAACCCAAGAAGAGAAAGCGAAGGAGCAGATGTGAGTGTCATATCTTGGAAAGGGAACGAAGTCTACACCATTCATTAGATGCACCATCCCTGACCACACATGTGATCACACTCTCCTTAACAACGATGCTTTGATAAGCATCATACCCTTCTCGCTGGTATAGTCTCTTCACTTAGGGCCTCTCAAGAAAACCAGGATGATCGTTCAGTTTGTTGATGGATCAATAAAGAGGCCGAAGGGTATTATAGAAAATGCTGTCATTTGAATTCAGGGCATGAGCTATACTGTTGACTTTATCGTATTTCCCATGGAGACCTCCACTAGGGAGCACTCTCCAATCATCCTGGGATGACCCTTTCTCTACTCTACGAGAGTTGTCATTGATTACGGATCATGAGAGATTCGTTTCAGTCCTGATGATGGAAGTAAGGTGATCATCACTGCATCCACTACCGACCAGAGACCTGCATTTGATGCGACTTTACATATCTTATCCAAACCTGAGGACTACGACCTTGATGATACAATCATATACTTTTGCTCATTGTTGGATTCCACTAAGACCCGAGAATTCCTCTCCAAGGAGGAAGACTTGGAGAGCATAGCCCTTGGAGTTCCCTATTCTGTCCCTTGGCGATGTGTTGATGACATCCGTGGGATTTACATGATTGACACTTTAGAGCAAAGGGCAGATTTAGAGGAAACTGATAAGGACAAATTTGATCTTGTTACGTTCATCCATGAATTCAGGTCTTTTGATGAGAATGATGATCTGGTTAAGACTTTAGAGGACAAACATGACTAGACTACTTCCACAAATGAGTTCATTCCTTTTGATTTTGACCTAGGAGAGACCTCGCAGGATGACCTTGACCTTACTTCTTTCGATGATGAGTTTGTCCCATTTCACTTTGACATCTGCGAGACACCCAAGGCCGGACCGAGCGACACTACTTCTGCTAACCAGTCTGTGCCTTCTCACCCTAGGTCCACCGAGGATCTTCACCAGGTCAAGCCTGATCGACACTTGTCTACTGAGAACCCTGAAATTGACCCTCATCTTGTCAGATCCATTCCTCAACAGTCTCGCAAGAATGTTCACTTTCTATCTTCTTGACCTCTGTACATCCATCCTCTTGTACATTCGTTGTTGTTTATCTCCATCCTTCTATTGTTTCGCTCCTCCACTCCATTCTCATGTGTGCCTTTCTTAGGACATGCTTTGTCCTAAGTATAGGGGGTGGATGAGCCGAGTATTCATTCTTCTGTATGTTTCATCACTCTTGTTGTCGCCTATACTTAGGGCTCTTTTACCCTAAGTATAGGAGGAGTGATGTGTACATTCTCTTGGATCTCTTCTTTCATCTTCATCTATCTTTTCTTTTCTTTTCTTCTTTTCCTTTTCATTTTTCTTTTTCTACAGAAAAGGTATCGCCCCTTTTTGTCAGTCTTCTATACCAAAAAGGTCCGACTTTATCCTAAGTATAGTGGGGTGTGCACCCCAAGTTCTTTCCTTCTTTGGTCCTCTCCAGTGTCTCCCCCTCTTGCCTATACTTAGGGATATTTTACCCTAAGTATAGGGGGAGACAGTCTGAGTACGATCTGTTCATTCCCATCCTTGACCCTCCCTGCTTTGTGTACAGTCTACTATACTTAGGATTATTTGATCCTAAGAATATTGGGATGATCGACTTCTTATTTGTTCAATCGTTTCTTCATTCATTCTTTAGACTTTTCTATACTCAGTACGAGCTATGTCTTATTTTCTTTCTCTCTGATCTATGTGGACATAACTCAAGCTAAGTATAGAGGGGTCGTATATACTGCGTATATAGTTTATCCATACCTCGTACTTTTGTATTTTAATAATAATTATGGCTAAAATAATATATAAAATATACTATTAAATTCATTAAAATCACCTAATAGAAAAATGTTTATCATTCCTCAAATTCTTTGTGTATTTACTGATTAATAAATAAGGTTAAAATATTTTTTGAAAAATATTTGAAAAATAGTTTGAAAATCTATTTGAAAAATCTTTTAAAAACTATTTGGAAATCATTTTGTTCAATATGTTCAACCTTTGTAAAATTACTTTGTTTGTAAAATCTTCTTTTCTTTGTGAAATAAAAATGTTTGAAAAATGATTTGCAAATGGTTTCAAAAATAGTTGCAAAAATATTTTGAAAAATCTATATATATATATTAGTTGAAAAGCCTTTGCAAAATGAATTTCAAATGTATAAATGTTTGTTAATAAGTTGTGAAAATTATTTTGGACTAGAATTTTCAAAATTGTTTGAAAAATCATTTTCAAATAAGTTTGAGGAATATATACATCACACGAAAATTCTTTATTAATCCATAAAATTGACCACTTATCCTTTGAAAACTATCTTTTTTAAATATAAGATGCATCCTCATGTAAATATTTGTACCTATTTTCATCCAAAATCTTTTGTTTTCAAAAATCTCAAAAGCATTTGCAAAACCAAAGATACAAGAACATTTGCAAAAACTTTTTGAAAAATACAAAAAATTACATCTGCATCATCTTTTTAAAAAACCCTTAAAAAGTTCAAAACTAAAAATTGCATCATGAAAATATTTTCTGCATAGCATAGCATTTGCATTTTTCAGGATTGAGTTTGATAATTGAACAAGTCCTAGTAAAATCCAGAGATTGGAGCCTGGTTGGACCTTAAATCTACCTAATAACATGAAGCTTATAGGAGTTGGAATTGAGGTACTTCAGATCTAGTTGACTTAATTCTTTTAGAATTGTGAGACTTGGTTCAATGGATTGTTGACTGTCTAAGTAAAGTATTTCAGAGCACACGCACGACTCTTGTTGATAATGACCTAACTTGGACACATGCACCTTTCACTTGGCTCAACTCAGTTGGAGTGGTATGAGACACATACAAGTGGAAACATTTATCCTCGTCTAGGGAGGGAAGTGCACCCCAACCTGTCTAGTAGCAGAGACGTATAAAGACAAGAGATTGTGGGTTGCAATAATGCTTCAAAAGAGGGATAGCCTACTGGTTCAAGAGGAAAAACTCCTTATGTAAATGCTACTGTAATAAATAGTATATCAAAAAAATCAAAAAATAAAAACTCTAAAAAAGTGGACAGGCCTGATTGAAAATAAAATGTCTGCCAGAGTGTACATATATTTATATAGTCAATAAGCAAGCTTGAGCTTCAAAGTCATACCATGTGAGCTTGTAGCTGGATGACTTGACTACACTGGTCATGCATCCTAGGATAGGTAGCGACACTGGTTATCGTCCATTCTTCTCTTCGCCCCCTCCTCTTGAGTTGGTTGTCACTTGAACTTAAAAGGAAATACCCCGCTCCTCAAGGAAAGAGTTGCTGGATTGGGGAATCACTGGGTTGTCATGCTGGAGAAGTCAGTCTCTTTTTCATTTCAGTTGGGAGAAGCCATTATCACTAACATTGTACAAGTCAGATTCATAGTCGTAAGGGTTTGCATATGAATTGAAGTATTCTGACCTGGCTATTGAGGAGACTTGAGCAGAGTTTTGGGATTCTCAAAGGTTGTTTTATTTCAAATCTGACTCGCAATAAGGTTTTGCCCGCACTAAAATTCCAAAGGTCTGATTTAAGCTCCAAACTTTGATTCTGTGGAGACAAGTTTGATAATTAAATTCAATCCACTTTCTTTCTTTTTCTTTTCTTTGTTTTTCTTTTCTGTACTTATTGCATAAGTGTTTGTTAGGTACTAGCAAAGGCAAGTTTAGAGGGGTGATGAATCTCCGTTTTATCACCTTTGTTCTATCATTTTGGCCTTAAAACCCTTAGTAAATGCATGTAAATACCTTTAATTTGCATAAATTAACATTCATGCTTTGTTGTGTAAATTGTGTATAAAATATTATTTTTAATGCCAAATTTATAGAATAAAGAAAAGAAAAGAAAAAGAATAAAATATCAAAGATATTTTATGACCCTAAACCCCAAGACCTAGGGATCTTGATGACTAGGTCGACAAGAAATGAAGTAGGGGGAGATAAGGGCCAAGAATTCACTTAAAATCCTTGTTATTCATTCATCATTTATTCATTTTTGGGACCTATTTTATTTTCCACTTTTTATATCTCAAATAAAGAAATTTTGTACATGAAAGTTGTAGATAATAATATATAGAAAAATACAAAATTAATTTAATATGAAAATAATATACATTGTAAAAGTTATACTCTAAATAAAAATCCAAAATTCTAACTTCTCAGACCCAAATCTCCTAAACAAAAACTCAAATTACATAAAAATCACCTTTAGTTGTATATAACTTTTAATAAGCTATTTAATGAAGGTGGTTTCATATTTTTGGAGTTAAGATGTGAAAGTTAGATTTTGGACCCCTATTGTATAATATATTCGATTAAAATAATCAATTTATTTATTATATATTATTTTTATAATTTTATATTTTTTATAATTTTGTAAATATTATTTATAGTATATATACATATTAAATCTAAAATAAAACTATAAATAAAACATTAAAATAAAATACTTATATAGAATACATAGGTAAAATACCAATACTTATACATATAAATATCATACTCATATTTAATTAAGTGTATATAATATATTAGAAAAATATAGTAAAAATATATTAATATATATAAAAATAAGTTAAAATTTTATAAAAGAAGAAAATAAAATAAGAAAATACAAAATAAAAATAAAAAAGACACAAAACATAGATAAATATACCTATATATTAACCTAAAAAGTAACTTATAATTATATACCTCTAAAAAATAAATAAAAATCAAATAAAATACTTAATAAAATAATAAACATTTTTTATTTCATAACCTAAAATTAATAAAATCATTTATTATTTTCTATTGAATTTCTAAATAATTTAGGCCAGGATTTTCCTGGTTAGTCCACGTGGACCAAACAGGAGGTTCCCTCGATCAACTAACTAGCCTACACTTGTAGCATGTGTTAGAACGTTGTTTGACCTCTATTTCTTGATTTGCTAACATTGATCCTTTCACCAATACGCCTCGATCCCTTCTGCAAAATTTTTCCTCGATCCATGCTCATACACGCCGAGTGATTACCTTGTGGTGTGTGCCACTAAATCGAGTTGAGTCCCTCATTCTTCCCAGCCAGTTGATCACACTTGTACATAAGCTTCACCCGACTTCCTTCTCTGTTGGAACACTTTTTGCCCCAGTTTTTGCCCCCCTTTCATGTGCTTCGGATAGAGGAGGGTAATAGCCTCCTCTCCAGCTGCTAGAGGCGAGCAAGGGCAAGGTTTGAATGTACTTCCACCATATCCGGCGACCACCTCTACCGCGAGGTCCATCTCCTCGGCCCAGGCCGAGTCGAGGTAGTTTTTATCGCTTTCTAGTTTAGGTTTTATTTTTGTATTCAATTCCTATTCTCATATTAATGTTTAATCCCATCTTTTAGTGTTAAACTCCTCGTTCGTAGTTCGCTGGAGCTCCGCTCGACGAACCTCCCACTTGTGCTCCTCCTGTCTTCCAACCATGCCACCACCTCCACTTCAATGCACTTCCCCCTCTCGTTACTAGACACTCAATCTCCTCTCTCTACCGCACGTCGGAGATTGCCACTTGATGCTTTCCTTCACCCATCCTCCCTTCTGATGCTTCCCTGAGCGTCATTTTTTGACCTAACAAGCTCCTGCAGGAAAGAATCGGAGAGAAGGGACTCTTTGAGGCTCATCGAGGCAGGAAGTACCTCCCAAGTGGATCTCCATCCTCAGATCGATCGAGACCTTCCTGCACCCTTTCGAGCCGACCAACCGGTGTGGTGGGACATTAGGAAACTCTTTAAGCCTTCAAGAGCAGAGAAGGAGCCACAAACCTCAAGATTTTATCGATCCAAGCTCAGCAGGACCGTGTTCTTGGCATGTTCTTCCTCATCGCCCTGCTGCCGTCCGATCGAGGGTCAGCCCCAGCTTGTATAGTGACCGTCGGATCTTTTTAGCTAGCAACATAGGATCCTCGTGCAGGATATAATCGTGATCGTCGGAGTCGAAGCATCATCGGCTCGTATCCAGGAGACACGTGGCAAGTGGATCACGCCTGGACGTTGGATCGTGCCCATTAGTGGGGTATTGCAGAACTAGCCCTGCACTTTTGTTTCTTTATTATTTAGTTTTGTAATATTTTTGTAATGCTTTATTTTTTGGAACTTTTGCAAAAAAAAACAACCTCAAACTATCTCTATTTGCATTATGGTCCCTTGCCAGCGCACCTCACATGGCCATCCATGTGAGGCGTGCATTTTTGCATCAAGGCCCTCGTAAGTCTTGGATTTTGTAATAGGTCCAGGAACTTTAAAATTACATTCAATATTTTTGGAAATGTTGTAGCAAGGCCCCTGGCTTTTCTTTTATAGTCATATATGCCCCTACCAGCAATTGATTTTTTAGTCTTTGCTGCATTTATTTAAAATAGAAAATGTATCCAAAAAATCCACAAAAATACGAATAGGGTCCTGGATGCTTGAAGTTTCACGCCCATAATTTATTTAGCATTTTAGGACTTTTTATTATTTTATGAAAAAAATGAAAAGAGCATTTTTAATTCCTGTCTGCAATTTAAAATTCAAAAAATATAAAAACATTTTCTAAAATTCCCAAAAAAATATATTTTGTTTATTTATGTATTTTTAACCTGCATATAACATCACTAAATATAGAAAAACAAAATGCTTTAAAACTGAAAAACACCCAAAACCTCAATAAAATTTTATAAAATTCCCAAAAAATTCCAAAAATTGTGTTTCCTATTTTGTAATTTTCTTTATATTATTATATTTATATTAAATTAATTTGGAGAAATTTTGATGCTATTAGGTATTTTTCTTCTCCATTTTAATATTGGATATTTATTGTATCCTTGTTTAGAATATTTTTGACTTGAAAAATCTATAAAAATTAGCATAATTGTCTGAAAAATCATAAAAATAGTAAAAAATTATTTAAATACAAAAATGTATTATTTTCTGAATTTTGAACATTTTTTAGTTATATTTATATCTATAATAGCTTATATTGTATATATATGCTATATATAGCCATATTATATATTTAAAAAGAAAAAGAAAATACAAAATATAAAAAAATAAAAATACTAAATTAAAAACAAAATATAAAATATAAAATATAAAATAAAATAAAAATATAAAAAATCAAAACCCACATAAAAACATATAGACAAAGAGGCACAATCACATATTTTAAATTCACCTGCACGATCTATCATTTTTGCTCCCTGAGTTTGACCTTTATATATTTGCATTATACACATCTATTATAGAGTTATAATAAACTTTAACTCCACAAATTTCGCTCTTTAGTGCTTAATCATTATTGTGGATTAATTGTTGTTTTAATCCAGATTTCTTGCCGTTAAATTCGACAATTGTGTTCCCGCCTTGTGTAGAACATATGACCGCTAGATCTTTCGGGTTAAATGGTAGGACCAGCTTTTATTTCATTTGATTTTGTTTTATTTTTTGTAAAATCAAAAATTCAATCTTGCCGGAGCTCCAGCTCCGCCGCTCATTTCCGACCACTATGACCGACCTCCGCCTCTGCTACTGATGTCATTCCCTTCCCCTTCAGCTTCTCTTCATCCCGCACACATCTGCACATCCTGGTCTCGCTCAGATCAGGGAGTCAACACTCCTTTCTGCGCCTTCCACCGGAGGGTTCTGCCCAAATCCACTCCCCTCCATTTCGATCCCGCAAGGCTTCCCAGACCTTTATTTTTGTGCACCATAGACTCCTGTAGGGTTTGGAGAGACAAAGGACTCATCTTGGGTCAATTTTGATCCAACTCAAGGCACTGGGAGCTTACATTCTTCCTCGACCTCGCCAGATCACATCAGAGCCCTAGCTGCTCATCGGAGACCGCCGTCTGAAGTGGAGGAGCTACGGCTCCATTTTGCACCTACCCCGAGCTCTCCAGGTGGTCGGAGGAGCGAAGGAGATCAGATCGAAGCTCGTCCCAGCTGAGTTCTTGACGTGTTCTTCTAGTTGTTGTTCTAGTCATTAGATCATTATCTCGCTCCAGAAGAAGCAACAGTCGTTGGATGCCCGAAGCTCGCACCGTTGGATCCCCATCTAGGATGTAATCCTGAGCATCCACCCGAAGCATCATCGCGCCACCTCATCGTGCCACGTGTTCAAGTAACGATCCTCGACCGCACAATCCAACGCTTGTTGGGGATAATTTGAATATATTCCCCCCTCGTTTTGATTTATTTTTGTTTAGTTCTATAAAATCTTTAAGTAGTTTAAATTTGCCTGTAATATTTGCAACTAACCCCTTGTACTTTCTCGTATTTACATTCGGGTCCTGGTCATGCCACCTCACGTGTTGTTCCACATGAGGTGACCATTTTGCAGTTAACCCTTTACGGGTTTTCTTTTTTAATTTCAGTACTGGAACTTTTAATATTAATTGTAATATTTTAGGTATTTTATAGAAACATCTTTGTCTTTATTTTTAATTGCAAATATACCATTTCCAGTTCGTTATTTTTAAGCATGTATTAATTTTATTAAAAATATCATCAATGCTCAAAAAATTTTGAAAAATTAGGACTAAGTACGTGCTAGCATACACTTTCACGTCTAATTTTATATTTGCATTTTTAGCATTTTTCTTATTTATTAAAAATAAAAGTAACATGAAAATTCACTGCTTGTTGTAAAAAACCCATAAAAATATAAAATCCTTTTCCAAAAATTATATTCTATTTATTTAGTATTTTCTGCCTTCAAACCAATAATCCTTAAAAATAGATAAAGAAAAAGACTAAAATTTAAAATGCTCCAAAATCTTTTATAAAATTTATAAAAAATCGCCAAAAATCCTAAAAATATTTATTTTTAAATTTGAGTCTTATTTTTTATTTATTATATAGTAAATTTTATTTGGTGTAATTATGACATTTATTATTTTTAATCTGCAAATCAATTCAGCTTATTTATTTAATCCATGTCTTGGGATATTTTTGACTTTAATAATATATAAAAATTGGCAAAAAAACTAAAAAAATCACAAAATAGTAGAAAATATATGAAAAAAATATCTTACTTTGTAATTTGTTTTATTTTTAGATGAATTTATAAATATATTACCTTGTATTATATATAGTTATATATTAGCCTATATTATATTTTTAAAAGAAAAAGAAATTTAAAATCAGAAAATATAAAAAGGAAATAAAATATAAAATTAAAAACAATTTAAAAATACAAAGTTAAAATCCATAAAAAATATAAAAGTTAAAAACCACAAAAATTTCAAATACCTTAAAAAACTCAAAATCATTTATTGTCTTTCTTTGCCAATTTTTGATTGTCTATCCTCAGTTTTTCCCTGTGTTCGACCCCTACTCTACTTGTCCACTATATAATCTATTTTAGGGTATAATAAATTTTGATTCACACTACTTGCATTGATTTTCTATACATTGTGTGTGTTGATTGTTGATTAGACGCGATTGTTGAGTGGTCATCACAACGATTGAGTCCTTACCTTGTGAGGCTCATTTTAGACCCCTCGATTTTCACGTTTATCAGTGACCCTCTAAGCCTCCTTTTTCACGGTGGGATTGGAGTCCCTCACATGCCATGGATGACGTTGCGGCTAGAGGGCGTCGTAAGTCACTAGGTAGAGACCGATCTGCTGCCTCTTACCCACCTCATTTATGTTGATGATATGCTTTTCTTTGGCAAGGGCACCTCTAGCTATCCATTGGCTGTCAGAGATATCTTATGCATTTTTACTCTATCTCGAGGTTGAAAATGAGTGCTAGGAAGAGCAAGTTGCTTCATCCCAATTACTTCATAGATGAGTTCTCCATCACTCTCCAACTAGGTATGTTGAGGCAATCGCTTCCAACAACATATTTGGACCTCCCTCTTGCCTCCTTCTACAGGAGGTGTAATGACTCTAGGGAATAAAAGATAGGGTAAGGGCCTTTCTTTGTGGTTGGAAGGCAAATGCCCTTTCCATGGTCGGTCTTTTGCAATTGTTGAAGATTATCATCTCTAGCATTCTCCTTTTTGGCAATAGGCACTCTCATTCCCTTTTGCTATGTGCGTAAGGTTGACATGCTATGTGCGGATTTTTTTTGTGGGTGCACAAGAGACATGATATCTCTTGGTCTACTGTTGGCCTCCCTAAAGAGTTGGAGGCTTGATCTAAGGTCATTGGCCACTATATGTGGTGTCATAGTTGATTCTTGGTCCTGGAGGTTGCTTTCCTCGGACTCCTCTGTATGGGTTCTCTACATGCATCGAAAATATTTAAATACTCATTCCTTCTAAGATGTCCTTCCTTTTCGTTCCGACCCCATCATTTAGAAAGTGATCTTTGGGGAAGGGTTGCACTACGAGGGGCTATTACTGATATCGCATCCCTTTACACTTGGACACACTCACCCAAGGACATCTCCTTCTCTTATGCTTGCAAAAACTTGTTCGCTCCAGGGGCAAGGTGGTTTTGTAGGTGCCAATGTCTAGGACAAGGGAGCATCTCCTAAGTTCTCTTGCTCACTCTACAGGGCAGTCCTGATTCTCCTCCCTACCACCAATCGGCTCGCCAAATTTGAGACTTGTGCACCTTCTTCTTGTTACCTTTACTCCGGATTTCAGGAGTCATGACCACTTACTCTTCAAACTACCATTTCCCATCCGATGTTTGGTTGGATGGTTACTGCACACTGTGTGTGCCTTCCCCGTTGTCCTTGTCGCTCTTGGATACCTTGCTTGGATCAGATTCTGCCATGATACTGTTGCTCGTAGGCACTTGTGCTCGGTAGTCGTAGTAGTTGGGGCCCTTGGGGGGGGGGGGAGTTTGGTTTGAAAGGAATAGAAGATGGTCCTCGTGCAGCTCCCACTCGACCTTGAAGATTTTAGAATATGTTGTTGATACGGTTCGTTGAATGGGGGGTTAAGGCTAGGCCTGAATTTTTGCTTTTCTTGGGTCTCATCGCAACCTTTTTAAACTTAATCTTATACTGTAATCGACGGCTGGATTAGCCTTTTGTATTTATTTTCTTTCTTTGTTTAAAATATATTGAAAATTTTAACGACAAAAAAACAGGTTATCCATCCAAAAACAGCATACGGAATTAAAAGAGGATTTTTGGGTACAATGGCAATTTTTCAATAAGTATATAGAAGCATCAGAAACAGGAGATGAAGAGGAACTGCCGCGACAGTCGGATAACGATAGAACAGATCCAATCCCGATACCATTAATAATAGGAAGATGAAGAAGCAAATCTGTGCATCCACAAGCCCACTCACCAACAAAAAACAGGCACACTTCTGCTTCTAAAACTATAGACGGCTCGCCGGCACCGACACGCCGCCGGCGAGCGGCCCCATCCGCCTGACGACCTCTCTCAGCGCGTGCTTCTGGAACTTCCCCGTCGCTGTCTTCGGCAGCTCCTCCAAGAACACCACCGTCTTTGGCACCATGTACCTTGGCATCCTCTCCCGGCAGTACGCCACGATCTCCGCCACCGTCGGCTGCTTCTCCCCAGCCTTCACGCTCAAGAACGCGCACGGCGACTCCCCCCAGATCTCGTCCGGCCTTGCCACCACCGCCGCCTCGTTCACCGCCGGGTGCATGTACAGCACAGTCTCCACCTCCACGCTGCTCAGATTCTCCCCGCCGCTGATGATCACGTCCTTCGATCGGTCCTTGATCTCCACGTACCCGTCCGGGTGCATCACTCCCACGTCGCCCGTGTAGAACCACCCGCCGCGTCCGATGCACTTGTTAGTGGCTTCTGGGTCTTTGAGGTATCCAAGCATGACGCACCCACCTCGGAGCACCACCTCGCCCATGGTCAACCCATCCCTCTTCACGCTCTCCCCCATCGTGGCGTCGACCACGTCGATGTCGTCCATGGCGAGAGTCTTCACGCCTTGCCTCGCCTTCAGCCTCGCCTTCTCGCTCGCCGGGAACTGGTTCCACTCGCGCTTCCATGCGCACGATACGACCGTACCCGCCGTCTCGGTAAGCCCGTACCCGTGGCTGACCGAGAACCCCAGCGCCTCCGTTCGGGACAGGACGGCGGCCGGTGGCGGAGCTCCGGCGGTGAGTATCTCCACCGGATTCGGCAACGGGGACAACGCAGCCTCGACGTCTTTGGCGAGCATGCTGAGCACCACTGGCGCGGCGCACATGTGAGTCACGCCGTGCCGGCGTATGGCGGCGTAGACGTCCTGGGCGTCGAAGCGACGGAGGCAGACGTTGGTGCCACCGAGCGCGGCGACGCCCCACGGGAAGCTCCAGCCGTTGGCGTGGAAGATGGGCAGTGTCCACAGGTACACCGGCTGCTTGTGCACACCCCAATCCACGAGCGAGTCCATGGTGACCAAGAACAGCCCCCGGTGGCAGTGCACCACCCCCTTCGGCGCCGACGTGGTGCCGGAGGTGTAATTCAGCACCATCGGATCCCACTCGTTTCGTGGTCGGATCCACCTGAATTCAGGATCGCCCTTTTCCACGAGGGCTTCATACGTAAGCCCGTCAAGTGGGTCCGTCCCATGCTCGAGGATCGGCACGAGGAACGGCTGCGGGACGCCGCCGGGAAGGAGGGAGAGGGCCTGGCGGACGACGGGGAGGTACTCGTGGTCGACAAAGACGATCTTGGAGGAGGCGTGGCAGATGAGGACGGAGAGCGAGCGGGCGTCGAGACGGAGGTTGAGGTTGTTGAGGACAGCGCCGGACATGGGCACGGCGAACTGCATCTCGTACATCGCCGGCACGTTGGGCGACACGACGGAGACCTGCGGGAGATGGGTAACTGTTAAGAATATATAGTTAGCAAAGGTAGTGATCGAGGAGGAAGAAGAAGAAGAGTACGATGTCGCCCGGGGTGACGGAGAGGACAGAGGAGAGAGCGGAGGCGAGGCGGAGGCAGCGGGCTCGGGTCTGGGACCATGTGAAGGAGAGGTCTTTGTAGAGGACGGATGGAGAGTCTCCGTAGACGAGGGCGGCACGGTGGAGGAAGGAGAGGGGGGTGAGGGGGGAGCTGTTGGCGGCGTGGGGGCTGAGGTCCTCCATTGCAGTTGGTGCAGCTTTGTGTATGCTGCGTGCGTATCGAGGATAAATAGAGAGAGGGAGAGATACGAAAGCCTTTGACAACTTTACCCACAAGGTAAATTTAAATTCCATCACAAATTAATAGTGACATTCCTCATTTTAACCCTCTTTGATCCTACTATCCATCCTTATAATTATTATTTAAAAGGTTACTCCAACTTAATCCAATAAAAATGGATTTTTTTCACTCGTCATCTTGGGAAAAATGAGGTGTCATTTCGATGACTACGAGAACGGGGAAAGACAGAGTTGCCTTACAGGATTACAGCCCTGCCAACGCGGACTGCTGTGCTGATCCTTAATGGCAGGCGTTACTTCTTGCTCCTAAAATACTTGACGAATACTTTCTCCGGTCTTTTCTTTAATAATTAGTAGTTTAATTTTAATTAATTAAATAATCATGAAAAAACAACATTTAAAATTTTATATCGTATTGAATTGGGGAGGAAGTCTAAAAAGACACTTCAAGTGACGATTTAGGAGAGAAGAATTGCACATATGTCCTAACATTTTGCATACGTATCCATTTTACAATGTAATTATATAAATATTTCTATCTTCTAGATCAAACAAAGAGAGGCATATTTTATCATAATTTTTCCCTGATGCATTGACTTTCACAATCATAATGAAAAATTAATATTTTTAATTTCACAATTACAATAAAGCGAATTAACACTTTGAATAAAATTGGTTATTCCATCTATATTTATGTATGTATTGGTGCATATGGATAATGATAAGTAAATAAGCTTCAATTTATTTGCAATATAAATATAAGTATGGATATAGTTTTTGTTTTTTATAATAAAGATACAAATACAATTATATAAGTTTTTTTATAGATATGGATATATGTTATATTCAATTAATGTATATACATTTTATAGACATATATTATTATATTTATAGACATGGATTATTTCAAAAAAATGGAAATAATTATAAAATTTATATTTATACGTATTGAAAAATAATAATTGAAACATTGTATTCTTTTCCACATCTGTATCTGTCAAAATAAACTTACATATTCATATCTGTAAAATAGAATTATGTATCCATATCTACATAAAAACATATATGATAGCGAACTGATACCGATTACCTGATTGTCTCAATATGGTATGGGTTAACATGCATAAATAAAAATAAAATTAATACACAAATGTGTACCCATGTATCCAAAATCTTGAAAGTATGCTTGTATTTATATTTGTATTTGTAAAAATATTGAAACGTCGTTATTTTTTCCACATCAATATTACGTCCACCAAAATAAAAATGCATATCCGCTTAGAACATAATTTATAGCGGACAAATACATCTCCATATCCCCAAAAATGGATAGAATGAATATGGATATATATGTACTCGATTGCATCCCTATGATAAAGGCTAACATATATGCGTGTGTATGACTAAATTAGAAGCGTTAATTTCACTTACCGTAACCATGAAATTAATAATGAATCATTATTAATTTTCTCTTGGATTTTGAAAGTCAACACAACAATAAAAAACTATGATAAAATATGTCTCTCTTTGATAATATAGAAGAGAGGATTATTTATATAATTCCTTTTTGTAATGAATACATATTCAAAATACTAGGACATATGTGCCATTCTTCACTTCAAAATTGGCACTTGAGGGTCGATAGATTCTAAAAAAAGTTAAATGTTAAATTTCCATGATTATTTAATTAATTAAAATTCAACTAGTATTCTTTTTTTAAAAAAAGTCCTCCTCTCTCCCCTCTCGAGTTGACCGAAGGCGAAATCCTTTTGCTCCTCTTCTTCTACTAACATGGGTGGGAAAAAAAGAAGAATCGCCTTCCTCTATCAGCACTGCTGATATAAAAATAATATCAGATCAGGAGTAATGTTCGCTGACAATCTGCTGCTCCCCTGCGAAGAACCTCCTCTCTTTAGGATCTCTAAATTGTGTGGTGTTCATGTCACTCCAAAATAAGTCGAGTTTTTTGTTTGATAAATTATCCAGAGGCATGGGTAAATGGAAAAGCGCTGGCCGATAAAGAATGCTCAGGGAAGCTGTAGCAATCTTGCTGTAACGTAAGGGATCCGTTGTATGAAGATCGGACGACCTTTGTAGGCAGCCAAAAATAGTTGGCATACATTTCGAGGCCGTTCAATCCCCATCCAACGAATCCCCGTTGTTACTGCAGGAACTGTAACAGGAGAGGATTCTCTGCTCTACTAATCTTCCACTTTCTTCGTTCCCTTTCAGTCAGCTCCTTCCCTATCTCTGCCAGATAAAAAAATAATAACTGGATTTGGAATGTAACTCAGAGGATAATTCTTCTCTTCTGGCAAACTATGAATACAGCAACAGATCGAAGGTCAAGTATGCAACATTTTGGAATTGTTAAGTAAACACCTACTTTGACGAAACACTTGGCTTGGAATCCTTATTCAAACTTCCTCTACTGGAAAACATAGCTGCTCTCGTCGCTTTCCTTGGTGCAACTCTCTCCGCGGATGGGTTTACGTACTTGTCGATCTTGCTGGAAAAACACAAGTATCGATTTTCAAATTAATCTCCTTTTTCATGGTCGGCTTCTCTGTGAGTTAGTCGGGACTGAAACTTGTCCCACTGATCAAGGAGTAATCAGTTGGCTTCTTCTTGCACCTAACATTTCTTCTTCCTTCTTAGTCAAGCTCCTCCTCCATCTTTTTAATTATGACAAAGCTTGATGCCCTCGTCAGGCCCTACGGTGCGCATCTTAGGATGGTTGTCCATATCTAGGTCACCCGTTTGTATCATTAAACATAAAAAATACCACATCACATCATGCTTTGGAGAAAAATAAGCTGATCTTTACGTCACGGTTTCTGAAAAATTTTATGTCATTTTTTAATTAGCCGCAGAGTAATATAATATCTATAAAAAATAGGGGTATTTACACCCATAACCCTGAGTAATCTTATAATTACCCCAGAAACCCTCGATAATCACGAATTACATCAAGAACCCCGAATAATGGTTAACCTTTACATGTCATAACCCTGTGTCAACTTCCGTCTTATTTCTCCGTTTACTTTAACGGAAAAAGTCAATTTTTCCCTTCCAAACCCATCATATTTACAACATGATGCCATTCTTGAAACAAAGTAACCCCCAAACCCATCGCCGAGTTTAGGCCTCCAGTCCGAACTCCCCTTGCATGCACCACCACCCGCGAGCTCCCCCCTCCTCACGCCGGTCTCCCGCAAGCTCGAGCACCCCTTCCCACCCTGCACGCCTCCGCCTAGCTCGAGACCTGGCCGCTTGAGTGATGTGACCGAAAAATCACCAAGACTCGGTGAGTAAAATAGATCAAGGGACATTGCGACCCGGATCTCGGAGATAATTCAGTCAATCAAGAAAATAAGAGATCAGACCACCAAAACAGACTAAAAATCAAAGAAACACAATAGTGGTCCTGGCTATTGGATTAGCTTGGTATAGCGACCAGGG
Source organism: Ottelia alismoides (assembly GCA_037367405.1). Taxonomy (NCBI): domain Eukaryota; kingdom Viridiplantae; phylum Streptophyta; class Magnoliopsida; order Alismatales; family Hydrocharitaceae; genus Ottelia; species Ottelia alismoides. Next base: position 396,084 of record JAZKJV010009535.1, read on the forward strand.
TCGGACTCAGGGAGCACGTGATAGCCTCACGACCTACGAAGTAGTCTAAAATAAAAACAAAAAAAAGACAAATATTTTTGGTGGGTTTTTAATATTTTTATATTTTTTTGGATTTTTAACTAATTAGGACAATAAGAAAATAATAAAATAATCAACTTCACATAATTATTTAACTACCCAAAATTCACCCAAAAATTCAAACAAAAATGTTTTTATTTTTTTTATGTTTTTCTATGTTTTTGGTTAATTTTTGGGGTTTTTCTGAGTTTTAGGGAATTTTATAAAAATAAAACAAGGCTGAAAATCAAAGACACTGTCCAGTCAGACTTGGGGGGCCAAAATAAAATAGATAATGGTCCTATCAAAGTCTGAAGGTAATTTTCCGCTAAAGTGTAAAATACAAGGAAAAATTAGGAACACGATTTATTAATTTTTGATTTTTCTATTATTTACTAGAAATTTTATGGGGTTTTCAATGTTTTTTAATTTTTATAATTTTTATAAATCTAAAAATGACCAAAATTGGTCAAAAAATCAAACACAGCAAAACAAACAATATCTAATTTTTTTGTAATTTTCAGAGTTGTTTTAGTTTTTTTGTGATTTTTAGAACTGGACAGTAAGAAAAATGCGTATTTTTGAATTTTTAAAAATACTAAAAAGAGTAAAAAAATATCTCCAAAAATTAGAAAAAATTTTACACCATGGCAGGAGCTATGTGTCCAATTTTCATTCAATTTGGACAAAGTTTGCTATTTTATTAAAATCAAACAGCAAGGCACAGTACACAGGGACCTATCTGCAATTAAAGTAAGTTCCACGGCCCCTTGAATAACACGGTTGGAAAGTATAGGGCCCAAAGTGTAAAAAGCCCCGAGAATCACGTGCGTTGCACGTGTGTTGCACTCGGAGGGGCATAAGTTTCATTCCAATTTATAAAACTATAAAAAGTAACACGCCAGAAACACAGGGCAAAAGCTGCAATTACACCAAAGCTCGTGTGTCGATGCACGTGTCCATCATGTACAGGGCATAAATGCAAACAAGAAAAACTACAGGGTCCTCAATGCAATATGTCCAAAATAAAAACAACTACTAAACGTATTTACATGACTAAATATTAAATGCAAAAACTAAAGGGGCCTAAGAGCAATTACCCCTTATTATATGTTGAGGGCTGGATGCACGCCATGTAGAGAATCGAACGGTTGAGGAGGCACGGCGCACAAAAAAGGGAACCCCCGCTTGGATCAGACGGCTGAGGACCCCACACATGGAGGATCTGACGGTTGTGAATCGTTGTGGCTGCACGAAGGGTCTTCTGCTCTGATCTTACGGAGGAGAGCTAGCCACATGTATGATCGACGGCAGCGGTATGTCGTGGCTAACCCTCGTGGATGGAGGGTCCAGATCAGTCCTCCTAGAGATCGGACGGTGGAGGGCTCCTCAGATGGACGGCTAAGATTGCGACTGGAGCAGGAGGAAGATCGGACGGCTCTGGAGGATGCACGAAGAACAAGTGGCCGGCGAACTTCGCCGGCCCGGTGCACGCACGGTGACCCTCCTCGCGGGCTACTAGTGATCGGAGAAGGAACGCCTGGGCCTCCCGCGTCTAAAGAGCCCCTCCGATGGTGCAACGGAGCTCCGAGGAGCTCAGGCAACACCAGCAGAGCTGGAGCTGCTGCTCCTAAAAGTCAAGCACTCAGACGGGCTCTCCTTGACCTGCAAAGCACAACAACAGACTCCTGGGTCGAGGGCAAAGTGCCTCGACCCGGTTAGCGGTGGTGTAGGTGATCGGTGCGTCGAGATGAGGGGGCTCCGGCGAGGCGACGGCGGTGGAGCCCCAATCCCAGTTCCTTTGCGAACTGGGTTGAATGGTTGGGCGGAGAAGGAGCGCGGGGAAAGTGCGAAGGTGATGGATGACTCCGATGGTCAAGATGTGGGCGAGGGTGGTCGGAATCGAAGGTCGTCGGCGACAGGGTGATTTGGGCATAAATCAAAATTAGCGAAACAAAGGAAGAACTGGGACTACCTGATGGACGAGGTCGACTGGGGATGAGCCGGTGAAGCTCTAGGTCCTAGCCTCGAGGGTCGTCGATGCCCGAGGCTCGAGCACCATGTCTGGACAACGCACGGCGGTGTAAAGCTGTCGGATCGATGGTCCGACCACTCCTTCCTCGCTGCAATACGGCCAATCGCAAGCTGTCACTCAGGCGGTGGCTATGGAGGTCCTAGGGTGGAATGAGCTGAGCCAAAGATGCCTGCAAGTGAGGGCGGAGCTGATGCTTTACACGGCTAGGGGTCCGGCTAGATGGGACTCCGGTGTGAAGCTCGGAGCGCGGATCCCAAGGCTGATGTCCAGGCGTGGGTCTCGGATGCAAGAGGAAGAAATGGAGCCCGGGAATAGCGGTTTTGATGATCGGGTCATGATGCAATAAATCCGCGAAGTCGGGTCGGGCGTGCATGACCCGTGGGTAGTGGTCCAAAGGGGGGAGTTGACCGAGGGGTCAACCACACAAACCCTGAAGACCATGAGTCTTTCCTTGTACTGTGAATGTGAAGTATAAGCTCTCCACCTCAGAAGTGACAACTTGACAACCCTCCCCAACAAGGTAACTCTATGACCTCAATCTGGCCACTCTTTCCTCGAGGAGCGGGGCATTCCCTTCTAAGTTCAAGTTCAACCGGCTCAAGAAGAGGGGAAAGAAGATAATGGACCATGGCCAGTGTAGCCATGTATCCTTGGGAGATCAACCAGTGTAGCCAAGTCTCCCTGCTGCAAGCTACATAAGGTGGGACATGAATCTCAAGCTTTGCTTATTTGCACTATATACATACTCCGGTGGGATTATCATTTTCTCTCAGACCCACCACTTTTTTGGAGTTATTTTCTTTTTGCATTTTTTTTCAAGTGCATCTGTACAACCTATACATGTACAGCATATATACAAGGAGTTTTTCCTCTTGAGCCAGTAGACTATCCCTCTTTTGAAGTATTATTGCAACCCACAACTCCTGTCGTTAGACCTCATGGCAACCAGACCAAGTTGAGACGCACTTCCTTCACTAAAAGAAGAAGAGAGGTTGCGCCTAGAAGTACTACCCTCATATGCTACCCCAAGTCAAGGAAGACTGCCTCCTCACCACCTCATCTGTAGAGAGCTCGGTGCAAAGTGCGGTGTCCAAGTAAAGCCATTGTCTATATGAGTCATGTGTGTGCTGTTAAGTGCTCTACTTAGGCTCATTGAGATGACATGTGATCATAGCCTAGTGGACTCAAAGAATTAAGTCACCATGGACCTGAAAAGCCTTAACCCTAAGCCCTATAAGGTTCCTCTTAGAATTAGGTGGATTAAGATCTTAATCAAGCTCCATTTCCCAATTAATTTCAGGCTAGTTTAAATGTCAACTATAATCCACGAAAAACTATATACATATATACAAAGATGCTATTTACATAATATTTTCACACATGCAAAAATTTTTGAAAAATGTTTTGAAATCATGGATGTGTGCATGAATGCAAGTTTTGCAAAATATTTAACACAAATTTACACAAGTTTTTTTTTGCAAACTTTTGATTTTCAAAACATTTTGGAAAAATTTTATACTATATACATAATTTTGATATGAAAATATTTACATAAAATTTACACAAAAAGTTTTTGAAAACATTTTTACAAAAATAATTTGTACAATAGCTATGTATGTGCAAATAAAAGAATGTTTATTTACAAGAAAATTTTATTTATACAAAGTACGAGTTATGGCTAAAGTATATATGGAATATATACACACCCCCCTATACTTAGCTCGAACGATGTCCTCAGAGTTAAGAGCGATGAAGAATACATAACTCGTGCTTAGTATAGGGAAGTGAAAAGGAAGGCTATATACAAAGAAGAATGAATGAATAGAAAATCAAGAGGATCTCGGGTTTTCCCCCTATACTTAGGATCAAATAATCCTTAGTATAGCAGGCTGTACACAAAGGGAAAACCGAGTGGAGAATGTACAGGGTCTACCCCCCCATACTTAGGGTAAAATATCCCTAAGTATAGGCAGCAAAAACATGGGTAAGATGAATCAAAAGAAATACCCAAAGGTCCTACATCCCCCCTATACTTAGGGCAAAGTACACCCTAAGTATAGGATAATCAAAAGATGAAGAAAGGGATGTGGGACTAAAGAATGTAATGATATGGACATCTGGATCTATACAGGTCGGGAGAACAGTGATAATCAGGCGTGAGATGCAATAGATGTGAGTCAAAAGACCACATCTCACACAAAATGCACAGGGGCAACATCAACGATCCGCGGCTCATGATCTAGAAATGTCTTGAGTCGCTGGCCGTTCACTCGAAAGGTACTCTCAGAAGACAACTCGGATATGTCAATGCTACCGTTGTCGTGTACCTTTCTCACTAGATAAGGTCCCTTCCATTTGCCCTGTAGCTTCCCTGGAAATAGACGAAGCCTAGCATCAAACAGCCATACTCTCTGTCCAGGCTCAAAATATTTGTGGTTGATATGAGAATCATGCTACTCCTTCACTCTCTCCTTGTACTGTAGGTTGTTTGAGAAGGCGGTATCTCTAAGCTCCTCCAAGGCTGCTAACTCTGCCCTCCTCTGGTCTCCTACACTATCTGGATCCATAAGAATATCCGTGACTGTCCAAAGTGACCTGTGTCTCAACTCAACAGGTAAATGGTACGGCTTGTCATATACGAGGCGAAAGGGAGATGTGTCCAAAGGTGTCTTGAAAGACGTCCTATATGCCCACAAGACCGAGTCCAAAAGCTTGACCAATCCTTTCGATCAGGGCGGACGACTTTCTGTAAAATAGTCTTGATCTCCCTGTTCGACACCTCGGCTAGACCATTCGTCTGTGGATGGTATGGAGTGGCAACTCGATGGTCTATGCCGAACTCGCTAGTAAGGGCCTTCACCTGGTCGTTGATGAAATGAGACCCCCATCAGAAATCAACACTCGAGGTACCCCGAACCGCGTAATGACGTGCTTCCTCAAAAATATGCAAACTGTCCTGGCATCAGCGGTTCGGGCGGGGATAGCCTCAACCCAACGACTCACATAATCAACGGCCAACAGAATGTACTCAAATCCCTGGCTCTTAGGGAAGGGACCCATGAAATCGATGCCCCATGCGTCAAAAACCTCACAGAAGTGAATGGGCTGCATCAGCATCATATCACGTTGTCCACAAGTGCCCATCCTCTGACAGTCAGTAGACCTCTTCACGAACTCATCAGAGTCCTTGAAGAGGGTAGGCCACTACAAGCCGGATTGGAGCACTTTCTGTGCCGTTCTCCTCCCAGAGTGATGTCCTCCTGCCTCAAGCTTGTGGCAGTAAGTGAGGATGCTATGGTGCTCCTCCTGAGGAATGCAACTACGCCAGACGCTATCCCCTCCTTCATGGTAAAGGATGGGATCCTCCCAGTGGTAGGACTTGGCCTTCACGAGGAAGGTCTCAAGCCTCTGCATGAGCCAACCTTGTGGGACTTTCTTAGCAACAAGAAAGTTCACAATATCGGCATACCACGGGAGAGAGGCGATAGCAAGGATCGCCTCATCTGGGAAGGTCTCACAAATAGGGTCAATCTGCTCAGAATCCTCAAGATACTCTAATCGGGAGAGATGATCCGCCACCACATTCTTGACTCCAGGCTTATCCTTAATCTCAATGTCGGACTCCTGGAGTAGAAGGATCCATCTAGTCAGCCTGGCCTTGGCATCCTTCTTTGCCATGAGGTACCTGATGGCGGTATGATCAGTAAACAGGGTCACTCTAGATCCAATAATGTACGATCTGAACTTATCTAGGGCGAAGACTACGGCTAGCATCTCCTTCTCTGTTACTGTGTAGTTCCGCTGCGCGGAATCCAATGTGCGGCTAGCGTATTGGATAGCAAATGGAACTCCATCCCTCCTCTGTCCCAGCACGACCCCTACGGCAAAATTAGAGGCATCCGTCATGATCTCGAATGGAAGAGACTAATCAGGCGGCTAGAGAACAGGAGCCTCAACAACACTTCTCTTGAGAGTTTCAAATGACGAAAGACACTTGTCATCGAAAAGGAACTCGGTGTCTTTCATCAGCAGGTCAGTCAACGGCCGGACAATCCTACTGAAATCATGAATGAATCGTCGGTAGAAACCGACGTGCCCCAGGAATGACCGTAACTGCCGCAAATTGGACGGTGGTGCGAGTTTTCTAATGACATCTACCTTGGCCGGATCAACCTCCATGCCCCTGTTGGAGATGATATGGCCGAGCATCGTCCCTTGAGTCACCATAAAGTGACTCTTCTCCCAAGATAACACCAAGTGAACCTCTATACATCGTTGAAGGACTCGGTCTAGGCAGTCAAGACAGGAATCGAATCCGTCACTGTAAACCGAGAAATCATCCATGAAGACCTCCAAGAACTCCCCTACCATGTCCGAAAAGATCGACAGCATGCATCTCTGAAAGGTCGCAGGGGCATTGCATAGCCCAAATGGCATGCGTCGGAAGGCGTATGTGTCGAAGGGACAGGTAAAGGTAGTCTTGTCCTGGTCCTCGGGAGCGATGGCCACCTGGTTGTAGCCTGAGTATCCATCCAGAAAACAATAGTGGCTCTTCCCTGCCAGTCTCTCAATGATCTGATCTATAAAGGGCAGGGGGAAATGATCCTTCTTGGTGGCCTGGTTGAGTCTCCTGTAGTCAACGCAGACCCGCCAAGAAGTGGGTACCCGTGTAGCAATCTCCTCTCCAGACTCACTGACCACTGTAGTGATGCCCGTCTTCTTGGGCACCACATGCAAAGGGCTAACCCACTTGGAGTCAAAGATGGGGTAGATAAAATCGGCACTTCACCATTTCGATATCTCCTTCATGACAACCTCTCTCAGATTCGGGTTCATCCGCCGCTGGAACTCACGCGACGACTTCACCTCATCCTCGAGATAGATATGATGGGAGCACAGGGCTGGACTTATCCCCTGGAGATCTGCTACGCTCCATCTTATCGCCTTACGGTTCTTTTCAAGAACCCCCATCAGACGGGATTCTTGCTCTCCAGTCAGATCGGCGGAGATAATGACTGGGTACATCTCATGCTCACCCTCAAGGAACCTATACTTCAGCGATGTAGGAAGTGGCTTCAGCTCTGGACAACTGGGTGCTGGTGGATCTAACCTCTGAAAAGTCTACGTGAAGGCTGCCAAATTTGCATGGGAGAACTGAAACTCTCTATCACTCTCAAAAACTAGAGAAGGTTGCCCTGCTGGACTGTCTCTGCTCTGCTCGGCATCTACCTCCTCCCTATCTGCAGGCTCAGTGGAAGTCAGGTCTGGCATGTAATCATCACAATCTGCCCAGTCAGAATCTGACTCCGAGGGATCTGTATCATCCAAGGTGGGGTCAGTACCACCATCATCACAAAAATCTATCTCGTGGTCGAGAACCGGCTCTGCTGCCTCTAAAGTATCCTGGACCAGGAATGCGCTCTCCAAGCTCTCCTCTGTTGTCGTCTCTACATCAGCGGACTCTGAAAGTGAGAGGATGGCATGTGCTGCTGGGTCTGCCCAAACTGCCTCATCGTCTGTGATCACAAAGTCACAGTCCTGGTGGATGTCTGGCCCTGCATCTGTCAGCTGCTCTATGTCTGAAGTTGTCTCCGAGCATGCTCTGTCTCTGGCTCGGTTGTCCTCGACTGTCTCTATTTGTACACTTTCGCTCTCGACGCGAAAGTATACCTTCCCGCTATCATGGTCAGTCACTGCCTTGGCTGTGGCCAAGAACGGGCGACCAAGAACGATGGGGTATTGGTCACGGACTCAGGGATCTCCATGTCCAACACTATGAAGTCAACGGGGAATTGCAGGCCCTGAATCATGACGACAACGTCTCGCAACAACCCCTTCAGCCTCTTGACAGATCGATCAGCAAACTGAAGGACTGTCCTGCTATGTCGAAGAGTGCCCAACTCGAAGCAGTTGAGAAGGGCTGCCGGAAGTAGGTTGATCGACGATCCGCTGTCTAATAGAGTACGGTCGAACCTCTGCTCTCTGATGTGGCATCTGACATAAGGGGCTCCGGAATCTGGCCTCTTGGCCGGCAGACGGTTCTGGATCGCGAAACAAGTGGCTCTGGTCAGCACATGGATCTCTGAGTGGTGGTTCCTCCTCTTCCTCCTAACTGTGGTCCTGTCTCTCAGTGAACGCTGGAGTAGAGGGATGTGCTGCAAAGCCTCCTGAAGAGTCAGATGAATGTGGAAACGATCTATCATCTGCTGGCTGAACTCTTCCTGTGGCCTCTTTTTTTATTTTCATTTTTCTTCCCCTTTCCCATCTGAAGGGCTCTAGAGAAGGGGATAACAGGGTCCTTCTCAGATGAAGTACTAGGAAAGGGTCTAGACGGCTCGACGGCCGGATCCACACATACATCATGCACCACAGTGGGACCAGAAGAAAACAAACCCTTTCCTTTATTTCCAGAATTGTTCCGAGATACATCAGCTAAAGGAAAAACAACAAGAATCTCTGAGGAATCGGTGGCATCAGCACCACCATCGGCTGGAAGACTCGCGGCCTCAGTACCGCGCTCTGGCTCGGCATCATGGGTGGCCTCAATACCACCATCATCATCTCTAGCGGCCTCAGTACCGCTCTCCTCCTCGTCGGGCGCTCTAGGTGTATCCTCCTGGTGTCGCTCAGACGAGGCACCGCCTGCTGGCATCCTACCGCTCCTAAGTGTAATAAAATCAGTATCAAACAAATATGCAGACATATCTCCAAATGTATCACTAGGAGTGGCATACTCAGTACAAGCTACCTACTCAGATTTCCTCTTCAGGTTGTTGGGGTTCGGCTCAATCTAGGCAGGGATGGTTGCCTTCCCTCTCACGATGTCCCGCATCTCCTGGCGGAACTCGTCCATCTCCTGTCGAAAGGTAGCCTGCTGATCTGTGAGAAGGCGGGCTATATCATCCAAGGCGAGGCTCTCGTAGGGTGGTCCATGAGAGCCCGACGGTTAGCCTCTCTGGTAATGAGGCTGCTGGAACTGGTGATGTGGCTGAGAGGGGTAGGAATGTGGCTGATGCTGCTGCTGGTGAGGCTGATCACGCCTCCAAGACTGTCCCTGCTGATAGGTACGAGGACCATACTATGAAGACTGCTGCTGCTACTGTTGTGGGTACATTGGGGGTTGTTGTTGCTGGTGATCCCTCTGATGGCTGTACTGGCCACCCTGTCCTGACGGCTGCTGCTGGGGCTGGGCACCTTCGGCCGCCCAACGGAATCCAGGATGGTCTCGTCGGATACCGGGCTGGGGGCGGTCGTACCAAATCCCGTTGACATCCATCAACGGCTCTGCATCGTACTGGGGTGGCGGGAGCACTGCCAGAGGCTGATCCGGCTAGTATACCACCATCTGAGTGTCAGTGGATGGTGGTGCTTGGTAGGTAAGCTGCAGCTGCTGGTACGGCTCCGCCTGTACAAGATGAACCTGTCTAGGCTGCTGGTGGGAACTGGAGCGCTGGAACGAGCTGCTGCTGCTACTGGGATCGCCTCATGACTGAAGACATGGCTGGGAAGCCGTCTGTGCCTCCTGGAGACACATGAGTTGTGTCTTCATGTCACTCAGAGTCTGTGCCATCTGCTCCATCTGCGTGATGCCCTGGCACTGCTTATTCTCGATAAGCTCCATCCGGTCCAGCTTCTCGCTGATGATCCCCATTTCTGCGGATGTACTCTCTGCTTGTGTTGCTGCCGCGGACGAACTGGAAGGACCGGCGTCGACCCATGCTATCCTCTGGTACTGCACGGTCTGTGGCTGATGGGGTCTGCCCTGAGTGTACAATCGGGTCTGGGACATCACCATATAGTTCTCAGCCATCTCCTCATAGATGGCCCAGACCTGATCGTGATCCTTGGTGAAGTAAGACCCGCCACAAGAAGCGTTCTCCAAGCCCTGAAGTTCTGGTGTCAGACCGTTGAAAAAGCTCTGAACGAGGTTCGGCTTGGAAATGTCGTGCTGCGGGCATCTGTCGGTCAGCTCTCTGAACCTCTCCCATGCCTCGTAAAACTGCTCGTTGGGGAGCATGGAGAAGTTGCTGATCAGGGCTCTAGCGTCGTTCGTCCGCTCGAGTAGGTAGTACTTGTGCAAGTACTCAGTGCGGAGCTGCTTCCAAGTGTAGACGAACTTCCCCAGATGCTTCAGCCAGGTGGCTGCTCTGTCTGCTAAGGAGAAGGGGAAGGCAATCATCCATATGGTGTCCTGGTCCACCGGACGATCGTGGATTGTACTGCAGATCATCAGAAACTCCTGGAGGTGGAGATGGGGCTCCTCTGTGGCGAGCCCATGGAAACGGGGGAGGAGCTGCAAAATGTTCGGGGGGAACTTGAAGTCCCCTACGATAGCTGGTAGAACAACCCAGTGATGTATCAGGGTCGATCCGGGGTTGTGTAACTCCCGCATCGGTCTCAGTGGCTCTGCTCCTGTCGCGGCTGCGGCGGCTGCTGCTGCTGCTGCGGCTGCTGCTGCATCGGGTATCCTCGGCCCGTCTCCGGGTTCGCGCTGGTCGCGAGCGGCTCTCAACTACTCCATCTCTCTCCTCATCTCTATCATGAACGCTCCCTGATCTCTCAACTGTTGTTGTATTGTCTCGAGGGAGGCGATCAGGGTGGAGTTGATCGCACCCTAGTCCAGAATGAAATGCTCAGGCTGTGAAGCTCTAGTGTGATCATCACTACTGTCGGCCATAGTCTCTGCAAAATCAAACGGTCCATACTCAGGTGCCGATAAATCTAATAGTCTCTCCTCTGGCACTGGTCTCTCGGAACAGAAAGAAAGGGGGTCGAGGGGGAATAGGGTGGAGTCGTACTCGGGTTCGGAGTGCGGGTCTCGGCTCTCGCGAACCAACCTAGATGAGTGGGTAGACGCGCCCGAAAGCGGTGCAGCTAGAGGCTGCCTAAGAGATCGTCTGCCCATCATCTTGATGTGGCGAGTAAGGCAGATGAGATCTGGAAACAACTATGATCACAAGCAAACCCCCAATTCACCAACGCAACGCGAGCTGAAGACCGTAAAGGCTCGATCAATTTATCTTGTCAATTTTTATTTTGGTGAGCAGTCAGGATATCAGAGCGATTACGTGACATGTTGGGTTACCCGATATTTTCCCAACCGATTGTCCCGTACAGAAATAGCCGGTATTCAGTCGAGAAGAATATCGGAGGGCTCTACCTAGTGTTCGGGGTCACTCTCTCGCACAATCAAACCAGACAATGAGGGGGTTACTCTCCCCAAGACAAATTTTTAAGTGAGGTGTCTTTTAGGATCGATAGTGTTAGCAATCCCAAATTTTATTATTTTTCTTTTTAGGTATTTTTCAATAAAAATAAAATCACCTAACGAATTTTTCGGTTCTCCTGGTTATTAAGTTCAAAACAGGGGGAGAAGACGAAAAAGCCGATGCGCGATGAAATCAATGATGCATGCAGAGTAAGAAATGCGTACCTGACTCCAGCAGTCTACATGCAAGATGATCCGCGCAGAATTGAAAGACAGAAAAGAAACTACCTAAATGGTGCAGGCAGAAAACCGAGTCCCTAAGCAGGCAATTTCTACTCGAAAGAACAGTCTAGCTGATCACCAGCCTCCGATCTAAAGGGTCCAGTCTCGGTCCACCCCTCCTCCTCCCGATAAATCGAGTTCAGGAGCAGCGCTTAGCAGGGCGGGCTACGGCATGTAGGCTCGAAGGAAGCGAGTCAGCTTTTTTTATTAATCTTTTATTTCTAGGTCCAATTACCGAACTATAGGAATAGGCAAATGAATTAGGTGTTTGGATCCTAAGAATTACATCACAATCAAACAAAAATTCCTAAGGCTAGGGGCTCGATAAAACTGCGAGAAACCGGAAAAGGTAGTGAAAACAAAAAGCCGCGTAAAAAGCCGTGAAGAAAGAAAAACAACCAAGGGGTCCCCCGAGCACACCGGTGCTCGGCAAAACAGACCCGAGAGTGTCTAAGTCCTATTGTCCATGTATTATTACAACAATTCAAATGAATTGAAATAAAGTCTAATCTAAACTAAACTAAAAGCCGCACTCGGCTGTCTCCTCGCTCTCTCCTGCGGCTCCGTGCAGAAGGGAGCCGCCTCCAAACACTACGGTTGCGCCGGCTCCTCGAGCGTCACTGCCTCGGTCCTCGGGCCCTCGTAAGAAAACAGACAAGTGTTACCAACCAGATAAAATAATCAAATAAAGGTAGGAAAAGTAAACAGGGATATATGTGCAAAAATAGCAGGAAAAATAAACAAGCAAAAACAAACAAAAACAAAAATAAAAGAAAAGGAAAGAAAATGAAATAAAATAAAAATGAAAGAAAAATAAAAAGCCGCGAAAAGCCGCAGGCTCGGAAAGAGCCGCGGAAAGCCGCGAAAAAGAAAACGAAATAAAAAGAAAATCAAAACAGACTACTAAGTCGTGCTCCCCGGCAACGGCGCCATTCTGATGTGACCAAAAAATCACCAAGACTCGGGTGAGTAAAATAGATCAAGGGTCATTGCGACCCGGATCTCGGAGATAATTTAGTTAATCAAGAAAATAAGAGATCATACCACCAAAACAGACTAAAAATCAAAGAAACACAATAGTGGCCCTGGCTAATGGATTAGCCTGGTATAGCGACCAGGGTCGGACTCAAGGAGCACGTGATGGCCTCGCGGCCTACGAAGTAGTCTAAAATAAAAACAAATAAAAGACAAATATTTTTGGTGGGTTTTTAATATTTTTATATTTTTTGGATTTTTAAACTAATTAAGACAATAAGAAAATAATAAAACAATCAATTTTCACATAATTATTTAACTACTCAGAATTCACCCAAAAATTCAAACAAAAATGTTTTTATGTTTTTTATATTTTTCTATATTTTTGGTTAATTTTTGGGGTTTTTCTGATTTTTAGGGAATTTTATAAAAATAAAACAAGGCTGAAAATCAAAGATACTATCCAGTCAGACTTGGGGGGCCAAAATAAAATAGATAATGGTCCTATCAAAGTCCGAAGATAATTTTCCTGTAAAGTGTAAAATACAAGGAAATTTAGGAACTGGGATTTATTAATTTTTTATTTTTCTATTATTTACTAGAATTTTTATGGGGTTTTCAATGTTTTTTTATTTTTATAATTTTTATAAATCTAAAAATGACCAAAATTGGTCAAAAAATCAAACACAGCAAAACAAACAATATCTAATTTTTTTGTTTTTAGATTTGTTTTAATATTTTTTTATGATTTTTAGAACTGGACAGTAAGAAAAATGCGTGTTTTTGAATTTTTAAAAATACTAAAAAGAGTCAAAATATCTCCAAAAATTAGAGAAAATGTTACACCATGGCAGGAGCCATGTGTCCAATTTTCATTCAATTTGGACAAAGTTTGCTATTTTATTAAAATCAAACAGCAATGCATAGTGCACAGGGACCTATCTGCAATTAAAATAAGTTCCAGGGCCCCTTGAATAACACGGCTGGAAAGTATAGGGCCCAAAGTGCAAAAAGCCCCGAGAACCACGTGCGTTGCACGTGTGTTACACTCAGAGGGGCATAAGTGTCATTCCAATTTATAAAACTATAAAAAGTAACACGCCAGAAACACAGGGCAAAAGCTGCAATTACACCAAAGCTCACGTGTCGATGCACGTGTCCATCATGTACAGGGGCATAAATGCAAACAAGAGAAACTACAGGGTCCTCAATGCAATATGTCCAAAATAAAAACAACTACTAAACGTATTTACAGGACTAAATATTAAATGCAAAAACTAAATGGGCCTAAGAGCAATTACCCCTTATATATGCCGAGGGCTGGATGCGCACCACGTAGCGAATCGAACGGTTGAGGAGGCACGACGCACAACAAAGGGAACCCCCGCTTGGATCAGACGGCTGAGGACCCCCCACGTGGAGGATCTGACGGCTGTGAATCGCTGTGGTTGCACGAAGGGTCTCCTGCTCTGATCTGACGGAGGAGATCTAGCCACGTGTATGATCGACGGCGGCGGTGCGTCGTGGCTAACCCTCGTGGATGGAGGGTCCAGATCAGTCCTCCCAGAGATCAGACGGTGGAGGGCTCCTCAGATGGACGGCTAAGATTGCGACTGAAGCAGGAGGAAGATCGGACGGCTCTGGAGGATGCACGAAGAACAAGTGGCCGACGAACTTCGCCGGCCCGGTGCACGCACGGTGACCCTCCTCGCGGGCTACTAGTGATCGGAGAAGGAACGCCTGGGCCTCCCGCGTCTAAAGAGCCCCTCCGATGGTGCAACGGAGCTCCGAGGAGCTCAGGCGACACCAGCGGAGCTGGAGCTGCTTCTCCTGAAAGTCGAGCACTCAGATGGGCTCGCCTTGACCTGCAAAGCACAGCAACAGACTCCTGGGTCGAGGGCAAAGTGCCTTGACCCGGTTAGCGGTGGTGTAGGTGATCGGTGCGTCGAGATGAGGGGGCTCCGGCGAGGCGACGGCGGTGGAGCCCCAATCCCAGTTCCTTTGCGAACTGGGTTGAATGGTTGGGCAGAGAAGGTGCGTGGGGAAAGTGCGAAGGTGATGGATGACTCCGATGGTCAAGATGTGGGCGAGGGTGGTCGGAATCGAAGGTCGTCGGCGACGGGGTGATTTGGGCGTAAATCAAAATTAGCGAAACAAAGGAAGAACTGGGACTACCTGATGGACGAGGTCGACTGGGGATGAGCCGGTGAAGCTCTAGGTCCTAGCCTCGAGGGTCGTCGATGCCCGAGGCTCGAGCACCACGTCTGGGCAGCGCACGGCGGCGTAAAGCTGCCGGATCGATGGTCCGACCACTCCTTCCTCGCTGCAACACGGCCAATCGCAAGCTGTCACTCAGGCAGTGGCTATGGAGGTCCTAGGATGGAATGAGTTGAGCCAAAGATGCCTGCAAGTGAGGGCGGAGCTGATGCTTTATACGGCTAGGGGTCCGGCTAGATAGGAGTCGGGCGTGAAGCTCGGAGCGTGGATCCCAAGGCTGATGTCCGGGCGTGGGTCTCGGATGCAAGAGGAAGAAATGGAGCCCGGGAATAGCGGTTTAGATGATCGGATCATAACGCAATAAATCCGCGAAGTAGGGTCAGGCATGCATGACCCGTGGGTAGTGGTCCAAGGGGGGGAGTTGACCGGGGGGTCAACATCCCCCGTGGACCAATCAGAAGAGGCCATGTCAGAAATAATTAGAAATTAAAAATAAAATAATAAATGGCCGAATTAGGAAAAACTTAAAACATGAAAAATGTTTCTTTTACTTTAAACTATTTTTTTGTGATTTTTAATTATTTTTTTGAAATAAAAATAAGTTATATGCATTATAGTACTATGTATAGGTATATATACAATATTGAATTTTTAATTTTGATTTTTAATTATTTATTTTTATACATTTTTATCCAAATTTTATATTTTCTCTATTTATATCATAAAATTAAGAATATTTTTGTATTTTTATTTTATTTTTATTGATTATTTACAAGGGATAAATAAATAGGTTTATTTATATACATATGTGGTATATATATACAATGTTTCTTTTGTTTTTTATTTTTGTTCTTTTTATTTAATTTTTGTTTTTATAGTTTTTATGTTATTTATTTACATAATAGAATATAGAATATGTACAAATTTTTGTGGAATTTAATTTACTTATTTACAAGGTGAAATAAATAGAGAAAGGGGGTCTATGTACATGATGAATATAAGTGAAGAAGATATTTTTATTTATTTTTAATTTTCTAATTTTATTTTGGTTTTGTATTTACAAATATACACAAATATATACAAACCCAATTTTATTTTTTTTAGAGGAAACTGTTTTTATTATATTTACAGGTATATTTACACACATGAGCTTCCTTATCTCTCTCTACTTGGATTTTTATGCGGTCAGGCCCATGTTGAGCCCTCCCTTGGGATTAGGTTGCTCAATATTTATTCTAAATATCTCCCTCTTTTTCTTTTATTTCTTTATTCTTTTATTTTTGCACAAAAACATGCTAATTATTAAATTTTACACAATGCATGTGTTTTGCTAATTATTGATATTTACAGATATATACATGTATTTGCAAAGGTTTTTGTAGCTAAAATATAAGAATAAAGAGTGATGAATTGGTATTCATCATTGAGCTGCAAGCTCCAGACCCTCGCACGCACAGTCGCAGGCTTCAGACCCTCCCCTCATGCCCCCAAGTCCCCCTCCCCTCCCCCTCTCAAGTTCAACTGCTCCCTCCCCTCTCCCCCTTCTTCCCCTCCCCACCCCTTCCCCCTGGACTCCCTCTTACACCACCACTCCTTCCCACTCCAACCCATCGCCACCTCCCCACCTCCTTATAACATCCATGGCAAGTTGAATCACAAGAAGAAGAAGATGACCACCCTCGTCAACCATGAAGTTGTTGGATTGTGACCCACCTCCTTCCCCCTACACTGCCGCAACCTGACCTGGGCTTGCTGGATTCCATGGCCCAAATCCCCATTTCCCAGCTGGGTTCCTTTCTGGATTCTGCCCAAGGTGACATCTTTAAGGTGGATTTGGTCACCCTCCTAAAGGGGCTTGACCTTTCCGGAAATTGGGAGAAGGCCCTCTTCTTCTTCCAGTGGTCTGTTTCTTCCAATTTGTCCCAAAGACCCAAGCTTGACACCCAGGCCATCGAGATCATGGTCCGCGCCCTGGACAGGGAGTCCCAGCACATCGTTACGTCCACGATGAAATTCCCTTCAATGAGCACAGGCTCGATATGCGCGCTTACACCACCCTGCTCCATGCCTTCAGCCGGACTGGTAGGTACAACAAGGTCGTGGTGTTGTTCCGGCAACTCAAGGAGAAAGGACTCGTCCCGACCATTGTCACGTATAACATCATGCTCGATGTATATCGGAGGATGGGCCGGTCGTGGGGCATGATCGTGGAGGTCTTGATGAGATGGAGAACAGGGGATTGGAGTTTGATGACTTCACTTTAAGCATCGTGATTTCCGCCTGCGGGAAGAAGGCCTGTTGGAGGAGGCACATCTCTTCTTCGCACCCCCCCTCTCCGCCGCTGCCGCCGCCTGGAAACCTCCCTCCCCTGGTCGCCCGCATCCCCCCCAGAACCCAGCCCCCCTTTGCTCGGAGCAGCCCCACCTAAATCTCGAATCCCTCGTGCTCGGAGTAGCCCCGCCCAAAGACACCACCCCCTCCCCTACGGTAGGAGCACCCCTGCCCCCAAAGCCAGCTCCGCATGTGGTCGGAGCAGCCCCACTGAAAGCCCCCTCCCCCGTGGTCGGAGTAGACCCCGCTCAAAGCCCGTGCCTCCGCCTACTGCAAGTGCCATGTCAGAGCCCCTCGTCTCCCTGCAATTTCATGTTCCATGGTGTCCTCTCGTTCTTTTTATTTTATTTTTATTTTCGATTAATCTCAGTCGTTAAATAACAAATTGGTTAGATTAACTCAGCCATCTGGTTGAGTTAATGAAGTAAACTAACTGAGGGTTATAGGAATAAAACGGAGCAATTATTCGAGGTCTGGGGTGTAATTCGTGATTAGCGAGGGTTTCTGAGGTAATTACAAGATTACTCGGGGTTATGGGTGTAAATATCCCTAAAAATAATGTAGGTAACCTACTTTCCTACTTGAGATAAAAAATAAAACATAAATTCAATGGAAATTAATTTCTAGGAATTAAATTATGGTAACTTATCAATCATTTAAGGAACATTATAAAAAATTTTGTAAAATATGTAAGAAAGCTAAAGTTTTTAATAATCCTTTCAGTTCTTCCATCGTATTGAAAGAGATCCACCGTCATTATACCACTTCCAATATACGTAACAAACTGGTATCAGGGTTGTCAAGTTTGTTTGAAGCGAGAAGAAGATGGTATCACATAACATAAAGATTGAGAAGTTTACCCACACGATCGAGTTCGTCCTTTGGTTGTCAGTAAAGATGATATTTCGATATCTAAAAGGTTCATGTGATATTGGTCTCATCTATTTAAGTGCTTGAAATGTTTAGTTGTTGGATATTTAGATTTAGACTATACTACATATGTTGATGGGTAAAGATCTATGTCAGGCCACATCTTTATGATGGCAAGTTTTGTTATTTGTTGTAAGGTTGCTTTATAGGATTTAGTTAAGTTATCTACCATGGAGGTAGAGTATGTGGCACTGACCAGAACTACAAAAAAAACATATTGTTAAAAGGCTTGATTGAAGATCTCTATCCAGTGTAAGAACAACATGTAAAATATTATGATAGTCTTAAAGAAATATGTCTATACAAGGATCTAATGCATCATGAGATGATAAAAAATGTTAGTATCATCTTTTACTTCACCTGCTCTGAAAAATCAATCTGAATAAGGTTAGCACTATAGATAACCCAACTCGTATGTGCGCAAAGTCAGTTCTTGGGAGAAAATTCAAACATTGTATGGACTTGCTTAATGTCAACTTCTAGCAGTAGTCTCCTAGAGAGGAAGGAAGTGGCGGAGCCTTAGTTGTTGCTCTACCACCTGAGAATTCATTTCACAGTAGAGTCTAACCGTCAATGTTATATTATCCACGGATTAAATACTAGTTGGGTATTGTTGATATGTCTTGGATCCTATTTGTTAAATATATATATATATAGATAGATAGAGAGAGAGAGAGAGGGCTTATCCAATGAGCCCTGTGCCCATTAACGTTTCAATGAGCACCCAATCTGGACCATACACGTGTATTAGCAATAACTATATTTCTAATTATAAGCTACCACGTATTTAAAAAAATCCTATATTTCCTATTATACAACGTCCTTAAAAATTGGAAGACGGATTTGGAAAGAAATGATTCAAATAAATGATTCCACGCGGATGATTAAGGATCCAAACGCTATAATAATAATAAATATAATTCGGTCAAGTAAATGCTTATTGTGAGATCAGTAATATCAAGACAATGATCAGTAATTTACATCCAGATAGTTACATTGTACAGAATTTAGTAATATGTATAAAATGGTCAAGTAAATCTGTGTTGTGAGATCAGTAATAACATAACAAATGGTTAGTAATACCATTGTCTATGTAATGTCCATTACATTAACAAATAGTTACTTTCTTATTTGAGCAATGCCTATGACTTACTGACCATTACTTTGTTATTACTGATCTCATAGTAGCTATTACTTGAGAATCGTACACATATTACTGACCATTTGTTATGGTTTTACTGACTTCACAACAAGCACTTACTTGTCCATTGTATATATATTACTGAAATCTGCACCATGTAATAAAATAAATATAAATTACTGACCGTTATTTGGATATTACTGACTTCACAACAAGCACTTACTTGTCCATTGTGTATATATTACTTAATTCTACATCATGTAATAAAATGAATGTAAATTACTGACCGTTATTTTGGATATTATTATCTTCACAAGTACTTACTTGTCCATTGTGTATATATTACTGACCTGAGCATTTGGATCTCGATTTTATACAAGAAATCATCAATTCGAATGTTTTCTTTCCAAAACGATCTTCCTATTTTTTAGGACGCGATATAATTGGAATACCACTTATTATTAAATCGCTTTGCATATTAATCTCATTCCAAAAACAGCATCCTTTGAAATAGGTAACCACTCAATTGGTAATACATGTGTGTGGCCTACAAATGGTGCTCACCGAAAGTTAATGAGCCATGTGCGCATTGGATAAAAATCCTATGTGTGTGTGTATCTGATTGATGTGAGAATCCATTCGGATTTTGATTAGCTAGAGGACCTATCTATATTTTTAAATTGATTTGTAAGTAAGTTATCCATCATTGCAATAAATAAGCATATTAGTGGCAAATTGTGGCAATGAAAATTTGAAGTGTGGATTATTTATTTTGCAATGAAATTTTGATTATTACAAAGTAAGAGACGTTTAATTGCAGATTCATTGAGCAATATATGCAACAAATTATTGGTTGCCACAACAACAACAGCGAACCCGTCATTAATACAATTTTTTGACTACCTTACTTTCGACAATGGATTTTGCATGATGGTTAAACCATTGCAAGTCAAAAAAAAATATTGTCGTGATTATAAAATCAGATGACATAGATCATCGCTACATCGTGTTGCTTTAAAAAGAATTCTATAATTTAAATTTTGCTCTTCTATGACTTTCTTTATTTATTGCTTCATAATATTATCACTTATGAAAGTATTTATACATGTATGTCAAGCTACTTCAATAACTTATTATAAAAGAAAATATTTCCGTTGCTACAACATGAGTCCATCTTATAGAGATGCAAATCGGTTGTCGAAAGCTAGATATTTTGTTGCAACAAGAGGTTTAGTTTGTGGTGCATTTGGATCATAATTGATTAAAGGGTCTATTTGATTGTTTCATGACAAATTTTTCTTCTCATTGAAAAAGATTTGGAATTTCCCTCGTTTAAGTGATATTTGAAAAATTGGTCTATTCAGGGAGATATGAAAATATGTCCCTTTAGAGAGGAAAGGGAGCCTACATCATGATGTAGGTAACTTACCTAATCAAGATTTTTTTCCCATTTTTTTTATTTTTTTGGAGAATGCTTCCGTGGATTTCATAACTATATCTCTCTAATATATCCTCATATACCTTCCATCCAGGTAATTTACATAATGTAGGCTCCCTTTCCTCTTTATGCAAAGAGATAATGTTTTGAATCATCGTCGTACTTTACCACGATCACCGTATTGAGAAAGATCCACAGGCGATGGCCAAATTACGGATGAGCCTCGTGGTTTGTTTCTGTATCCTGCTCTGCTACGAATAACAATCGCATTAGTTGACGGATGTAATGATATTCTCAGTCAAAAGGATCCTATGAGGCCAACTTAGCACAAATGTAATCCAAAAAGATGCAGATGTCGTGGCGTCTTCTAAGGTACCTCTTGACCCCCATGCTGTAAAATATGGCATTAACTCCTGGCTGTACATCTACGGGTGTAATTGAAGTGGATAATCTAAGTACCCGATCAAGAGAAGACTTGGTGGGTTCGTAGAACAGCGTGCATACATTCGATCCATACGGTTAGATTTTTCAAAATTACTGGAGAAAAGAAAAAGAGTTACATAGAGCAGGGCCCTGCCCTGCTGTATCTGCTCGCCTGTCTTCGCAAGAATGCATGAGTCGATGCTCGTGGTGAGAAGGGTCCATGGCGGTGACAACTATACGTGAACAGGGGACAGAGCCCCCTTCCTTCCTTGGATGCCATCTGCTGTCCCCCTCGTGTCTGTTTTCGCATGATCCAGATTCCTAATAATTGATTGACGTATGAATGTTGCAGGAAGCATTGAAGTCATAGGTGTGGAGGTAATGCATGACGAAAACCCAGTGGCATTGGGACGCTATGAATCTGATATCGATGCAAACCATAGGGCCAGGCAGTGAGTGGCTCCCACTGGAATGTTAGATTATCGTATGCCTGTGCATTAATCCCATCTTGTCATTCGTGGAGATACTTGAAGGAAGATCTGATAGACAGTATAAGTATTTTATTTTTCTCTTAGAATGTCAATACAAAATTCTTTCTAATGAATAGATGTCATCTATAACCATGTTCAGTCACCTTTCATGATTTATCAGAGAAGACATCTCACGAAAAAGATGAATAATTAAGTATAGCTCTCTATCGCTGCCTCTTTTTATATATTGGCTAAAATACAATATTGGATTGATGTAATAATAAATCTCAGTTAATTAATATCACCGAAGAAGGCAACTTAACATGCTTAATTTCAACTGGGCTCCTTGATAACTATCTAAAGTACTTAATATTCAGTTGTCAAGTAGTAATCCCCACCACTTTTAAGCGCACCTTGTGAGTACTAGATGTGGGAATTTTTTGAGGCGTTGCAATCGCTTTCACTTATATTCACAGCATCCTTGTTGCAAAATGTTATATGTACTAACATTTACTTCTAATAATATATAGTGACGCTTGTACTATGTGGATGATGAATCTCCTATCACTTTTCTAAGGGTGGCTTCATCTATCTGGTAGCCCTTTCCACTATTATAAGAATCATACTTTGTTGCCATTTGTAACGTACGAGACTTAGACCATGGTCGTTATCAAGAGAAATTGACATTGATAATTTATTGATTTGGACCCGATTGGACCCATTGTCTGTATGTCCCATATCTCATACTTATTTTGTATAATTAATTGTAACATAAAGTTTGGGACGTTACAATTAAGATTCCAATGAGAAGGCATCAAATCTAATCAAATCTCCTTAAAGATTGCTTGGATTGTAGCTCTATCATGTTAAGACTATATAATCAAAAAAATATTAATCATAAAACTTGTATGGATATTTGTAAGCATTTAGTTATGGTTAGTTTTATTAATTACAAGAAATATGTTTGATTTTACTTGACTAAATTCTATATAAACTAGTTTTTTTTGTTAGTTTCGACTATAATATATACGTCAACAAAATTAGCTTGTGCCAACAAATAATTTGAATATTTATTGACATATCGTCCGAGGTTAGATATACAACATGAATAGTATTTATTGGCAAACAGCTTAGAAATTGGTGATTACTTAATGACATCGTAGTGCCTTAATATTCTATACAAAATCTTCATAAATAAGGATCTTGCATTTCCTTAAAATAACGAATTGCTTTGACTTCAACAAAAAAGAATTCAACTAATAATGTTTCATCTCCCATGCCTTCTTTTGGCAGAAGAGGGGCGGAATTTTACTTAACTAAAATTCTTTTTGGAAGGAAGATGTTCATATAACAATAAATATTCATTAACTTTTCATTAAAATGTATGTTAATATTGTTAGCTTAACATTGATTAAAAGAAATATACATACATTGTTGGCTAATATAACAACAAATATGATATTCATTTCAAATTTCAAGAATGAAAGATAAATTTACAAGCAATTATATATTTTTATATATTTAAATTACTCGTTATCCTATGTCAACTTTGTTGTAGTGCACGTCTCTATATATAGTATTTCTCAAGCTTATTGCTGGGAGGGAAAAATCAATGATTATACAAACAAAAACTATCATATCTTGCTTTTATTTACAATAATATTTATATAGTTAGCAAATTATTAATAATATTACCATAGGTTACATCCATCTAGATGGTCAACAAAAACTCAATAGATTGCCAAATAAATTTGGATAATACACCTCAATCTTGATAATCAAATGCATCGTTTGGCAAGCATACCAAAAAACACACTCCAAAATCTACCCAAATACCACGTTGTATCCCATGTGGCATTTTTCTGCATGTACAAATTTCAAGATCTCAAAAAAATATCTATATAAGGAGCATGCACCCATTTACTTCAGTTGCTATGTGAGTGATGATGAAGGGTTGCATGCAGCTGCAAGCGATGGTGCATAGTGGTGCGTGGGGTAACGACTATAGTGGTTGCGGTCATTGTGGTTATGATGTCGATGGTAGTGGTGGCGGTACAAGATGTGGTGATAGCGATGGTGGTGGTTGTTGTGACCATGGTGCATGGTGGTCATGGTAATGGTGCGATAATGGGGAAGGAGAATGTGGTGGTGATGGTGGTAGTGATGGCAATGATATATGTGGAGGAAGGAGAAGGTAGTGGCGGTTGCAGTGGTGGCAAGTGGAGAAGAAGAAATAAGTGGTAGTGATGGTGGCAGGCCGCGAGTGATAGGTGGAGAGGACTTGCCATTAAAATGGAGCAATAAGATAGCAGGTCCTTGATGACAAGTCATCAAATTAAACTAATAACAAGACAGGTCCCCATGAACCTACCATCAAAACGAAGTATAACATGGCAAGCTCATGAATACCTACCATAAGTTCGAACTAATACATAGTATATCCATAAACTTATATTAAGATTACTCGAAAACCTACCATGAGTACAACGAAATCCAATCGAAAATCTGACATGATGATCGTCAGAGGCTGTCACATCATGAATAGAGATAGACCAAGTTCGCATGCATCAACCATCTAAAAAAACCTCAAATTATACATAATTGCTAATGTGTCATGCCACGTAAGATGGCTAAGATTTTAGAAACCCGTTTCGGTTTGAGAACCATTTTCATATATTCCAGCATTGATATGCATGTGTTTACTAGTATTCATAAGAGAACTCCAATCCGATTATTAGGACCCTTCCAAACCAACTTTTTAAAGGTGATTTTCATCAACACCTCTGAATGGAGATAGAATTATTGAAATTTCTTCATCATCCCATGCTACAATCCAACGATCTTTTCCTCTCGTACATGGTGAAGGAACATGTCAAAGCATGTCGATGAATGGGGCGAAATGAATCCAAATGTCTCTGTCATGATAATGTGGCACATTTCTATGTGTTATTTCGCAGAGTAGATCCTTAGCGAAGGTGAGGCACACAGAAGATCAGTGGGGACATCAGAGGTGGGCATATTGCAGAGGCTATAGTGGACATCGCCACCGCCCACCCACGAATCCGCGATCAGTGGGGACCACTCACACACAATCAAATGTATGGATGGTGGTAATGTCCACCATAGCCTCTGCGATATGCCCGCCACCGCATAGGATGCACCATAGTTACTTTGACAGATTCTTCCAGCGATTGATGTCATTGTAAGTTTGGCAAATAGCATCTTATGTAAAAATACAGTTAACAAATATTTAAGCAAATAGGATAAATATGCTATATTTGGTTTTAAGCAAACAAGATTGATTTGCTACCTTTGACGATGCCTCAGATAACATACAGATTTAGTATCCCAACAGGAGTCGCCAAAACTATACAACAATGAGCTACATTTTATCATTTTCCAATTGGAGTTCACAATAGTGAGTTTACACTTTCTTGGCTCCTCAAAGGAAATATATTGTTTCTAAAAAATTGAGGGAAAGATTGGAGGCAAACAGATACCTGGCATGCCATCAGGGATATAGTAATAAGAATAAAAAATAATTCATTTACAATATTCTTCCAAGTAAACTAATGTTTCCTTGGGTTTATTGCCTCTGGGGGTTTTCTTTCCTCAGTTATCTCTCATACAAACTACCAGTTCCCAGTTCCCTTTCATGATTAATCTAAATGCATCTAAACGGAAAAAATGATTTTCCTTACTTTTCCTGCAAAAATGTCTGTTCATCTTCTATACTCCCAATCTAATGCACAACCACTCCAGTATAAGATTTCCATCCTTTTTTCGGATAATGCATGCATTTAGGGTTTGTCTGAAAGCCTTGGTGTCGCGACATAAGAGAAGCCGTGGAAATACTCACCCGAGGTGGGCGTTGGGGCAGGAGAATCAACAGGAGAGATTGAGGTCCAGCACTTATCAAAGTTGGCAGTACATGCTCTTCCACTGACCTCTGGCTTGAACATGGGCTGCATTTCTCTTCCCTCTAGCTTCTTCCAGTCTATTTTTCGGAACCACTTGTTCGTCTTAATATCTTCCTCTCCATTGGGCCCGCTGCCCAACCTCATCGCTGGTTCCTTTCGAAGCAGCTGGAGATTATAATGAGCCTTCTGTTACATAAACTTCAAATAATGGATCACTGCATAATTAAGATTGTGGGTGAAATTGTACCCCTTTGAGTAGAGAATGGGCATCACTGCTTAAATATGATGGCAATTTTACTTTCTCCTTAATTATCCTCTGCTGAAGCTTCTGTCTGTTTGAATGTGTGAAAGGAGGCTAGGCAACGCATGAGATGAGGTTAGAGTAGCAAAAGAAATTACAACAAAACTAAAGGGGCATTTGGTAGTAGGGAAAATTTTCAGATCTTAGATCCAGCAATCTGAAATTGATACTTATATAGCATCCACCTTCCAAGATTTTACAATTAAACATTCAGATCTTATCTTCAGGATTAGATTCCAGACATGTATTCAAAGTATGAGACTTGAATTAGAACTAAGTGGGCATGTCACTATTTCTAACCTGACCAGTCAGCATCTCAAATATTAGAATTCCAACACTCCACCAATCAGCCTCTTTGTTATGACCTTTTGCTAGTATTATTTCAGGAGCCATATATTCCATTGTACCGCACAACGAATTTGATCTGCTTGATTCATCAATTTCTTTTGCCAGGCCGAAATCAGTAAGCATAACCTGCTCAGTAGTGCATTTAGAAGTTCAAAGATCAATATACGTGCATTGGAAAAAAATAAGATACAAGCGCATGATCCAAGCAATGTAGTGTGAATGCTCACATGCCCCTCGACATCCATAAGAATATTTTCAGGTTTGAGATCACGATGCACAATCCCGTTCTTGTGAAGATGTGAAACAGCAGACACAATCTCAGCAGCATAAATTCTTGCCTGATCTTCACTACCGGATATCGACCCAGTTCACAAAATTAATAAATGTGTGATGTTCATAATAAGGAATTAAAAGTGACTAGAGCAATACCAAAAGAGCCCTTGCTGATACAAGTGAAAGAAAAGATGTCCTCCATTTATAAAATCCAATATCAAATATAGTTTCGTTTTTGTCTGCACAGGATAAAAATAAGAACATGAGGAGCAAAATCGAATGTATTAGTCAGCATTCATATTTAACAAGGAAAACCACCACAGTCCAGGTGTTTTCAACTAAAAAAGATCGGTGATCTCTTCCTAAGTGATTCAGGAGCACCATCTGCAAACATTTTTCTCGCAAGTAATTTAAGGGCAAGTATATTTTTTGTCCCATTATCGAGATGTACAAATGTTTGCTTAAAGGATAGAAATGGTGGAGTGGTTGTTAATAAAGATTTGAAGGATTGTGTCGTTGAGGTATAAAGATTCAGGGATCGGATTATTTTGCTAAAATTGGTGCTTGAAGAAGAAATTCTGAATATCATCTCAGATTATGCACCGCAAATTGGTTTAGATGAAATGATTAAACAAGTTTTTTGGGAGGATCTGGATAAGATTTTGCAAGGAATCCCACAAAGAGAGATGATTTCCCTGGGTGGAGATCTTAATGGACATGTGGGAAAGGATGCTTCAAGGTATGCTAGTGTTCATGGAGGCCATGGCTTCGGGGAAAGAAATGAAGAGGGAAAAGTTATTCTGGATTTTTAACGGCTTATAATCTTTTCATAACAAACACTCTCTTCAAGAAGAGAGAGAAGCCTTTAATTACCTATAAGAACGGCCCGACTAAAAACAGATAGATTACTTTACGTTGAGGAGAAGAGATCGGTTGTGTTACAAAAACTGCAAAGTAATCTCAGGAGAGAGTTTTACAACCCAACATCGTTTGTTAGTCATGGATGTGCAAATAAAAGGGATGATAAAGAAAAGGAGGGTTTCCAAGATCACTAGAACTAGATGATGGAATCTTCAACTGAAGCAATCAAGCATTAGAGAGAAGACTTTAGAAGACTTATCTTGGGATTGTAGCGGAAGTGCAAACGAGATGTGGGAAGCCGTAGGATCTTGTAACTGAAGGGTAGCCAAAGAGATGCTAGACGAGTCAAAGGGAGGAGCTCCACGCCAAAAGGAGGCTTGGTGGTGGAATGGAGGATGCAAGAGAAGCTCAAAATTAAAAGAGCATGCTTTAAAGCTATATCTAAGGATATAACAGAGGAAATTGTCACAAACTACAAAATAGCGAAGAAGGAAGCAAAGAAGTTTATAAGCGAAGCTAAGTCAAAAGATTACGAAGTTTTATACAAAAATCTCGACTCTAAGGAGGGCCGGAAGGATATATTTAGGTTGACCAAAGCAAGAGAAAGAAAGACCAAAGACCTTTCTCAAGCGAGATGCATTAAGGATGAGGAAGGTCACGTGCTTGTTACTCAAAAGGATATAGAGACTAGATGGAAGCAGTATCTCCATAAGCTTTTCACTGGGAAAGGAAATAAAGAGATCACTTTGGGTAGATCTAGCTAGTAGTGAAAGTTACTTGAATCGTGCAAGCTATAGACGAATACAAAGAAAGGAAGTAGAGGAGGGTTTGAAGGCTATGAGACCTAGGAAAGGTGTAAGACCGGATGACATTCCTATAAAAGTTTGGAGAGTTTTAGGTGAGCATTGTTTGATTGGGCTTACAAATTTATTCAATGTTATTTGGCGAAGCAAGAATGCCTAAAGATTGTAGAAGTATTGCGGTGCCTCTTTATAAGAACAAAGGGGACATTCAAAATTGTTCGAATTATAGAGGTATCAAGCCGATGAGTCACACTATGAAATTTGGGAACGTGTGATCGAAAGAAGGTTAACGTAAGTTTTCAAAGTAAAAGAAAACCAATTCGTATTCATGCCAGGTCACTCGACCATTGAAGCCATCCATTTGCTGAGGAGAACAATGGAGATTTATAGAGCTAAAAGGAAGAACCTCCATATGATTTTTAATGATTTGGAGAAGGCGTAGATTTTGTCCCACATGAGATATTGTGGAGAGTTTTGGAGAAGAGACTAGTACATGTCCTATACATTAACCTCATAAAGGATATGTATGATAGGGCTTTATCGTGTAAGGATCCAGTCTGAGAAGACTGACTATCTTGGCATCAACATTGATTTGCATCAAGGTTTCAACTTTGAGTCCATTTCTTTTTACTTTGATTATGGACGAGTTGACAAGTCACAATCAGGATGAGATACCTTGGTGTATATTATTTGTTGATGATATTGTGTTGATTGATGAGACTGGAAATGGAGTAAATGAGAAACTTGAGGTCTGGAGACATGCATTGTAGAAAGGATTTCGTATAAGTAGGGCTAACACTGAATATATTGAGTGCACTTTTGATGGAAGCAATGATGAAGGAATCGAAGTGAAGATTGGTGACGATAACATTCAGAAGAGAGATTCTTTTAGATGCATGGGATCTATTTTGCAACATGATGGGTGTTAGAATCAGAGAAGCGGAATCGATAAATAAAGAAACACAAACATGAAGACGAGAGATTTACGTGGAACCCTACTCCCTAAGGAGCGGGATGAAACCACGAGAGAAGCCCTCAAAGGGACGGATATTCTATTGGAATTTCTCAATGAGTACAGGAGGTGTGGCGATCCTTATATAAGTGCTCAAGGGAGAATATTCTATAGGATATTCTCTATAGAATATTCTCTTAACAAATAGCCACACAGAATATTCTCTAACACTCCCCCTCAAGCTGGAGCTGAGAAAGCTGCAGCTTGTACAAAAAGAAAGTATACAACTCATCTCCACACGATACATCACAAGAAGAATACAAGTCCGCTGCTGGTAGAAGACCTCGCACGAGAACGGGTCTGCGGATTTCAGAACATCGAAACGTATCTCTGTCATGCATGTAGAACCGCTGCGATATCAGGTCACCGGAACATATCTCTGTCGTGCCTGGAGAAGAATCGTTGCAGAAGAAGTCCAACGCGGGGACTGATCGGGTCGTAAAAGATGTATATGCCTCGAGGAAGAAGTTGATGCTCGGTGAAGACGGATGATCTTGTAGAAATCTGGAGTGTCGGTCTGTTGTGCAGATGTCGTGAAGAATGTATCATTTCTGACTCCCCCTTTCTCCCATACTTGATAGAATAAAGATCATGAAACATCAAGTTGGGAGAAACCAAAAGAATAACATGCAATTTTTTTCTTGCCCTTTTTTTAAGCCGTTCAACATTTGTTTTACGGCTTTTCTTTGCAACATTTCTTTTTTTTTTTTGAAAAATTTTGCGTACGGCTTTTTGATTTGTACGCGCCTTTTTTCTGAGTTTTTTTTTGTAAAAAAAAATTGCAACTCTTTTTTAAAAAAAACACATTTTTTTGTGAGGCCCCTGCTCCCTCGTTTTTTTTCTCATTCAATTTTTTTTAAAACCCGCTGTCTGGGCCTCCTATCACTCCTTCATTTCCTTTTTTTTAATCAGCCGCAGCCCCCTTGGGCTTTTTTTTTCTTTAATCGGCCGCAGCCCCCTATTTATCAATATGGTTCCCCCCTTGGGGCTAAAACCTATGGGTTCCTCGATTGGACCCGCCGTCGCCGTCGCCGCCTGTATTTCTAGAAGAGGGAGAGAGCAGGGGCACCACCATGGATGGAGCGCAGGAGGGGAGACCATGGCCACCGTCGTGGGTCACCACCTGCGGGTTCTCCGCCCGGAGCAGGTGGCGCGAAAGCTTTTGCGCCGTCAAGGAGAACAAGAGATTCCCCTGGAGCATCTCCTTCTGTGCGAGTGAATGATGGCGAAGGAGGGGGGGTCTCGATCTACTGCTTCTTCGCGGTCTGTGACCATCGAATCTAAGGTCCAGCCCTCTCTCCTTGTTGACGGAGAGAGGGCTGGTGGTGATGGTGGTGGATTTAGGGTATTAGGCTCTAGTCTAGGAGTGTCGCTCTGATACCATGTTAGAATCTGAGAAGCGGAAGCGGAATCAATAAATAAAGAAACACAAACATGAAGACGAGAGATTTACGTGGAACCCTACTCCCTAAGGAGCGGGATAAAACCACGGGAGAAGCCCTCAAAGGGACGGATATTCTATTGGAATTTCTCAATGAGTACAGGAGGTGTGGCGATCCTTATATAGGTGCTCAAGGGAGAATATTCTATAGGATATTATCTATAGAATATTCTCTTAACAAATAGCCACACAGAATATTCTCTAACAATGGGGAAATTGATGGAGATGTTACTGATAATAGAATAAATGCAGGTTGGTTAAAGTGGAGAGGAGCCTCTATTGTTCTCTATGATAAGAAAATTCCTTTGAAAATCAAAGAAAAGTTCTACAAAGCAGCCGTGAGAACTACTAGGCTCTATGGATATGAATATTGGCCTGTGAACCATAGACATATGCAGAGAATGGCAGTAGTAGAAATGAAAATACTAAGGTGGATGTGTGATCTGATTCGGAATGATGCAATCAAGATAAATATTGGTGTAGCTCTGGTCGAGGATAAGATGCGAGAAAATCGCTTAAGATAGCTTGGCTATTTGCAAAGGAGATCGGTTGATACACCGATTAGGAGATGCGAGTTTTGGGATGTTGAGCCGGCTAAGAGAGGACGAAGAAGCCCAAGAAGTGTTGGAATGAGACTATACGAAGGGATCTTAATTTTTGGATCTAAGCCCAAGAATGACCCAAGATAGATCTAAATGGAAGCAAAGAATCTATGTAGTCGACCCAACTTAATGTGAGAAAAGGCTCCGGTGATGTTGTATTGAGATGTACAAAAATGACTACTTTAGTGGTAAATATGCAATGCATTCACATTTCTACCCGAAGTAGTAGTTTCGATAGACAGTAAGAAAATATTGAGGTCGTTTTTTAAGAAATCAGAACAGACATTTTAGGGAGAAATCAAAACTAAATGATAATGTAGAGATTAACTACTGTAGAGACTTATATATGTTACGTTTTATTGTTCCGTAATTTCTATTTATATTTTGTAAGACTCTGTAATTTACCCAAGGGTTTTCTCCCTATATAAGAGACCCGAGGGCTCTATGGGATAACACATCAGAGTATCGATTACTCCAACATGGTATCAGAGCCAAAACCCTAACCCTAGGGTTTTGTTCTCTCCACCCGCCGCCCCCTCCCCCCTCCTCTCTTCTCCCGCCGCCACAGGGCCCCCAGCCCTCCGCCAGCCCTCCCAGCCCTCCGCCGAAGGGCTTCCAGCCCTCCGCCAGGGCTCCAGCTCTCCGCCAAAGGGCTCCCAGCCCTCAGCCAGGGCTTCCAGCCCTCCGCCAGGGACCCCTCCCAGCCAGCCCAGGCGCCGCCAGCCCTCCATCGAGCCCCTCCCTGCCGCCCCCGGTGCCGCCAGCCCTCCGTCGAGCATCTCCAGGCCGCCAACAGCGCCCAGCCCCACTGCTGGGTACCCCTAGGTGCCGCATATCTCTTCCGCTAAGGCTTCCATAGCCACTACTCGTCCTCGGGGCGACTGACCTTCGGTCGGTTCCGGATAGATGACGGATTCAAGTGCATAACGTCTACATGTGCACTTGAATCCTCACATGTCGTGGTAGACACCAGTTTCTTGGTCTATCATCTATAGTTGTTCTTCTCCGGCAGTATGTCAGAACAAAAGGTCGATATGCCCGCCATAGGTGCCTTTAAAGGTTCGGCACCAATCGTCAAAATGGACGGGACAAACTACGAACTGTGGGCTATGCAGTTCCTCAGTCTAATGAAGTCATATGGTAAGAAACATATTCTTACCGAGGATGAACCGCCGGAAAAGACTGGAATATATGCCTCATGGGAGGCTGATGATGCGTATGCCAAAGTTTGGCTCTCAGGAACGCTCACGACGGAGATAGCGAATGATGTCCTCCATCAGCCCACCGTCAAGGCGATGTGGGATATTTTGGCCACGACGTACTCTCAGGTACGCAACGAGACGAAGGTGCTACAGTTGCAGCATGATATCTTTACCACGAAGCAAAATGGGAGGCCTCTTCATTCCCTGTACACGTCTCTTCGTGGAATGTTCGAGAAGCTCTATAGCATCATTCCGCTCACAGCCACGCCGGAACAGCAGAAGACGTTCCGCAACGCCACTATGGTTGGCGTATTACTTGCTGCCCTTGACCCTGAGTACGAGGCAGCACGCTCTCAGATCCTTGCAGATGCCACCATCCCACCGATGGAAGAAGTATACAGGAGGCTCAGTCGTGTACCTGTTCCATCGAATACAGCGACTGCACCTCCCTCGGCAATGGCAGTTTCCAGGGGACGAGGTGGTTCGTCCTCATTTCGTGGCAGAGGAAGTGGTGGAGGTGGCCGCGGAGGTCGCATACGCTCTACGTGCTCATTCTGTCGTCGTACTGGTCATACAGAGGATACATGCTATTCCAAGCATGGCTTCCCTCCTTCTGCACGTGTCGCTGATCATGTTCAGGGTCCACCGGCATCTACTCCAGATCACAGGTTCGAGGAGCTTGTGGCACGGCTTCGTGATATCATGCCACAGTCATCGTCAGAGGGTGCTGAAGCTTCTGATGTTGCGGCCTCGGCGTCAGCTAGTACATCTGCTTCAGCCAGTGCCTCAGGTAGTCCTTCAGTCTCATTTCATAATCATGATCTCACAGGATGGATTGTCGATTCTGGAGCTACCCATCATCTCTGCCGTGAGAAAGATATTCTGCAGTCCTACAGAGTTGTTCAGCCTGGTCGCTCTGTACTCATTACTGATGGCACTCATTCCCCTATCATCGGTCAGGGGGAGACGGTTTTACTACCCTCTATGCACTTACAGAATGTTCTACATGCACCAGAATTCTCTATGAACCTCTTATCCATTAGTCAGATTACACGTGATTTGCACTGCCGTGCTATTTTTGACCCATCGTCTGTTATTTTTCAGGACATACTAACGGGCAGGGTGATTGGCTGTGGCTCTGAGCACAATGGCCTCTATCGTCTCGTCCGAAACTCTTACGCCGGCATCTCACTGCATTCCCAGGGCTCCGTATCTCCGTATACCTGGCATCTTCGGTTTGGTCACCTGCCGCTACAGAAAATGCGTCACCTCCTTCCTCAGATTTCTCCGAGTTCGTCTTTTCGTTGTGAAGCATGTCAGTTAGGGAAGCACCATCGGTCTAGCTTCCCCAGTCGTCAGAGTCGGAGCAGTCGCTCCCCATTTGAGTTATTTCACATAGATATTTGGGGTCCAAGTCGTGTCCCAGATCATCAGAGGCACAGGTTCTATTTAGTTGTAGTTGATGATTTTTCTAGAGTGTCCTGGACTTTCCTTCTTAAAAATAAATCCGAAGCAGGAAGTGTTATTCAAAATCTTATCAATGAAGTTCAAAATGTTTTTTCATCTACTGTTAAGTATGTGCGTACTGACAATGCATTGGAGTTCTGCACTCGTTCACTTGCTCGCTTCCTTTCTTCTAAAGGCATTATCCACCAAACCACATGTGCTTACACATCTCAACAAAATGGGGTTGCAGAACGGAAGCATCGACATTTCCTTGATATTGCTCGCACATTACTTATTCAGAGTTGTGCTCCATTATCCTTTTGGGGGGATGCTATACTTACAGCATGCTATCTGGTCAACCGCATGCCTACGACTGTTCTTGGGGAAAAGTCTCCAATCTCTGTTCTTTTTCCCGACAAAGATTTGTTTACACTTACACCTCGGGTCTTTGGCACTGTTGCGTTTGTCCACCGCTTATCTCCAGGGCTTGATAAGCTATCTCCTAGGGCTATCAAGTGTGTTTTTGTGGGCTACTCCAGGACACAGAAAGGATACCGTTGCTATGACCCTGTTCATGACAAGTACTATGTGAGTGCAGATGTTACATTTTTCGAACCTGTCATGTACTTCTCCCCTGCAGGTGACAGATTGGTCTCCTCCACATCCACAGATTCCAATGTCTATGTGCCTCCACCTCCAAGCCTGGGTCAATCCTCTACTCCACCACCACATCCACCACCACCACCACCACAACACCCCCGCCACCACCTCCAGTTATACCTTTTACTAAGTTCTATACAAGGCGGCCAGGCCCTGCTCAAGCTACATGTCAACCATCCAACACGCCTCAGGTATGATCTGATGTTAACACTAATGATGGGTTAGACAATGCACCAGTGCAGGAGCCTTTACTACAGGAGGAGGATCAACCGCTCAACACAGTGATGGATGATTTGGATCGGCCCATTGCTCACAGGAAGCAGCGAAGACAGTGTGCTTCATATCCTCTTGCCTCTCAAGTCTCATTTCATCGTCTCAATGGGGATTTCCAGAAGTTTGCAGCTGCAGTCTCGTCAGTTGAGATTCCACAGACATATCAAGATGCCATGAAGATTGATTGCTGGCGTCTAGCCATGGAAGAGGAGATGCGTGCCTTGCAATCTAGAGGGACTTGGTCTCTTGTCCCCATTCCTCCAGGTGCCTCCGTGGTGAGTTGCAAGTGGGTGTTTACGGTGAAATATCATGCGGATGGACGTCTCGACAGATACAAGGCCAGACTTGTAGCACGGGGATTTATCCAGACGTATGGGGTAGATTATTTGGATACTTTTTCACCAGTGGCGAGACACTCTACTCTTCGCATCCTCCTATCTGTTGTTGTGGTACGTAACTGGACCATTTTCCAGCTTGATGTCAAGAATGCTTTCTTGTATGGTGACCTACAGGAGGAAGTCTACATGCAGCAGCCACCAGGGTTTGCTGCTGAGGGGGAGACTCAGATGGTGTGCAGACTTCATAAGGCTATCTATGGCCTCAAACAGAGTCCCCGAGCATGGTTCCAGAAGCTTTCCCAGCTAATTGAACGACAGGGGTTCAGGAGATCAAATACGGACCATTCATTGTTCGTCCAGAAGACCCCTAGAGGTACAGTTGTTGTTACGATATATGTTGATGACATCTTGGTTACAGGAGATGATGCTCAGGGGATTGAGATAACCAAGTCCCTGTTGGGAAGCCAGTTCATTATGAAGGATCTGGGCACGATACGATATTTTCTGGGGATAGAGTTTGCAAGAAATGCACAAGGAATGGTGATGACTCAAAGAAAATATGTCACAGACTTGCTAGTTGAAACAGGAATGACTGGATGCAGACCTTCAAGTACACCTATGGACCCAAGCATGAAGCTGTACGATGATGATACCGAGGAGGTGGACAAAAGAAGGTACAGAGAGATGGTGGGTAAGCTCTTATACATTACTATAACTCGACCGGATATTGCCTTTGCAGTAAACCGGGTGAGTCAATTTATGGAGCAGCCGAGGCAAGTTCATATGGATGCCTTGTATATGATATTGAGATATCTGAAGTCTTCTCCAGGCACAGGGTTGCTATTCAAAAAAGATACAGATCTGTCTATTTCAGCTTGTGCAGATGCAGATTATGCAGGATGTCCAAGGGATCGTAAATCTACTTCTGGATTTGCTATCTTCATAGGAAGCTCTTTAGTTTCTTGGAAAAGCAAGAAACAGACTGTTGTGGCGAGATCCAGTGCTGAATCCGAATACAGAGCCATGGCACAAGCAAGCACAGAAATGATGTGGGTTAAAGCAGTCTTAGAAGATTTGAATGTAGATGTCCCCTTGCCTATGAATCTTCAATGTGACAATCAGGCAGCATTGTTTATTGCCAACAATCCAGCTTTTCATGAGAGAACAAAGCACATCGAGGTGGATTGACATGATTCAGAAGGGCTTCATTTCCACTTCTCATGTCAGTTCAGAGGACCAGACTGCTGACATATTCACCAAGCCATTGCTCAGAGGACCTTTCCAGAGATGTTCTTCCAAGCTTTTCATGATAGATATCTATGCTCCATCTTGAGGGGGAGTGTAGAGACTTATATATGTTACGTTTTATTGTTCCGTAATTTCTATTTATATTTTGTAAGACTCTGTAATTTAACCAAGGGTTTTCTCCCTATATAAGAGACCCGAGGGCTCTATGGAATAACACATCAGAGTATCGATTACTCCAACAACTACTATAAACAACTACCGTTAAACAGAAAATATGTAGCGGAAACAAATGTGTCAAATTCAAGTTACGTGGTTCAACACAACCGACGTAACCATCCTATTCCACGGGAGGAGCGTCATAATAGCCATGTTTTCTTGTTAAACCTACACATCAAAACATTTAGTACGAAGTCCTGTGTATGTAGGCTCCATGTGCATCCAACTCTCTCACAATAGGTGATATGGTACTAAACACATGATCCTTGCTACAATTAGTTGATCTCCAGAGTGACGACATCATGAACTAAAATCAAGAATTGCACCAAAGAGTATATCTCCATCAAGGCTTCTCCCAATTGATCTAGAGCATATTGCCGTCAGGAGCAGATCGTTTACAATCTCTTCGGTCAAGGTTCAGGAAAGCGATATGTGTATACGTTCGGACAGGCCACCGAATATTGAATAAGCGGTATGCAAGGGCATATGCAAGGTATATGCGGTTCTACACTGTGTTCTAATTTTTAATTTAAAAATAATAAATATCTATGAATAACATTACTACAGA
Source organism: Ottelia alismoides (assembly GCA_037367405.1). Lineage (NCBI taxonomy): Eukaryota > Viridiplantae > Streptophyta > Magnoliopsida > Alismatales > Hydrocharitaceae > Ottelia > Ottelia alismoides. Next base: position 433,103 of record JAZKJV010009535.1, read on the forward strand.
ATTTATGTATCTAAGTGGAGTTAATGAAGATCTAAGAAAAACATTCATGTTAGATGGTTGAGTATATGCTTTTAAGTGCCTAACATTTAATCACAAAAAGAATAGTTAGCTATAAAAACTTCATATATTATATGATTCATAATAACAAAATTGCATTACATTACAGATACATGCACTACATGAGCAAAATCTAAATCGGTATATATTAAAATAGTTGACGATACATTGCATATACTCATGAAAACAGTATATGAAATAAACATAAAATATTGCATATACATAATGGTATAATGCATTGCAATTTTATAAAAATGCATGTCATATTCTTAAAATCGAATGGAGGAAAATGCAAATCTACAAAATTAAGCACCTAAATGAGAGGATTGGAAAGTTGGAAATGCTGGAGCAGTATGCATGGTATATAAGGGATATGTGGGGAATATGCGGGATATGCAGGGAATATTGGCATATACGGGTTGCATATGCGAGGAGGGCGCATAATGCATCGATTCATGAAATCGGTTCGATCTGCATGCCGCACAGGCATATGCGGCTCGTGCGGCCGATTTCATGAACATTGTCTTTGGTTAATCTAGGGCTTCTCTCGTTGTCTCCATCAGGAGCAGATCGTGAACTACATTGTCACCATCATCATCATGAGAAAACCTAGGGCTTTCCCACCACAGATCTGTATCTTTTCGCTATTGACATGGTAATGGATCACAACCTTCAACCACCACAGTGTGACATGAGTCATGACTTCTCCAGACACGTTGATAACTATTAGCTCTACTCTCTAGATATGTTGGTAACTATAAACATTGCCTTGATCTGTTGCCGATAACTCGTCCAGTTGAAAGCCATATACATATCATTTAAAAAATGGTGAAGCCTTCTCCCACATTAAGTAGGGTAGTCATGTCCATATCATTAAAAATGGTGAAGCCTTCTCCCACTATAAGTAGAGTCGGCTACATGGATTCTTGTTCAAATCCATGTTGAAAGATTCGACTATTTTTTATGATGGTTGTCGACTACCTAATGCAATCCACACAAGAGGGGATTTGAACCCTGATCTTTTGGGTGGTAGGCACACTGCACTACCACAAGACCATTTAAATGGGTAGCCATGTGCATATCATTATTAAAAGATGTTGGAGTATTAGTTGTATGCGCCTATTGTGTTGTAGCAGGGTAAATGGATCCTGGAGGTGATCCATTTACCCCATCTAGTGTTTAGTACCACATCGTCCAACGGTGGGACTTGGAGGCTCTGGAGAGGCTATATAAGGAGCCCCAGACCTCCTGTATCCATTGAGAAAGTCAATAGACAAACACGCCCCGTTGAGGGCTTCTCCCGTAGTTTCATCATGCTCCTCACGGAGTAGGATTCCACGTAAAATCATGGTGTTCCCATGTTTATCTTTCTTGTCTATTGTTATATTTTATCATTCCGCTTCCGTTTTATATTTTTCTACATGGTATCAGAGCGGGTCGATTCTCGGAGTTTTTCATTATGTTTACTTTTATTCGAGATTCGATTTTATTCTTGGAGATGTTTTGTTTATGATTCAAGAGTTTAGGGTTTCCTGTTTGAAACCCTAAAATTCCTGATGGGTGTTCTCCAAGTTCTCCAAGTACGGCAGCGCCGTCCTCTCTAGCCAGCCGATGAAGAACTCCACCAGGCAGAGGTTCTCCTAAGGGTGGCGCAGGCGGCGCCTCCACATCAAGCAACAGTCCAGCAGGCTGTGCGCGCTTCCCGCGTAGGCCAACAGATCCACCAGGCCGTGCGCCGTACTCCCAGCAGGTCGTGCGTGCTTCCGGCTCATAATCTCCAGCGGCGCGGTTGGGAGGACGGCGCAACCCCCAGCAGGCGCCTCTTCCTCGCCATCTCCTGTAGGCGCTCAAGCAGATCCAGAGGATCGGGTTTCTCGCCAACCCTAGCCGCACTCCAGATTCGCGCCGTCAATGATCTTGTGCATCTCCCTCCGCGCGAGGAGCCCGAGCATCCCTCCATCACACGCTCCACCCACACTCCCCCTCCACGGTTGGCGGCGGCGCTCCCTCCAGGCGGAGCCGTACAGGCGCAGGACCCCCCCCCCCCAGGATCCTCGTTGCCGGCGTGAAACCCCACGCACCCCCCCAGCGATGGCAGCCTCCAGAGGAGGCACCCGGGCGTTACATGCAGGTCGACCCCCCTCTTCCACGGCGGCACACATCGACGTGCCATGTCATCTTCCAGCTGATTCGTGGGCGGCGGCGGCATCCAAATGATCCCATCGAGGGGGCGGAAGTCTTAAAGAAAAAAAAAGGGTTCGAAACCTAGGGGTCCCGTGGCTTTAGAAAAAATATAATTTTTTGGGGGGTTAATTATTGTAAGGCCCAAGTGGCCAACGGCTATTATCTTTGGGCCCGGTGTTGGGTCAACTTCTGTTTAAAAAAAGAGAGGAGGGGGGAAAGGAATTCCAAAAAAAATGAGAGGAGGTTCACGTTAAAAAAAAAGGGCGCGCACGTTTAAAAAAAAAAGAGAAGAAGAAGAAGAAGAAGTCGTATGCAAATTGAAAAAAAAAAGAGAAAGCCGTAAAAAAAAAGGTCGACGGCTTAAAAAAAATGCAAAAAAGGGGAGCCGTAAAAAAATGAAAAGGCCAAAATTCATGATTTGAGAAGCCGACGAATTTGTAACGGCTTATTTTGTTTTATTTTCTCCCATTTATGTATCTCTTTGTCTTCTCCCAACTTGGTCGATGTCCATGTTTTCCGACAAGTATGGGAGAAAGGAGGAGTATATATGTAGAGTCACAGGTCTAGTTCCAGATCCAGATTCAGATACCAGTCTCCAGACCAGCCAGTTGATCAGACTCTACAGTTCGGTTTCAGAATCGACGATCATTGTTTCCGAGTCTCCAGTTTCAGACACGCACGAGTATGCGGTCATTTTCCAGATGAGCACATAGATGCCATCAATTGTTCGTGGTCCCCATCATTCTTGTTGTTGTTCGGCCAGAGTCTTCATGTGAGCCATAGTGACTCCAGAGCAGAGGACCATTCCCTATGACATTGAGGTCAAGGGTTTTCATGTGGTATCATAGGTACACCAGAGCAGTGCACCATTCTCTGAGCCAGATGGGAGAGACCCAGTTCTCCGACGAGGAGACTTCAGGCGCAGTTAAGACTCGATGGTCAGATTCCGAGTCTTCAGTTGACTCACACTCCAGCCCGTCCTCCTCACCTGCACGGCATGAGAAGCAACGTCCTCGACTGCAGCAATGTGCGCGTTGGGTTGATATTGTCCGTAGTGTCCTGTAGCGTTGAGTTGAGTCTCTTTATGTTTGTCCAAGCTGAGCATTGCATGCTCCAGCTTGAGGGGGAGTGTTGGAGTATTAGTTGTATGCGCCTATTGTGTTGTAGCAGGGTAAATGGATCCTGGAGGAGATCCATTTACCCCATCTAGTGTTTAGTCCCACATCGTCCAACGGTGGGACTTGGAGGCTCTGGAGAGGCTATATAAGGAGCCCCAGACCTCCTGTATCCATTGAGAAAGTCAATAGACAAACACGCCCCGTTGAGGGCTTCTCCTGTGGTTTCATCCCGCTCCTCACGGAGTAGGATTCCACGTAAAATCATGGTGTTCTCATGTTTATCTTTCTTGTCTATTGTTATGTTTTATCATTCCGCTTCCGTTTTATATTTTTCTACAAAAGATATTCGTGATTTATTAGCACCCAACTATTCATGTTCCTGAATATGTTTGAAAATTCAGTTTTGAAGGGGTGATGGAGATGCTTGTTCACAAAACAGTTGCACAATGTCGCAAAAAATTGATTAACACCACCAATACGAGTGAGTGTGATAAAACATTATAGCGTGTGCCTCGCTAGGGAGCTATCACTCACGTCCCCATCTTTTCTTCTTGTTGGGAGAAATCTGTGATATGTTATTCAGAGGAATCCTAGGCTCTCTTATATAGGGAGAGACCTTAAGGGTAAAATACATAGTGGTCCAGAGAAAATATAGAAATAACGAACAGGTACATAGCATAATAATAATATCTATCTCTACACTCCCCCTCAAGGTGGAGCATAGATGTCTATCATGCTCAGCTTGGATGAACATCTCTGAAAAGGTCCTCTGAGCAACGGCTTGGTGAATACATCAGCAGTCTGATCCCCTGAGCTCACGTGAGTTGTAGATATCAATCCTCTCTGGATCAAGTCTCTAGTGCAGTGGCAGTCAACTTCTATATGCTTGGTTCTTTCATTAAAAGATGGATTGTTGGCAATGAACAAGGCTGTCTGATTGTCACACTGAAGCTGCATGGGTAGAGGTATGGCTACATGTAAATCCTCTAGTACAGATCGAACCCACATCATCTCCGTGCTTGCTTGCGCCATGGCCCTATATTCGGATTCAGCACTGGACCTTGTCGTTTTACAACAGTTTGTTTCTTGCTTTTCCAAGAAACCAGAGAGCTTCCAACAAAAACTGCAAATCCTGAGGTTGATTGTCGATCCTTAGGGCATCCTGCATAATCGGCATCTGCACATGCTGAGATAGACAAATCTGTGCCCTTTCGAAACAGCAACCCTGAACCTGGAGAAGACTTCAGATACCTCAGTATCATGCAAGGCCTTAAATGTCGGTTTCGGTCACCATTTCGGTATCGACCAAAATAGAATTTCGATGGAATTTCGGTGGAATTTCGACCGAAATTTCGGTCATTTCGATCATTTTTTGTACTAGGACCCCCATATTTCGGTCATTTCGGTCATTTCGGTGGAATTTCGATTTCGACTGGATATCGATATTCGACAGAAATTCGGCCGAATTTCGCTGAAATTTGAGGCCATAGTATCATGTATATAGCATCCATATGAACTTGTCTTGGCTGCTCCATAAATTGACTCACCCTGCTTACTGCAAAGGCAATATCGGGTCGAGTTATGGTAATATAAAGGAGCTTACCCACCATTTCTCTATATCTCCTCTTATCCAATTCAGCAGTGTCATCATCATACAACTTCATGCTTGGATCCATGGGAATACTTGATAGTTTGCATCCAGCCATGCCTGTTTCAGTCAGGAAGTCTGTAATGTACTTCCGTTGGGTCATCACCAAACCATGTACATTCCTGGCAAATTCCAACCCCAGAAAGTATCTTAGGATTCCAAGATCCTTCGTAACGAACTGACGGCCTAGGAATTCCTTCGCCCTTTCTATGCCCTTAATATCATCTCCTGTAACCAGAATATCATCAACAGAGACCATGATAACAACCGTACCTGTCGATGACTTCTGAACAAACAATGAATGGTCTGCATTCGACCTCTTGAATCCATGTTGTTCAATAAGATTGGAAAGATTCTGGAACCACACTCTTGGACTCTGTTTGAGGCCATAAATTGCCTTGTGAAGTCTACACACCATATGCTTCTCCCCCTCAGCAGTAAACCCTGTTGGTTGCTGCATGTAGACTTCCTCCTGCAGATCTCCATACAAGAAGGCATTCTTGACATCCAGTTGAGATATACTCCAGTCACGGACCACAGCCACGGATAAGAGAATGCGACGGGTAGAATGACGAGCCATTGGAGAAAAAGTATCCATATAGTCCACGCCATAGGTTTGTGTAAAACCTCGCACGACCAAACGTGCTTTGTACCGATCTAGACTGCCATCAGCATGGTATTTAACTGTGAAGACCCACTTACAGCTCACAATAGACTGTGTGCCACAAGACTGTAATGAACGCATCTCATCTTCCATAGCCATTCTCCAGCAATCAATCTTCACAGCTTCCTGGTAGGTCCGTGGTATGTCCACGGAAGACAACGCTGCAGCAAATCTCTGAAAGTCGCCTGTGAGACGGTGAAAAGACACCTGTGAAGCAAAGTGATAAGAGGCACACGTCCGCTTCTACTTCGGGATAGCAATAGGAATATCCAGATCATCTTCCGCTGTACTGGATGGTGTAGTTTCCTCCTGCAATGAAGAATCCTGCACATGTACCATATCTGACCCGTCAGTAGTAATGCCATCTGAACATACCTGAGGCGTGATGGGTGTCTGACGTATAGCCTGAGCAGAACCTGACCGACGCGTATAGAATTTTGGTAGAGGTGGAATGGGAGGTCGTGGAAGAGGTGGTGGTGGTGAAGATGACGTAGAGGCAGGAATAGGGGTAGACTGATGCAGCCTGATGCTACGTGATCACTTTATCTTAGTCGAACATTTGTCTTATTTAATTTTATTTACTTATGTAAAAGGCTCATTATACAAGGCCTTATCATCTTTTTTGTTTTTTCTATTTTTAGTAAGGTTGTTGCTTGTTTGGGGGGATTTGGCCTCTATAAAGGCATACCATTAGCTAGGGTTGAATTTAGTGTTGAATGAAATTATTTTTCCTCACTTAATCTCTCTCTCTCTCTCTCGTTTCCGCCTCCCCCTAATCTCTTCCCCCCGCGCCGTTCCCAACCCTAACCCCTTCCCCCTGTACTACCGCCTCCCCTCACCCCCATCTTCCACCCGCCAGCCCCCCCCCCCCGTGCTCCCCTCCCCGTCTCTTCCTTCCCCAACCCGCCTCCCTCCTTCACGCCACTCTCTGCGCCGTCGTCTCTCCCTCCTCCGCCACCCTCCCTCACCCTCGCCCCGTCACAGACCCTCCCTCCCGCGCGTCAGTCTTCGCGACCCCGCCTTCCCTCGTGCCGCCCCTTCCGCAAACACCCCTCCTCGCCGCCTCGCCCACCTACCTCCCTTCGCACCGTCCATACTTCCCCTGCGACCTCTCAGCAGCCTCCGCCGCCGCCCTTCAGCCGTCCAACGGCCAGCCAGTCGCCACCAACTCGCCGCCATTCCTTTTTTTCCCTGGACACCGGTTCTCAAGTGCTGCCGAAGGCGCCCAGCCGTTGTTCCCATCAAGGACCAGGTCTGAAGCGTGCATACTCCCCTTACCGGTTGTGGTATGAGAGCCCTTTTAGTTTATTACTCCACCGCATAATATTAGTATTGTGGAATATTATGTTGCTGCTTGGTTTGGTTATGTATTGAGATCCCTAGTTATTGCAAACATCGCTATACTTTCCCCGGAACTTTTAACCATTTGGCTTGCCCTGAAATTGTGGTGAAATCGGTGCTGGAATTCGAGTATCTTGGGATATTGGTTGCTTTTAGACATCATTTTAATTCATCGTATTTTTGGCCCCCGTAATCTTACATTGCACGCCATTTTCACTGGATTTCCGTAATTTAGTCCATTAGTTTCAAGTTTTAGAATTGTCATTTAGTTCACAACCTCATTAGATTGCATCAATTGGTATCAGAGCCTAGCGATCCTGCATCTCGCCTGTATTTCGTTTGTTTTATTGCATATAAAAAAAACACAAAACAACAAAACCCAACAAAAAAAGAGAGCAGAAAGCCTAGGATTCCCATAGCCAAAAAAACAACTACCTCTAAAACCGGCTATACCACACACACCGAGCTATCATCAGAAGACTTGTCTGACCAACTGGCGCACGTGTACGATCAACTGAGCGGAAAAATTACCGCAGTGGATGGACGAGTTACCGTCGCTCACGAACAAATTGCCACCTTACATAGTCGCATGTTAGGAAAAGATCATAATGACGAGACACCCAACAAGGGTCGACGTACTAGTCGGAAGCGACATTCCCGGAGTAACACCTCCCGAGACTCTAGTTCTTCCACCTCCGACGGACACGTTAGCGACTATCTTTCACAAGAGAGCGAGGATGAAGGATTAAGAGATGAAACTCCTTTCATTTCAAAGAACCAAGAGCCACACACCCCAGGATATACGACACAACCCTCTAGTGGCCCTCAATTTCCGTCACGGCATGGCCCAAGGCCCGATGACGGATGGGATCGAGGCATCCGCCTTGATGTCCCGGAATTCGACGGAGGACGAGACCCTGATGTCTTTTTGGATTGGCTCCAAACCTTCGAACACTTCTTTGTGTGGAAGACTATGCCTAGCGAACGAAAAGTTCAATTTGTCACAATCAAACTAAAGCGACATGCTCTGCTATAGTGGGACCGTTTGCAATCTGAACGCAAACGAAAAGGAAAGGGTAAGATCCGCAGTGGAGCAAAATGAAGACCAAACTAAAAACCAAGTTCATGCCTGAAGATTACAAACGAGATCTATACGCGCGACTGCAATCATGGAAACAAGGTACCATGAGCGTGAGAGAATACACCGAAGGGTTCCAATCCCTCATTCATCGCAACCGATTGCAGGAGACTCCCGTCAAGGAAGTCACCCGCTATATGCAAGGACTCCGCCAAGTTATCCAAGATGAACTCTACCTCCACAACTGTCAAGACGTTGACGAAGCTTACAAGCAGCCTGAACGGGCTGAGACTAAGCTTGCTAAGGCCCAGACAAGGAGGATGTCTTTTTCTATGAACTCCGTCCCACGCACCAGTACCCCGGTGACGGCCTCCAAACCAATAGTCTCCCGACCTATTGGAAACCCTGGACCAGGCATCAATAGACTCCAAACCCCAAGCTAAACCATCAATTCCTGTCATCGCCCGACCACCTATTGGAAACCCCTGGACCAGGCATCTTGGGGAGTCGACCTGTTGTAGGACCTGACACTTGTTTCCGATGTTATCAGAAGGGACGTCGAGCGGCAGAGTGTCCAAACCCTAAAGCTAGGCCCGCCCATTTATGCACCATCGAAGACCCTGAAGGCCCTGACCCTGGCCAACAGGAATCACCCGAAGAGGATCAAACCGCTTTAACTGTTGTCACCACGGGAACTGATGACTATGAGCTTCTTGGAGTAGATGGAGATGTATCAGGACCTTTCCTGGCAATTGAACATGAGGACTTTATCGCTCCTGACAGTGCATCCACAAACATCTTGCTCACACCCGTTGTCAACGACGCTGATAGTTGGCTACGACGCAGCATATTCCGAACCACCTACACCTCGGGAGGTCGTCGCTGTTCGTTGATCATTGATGGAGGAAGCGTTGAGAACTTCGTGTCTCAAGAAATGGTCGATAAGTTGGGTCTACCAACTCAACCACTCGAGAAACCCTACAGTGTGGCCTGGTTTCGAGGTGGCACTCAACTTCCGATCCACCGTCAGAGTCTCGTTAGCTTCTCGATTGGGCCTTCATATAAAGACGAGGTGTGGTGCCATGTAGCCCCTATAGATGTCTGTCATGTACTACTTAGGAGACCTTGGCAATTCGATCGAGACACTGAACACAGAGGGAAAATTGAACACTTACTCGTTTCTCATAGACAAGGTGCGCGTGACCCTTAGACCACAACGCGAAGCCCTTAGCCCTCGACAGGTGGCGTCACTTCGATACGTGACCACGCAATCTGGTAAAAGTCCACCACCGTCAAAGCCAACGACTTCTGGTCATGTATTGTTAGTGGAGGCTCAGGCATTCCAACGTGAAGTTCAGGGGAGCTCTACTATTTACGCATTGATGGGACGTGAAGCAATCAAGCAAGAAGCGACTATACCTGAAGTCCCGTCCGAGGTTAAACCCATCATCCAAGAGTTTGCTGACATTATACCTGAAGAGTTGCCTGAAGGACTACCCCCATTGTGAGACATTCAACATCACATTGACCCAGTCCCTGAAGCCAGCCCTACCCCATTTACCACATTATCGGATGAGCCCAAGTGAGCACGAAGAAATGAACAAGCAGGTCACTGATCTTCTACGTCGTGGGTATGTTCGAGAAAGTATGAGCCTCGTGGCGGTTCCTGCTCTGCTTACCCCAAAAAAAGATGGTACATGGAGGATGTGCGTGGATAGTTATGCTATCAACAAGATAACGATCAAGTATCGTTTTCCGATTGCGCGCCTTGATGACATGCTCGATATGTTATCAGGTGCCAAATTGTTTTCCAAAAATGGATCTCCGCAGCGGATACCATCAGATTCGCCTCCGACCTGGAGACGAGTGGAAAACTGCTTTTAAGACCAAAGAGGGCCTTTATGAATGGACAATAATGCCCTTCGGCCTGTCCAATGCTCCCAGCACTTTCATGCGAACCATGAATCATGTATTGCGGCCCTTCATCGGTAAGTTTGTGGTTGTGTACTTTGATGACATATTGATCTACAGCTTGACCAAAGATGACCACTTATCCCACTTACGACAAGTCTTGGAAATAGGGATGAGCATCAGGCCGGGCCGGGTCGGGTCCAACCTAGCCCAACCCGAGCCCGGTTTTAATTTACGGGCTTACGGGCCGGGCCTAGGCCCGTTAAATTTTAGAAATTGCAGCCCAAGCCCGAGCCCGGCCCGCAATTACATGGGTCGGGCTCTGGTCGGGCCGGCCCGCTATATTAAAAAAAACGTGAATATAATACACATTTAATATGTAAATATACAAATTGAATATGTATTTCTTCAAAACATGAACATAGTTGATGTCTAAATAGCATAGAATAATGGCAATTTAAGAAGGAAGATCAAATGTAATATTAGAAATCATAAATTACATATGAAAAAAAACATCGGGCCTATATACGGGCCTACACTCGGGCCTATATTCGGGCCGGCACACGGGCTTCGAGCTCGGGCCCAAGCTTGCCCGAACCCGGCCCGGAAATTGGATCGGGCCAAAAATCAAGCCCAAGCCCAAGCCCGCCCATTTATCGTTCGGGCTCGGGCCGGGCTCGGGCTTTATCGGGCCGGGCACCGGGCTGGGCCGGGCCGACCCTACCCAATGCTCATCCCTACTTGGAAACCTTGAGAGCCCAACAATTGTATGTCCACCTTAAGAAATGCTCCTTCATGTCTGACACGGTCCTCTTCTTAGGATACATTGTCACTGCCGATGGACTTAAAGTTGACCCCTCCAAGATTCGGGACATTCAGAGCTGGCCCGTGCCCAAAACCCTCACTGAGATTCGCAGCTTTCTGGGATTGGCTTCTTTCTAACGACGTTTCATCCGGAACTTTAGCAAGTGTGCGGCTCCGTTGGTAGATTGCACACGTAAAGGTGCCCCCACTTGGACTCCTGAAGCAGAAACCAGCTTTCAAAAGCTAAAACATCAGTTGACCCATGCCCCTGTCTTGGCACTTCCTGACTTCACCAAGGTTTTCGTAGTTGATTGTGATGCCTCACATATCGGGATTGGTGCCGTCCTGAGCCAAGAAGGACGACCTGTAGCATTCTACAGTGAGAAGTTGAACGAAGCTCGATCACGGTACTCCACCTATGATGTCGAATTCTATGCCGTGGTGCAAGTTCTCAAGCATTAGAGGCATTATCTAATCCAGCGTGAATTTGTCCTTAACTCTGATCACGAAGCCTTAAGATATCTGAACTCACAGAAAACCCTTAACAAGCGTCATGCAAAATGGGTTAGTTTCCTCCAAGAATACACGTTCCATCTCAAACACAAGGCGGGAACCCTGAATCGCATGGCTGACGCGTTGAGCAGACGAGCACATGCCCTGACCACAATGACCATCAGCACAACAGGATTTGACGCACTCAAGGATCTCTACCCCACTGACCCTGACTTTGGACAAGCTTATGTCGAGTGTGCTGATACTGGACAGGACCCCGACAGCCACTTATGTCCTTCGTGAGGGGGTTCCTGTTCAAGGCCCACCGACTGTGTATCCTTGCCACTTCCCTTCGAGAGAACCTAATTTCAAAACTGCATAACGATGGCTTAACTGGACACTTTGGAAGGGACGAGACCTTGACCCTTCTCCAAGAGCGATTTTATTTGCCGCAATTGCGAAAGGATGTTACAAAGTTTGTACAAAAATGCCAAACATGTTAGAGATTCAAAGGCCATAGGCAGAACATTGGGTTGTATACACCTCTGCCGATTCCTCTGCGACCCTGAGAAAACATCACCATGGATTTTGTGCTAGGCTTACCCCTCACGGCACGGAAAGTTGACTCTATTTTTGTGGTTGTGGACAGATTTTCTAAAATGGCACACTTCATCGCATGTAAAAAACCTCAAATGCATCTTATGTCGCTGATTTGTTTTTCCGTGATGTTGTTCGATTGCATGGTGTTCCTCGTTCTTTCACTTCGGACCGTGATACCAGGTTTTTGAGTCATTTTTAGCGCACGCTTTGGTCTCGTCTTGGTACTCGTTTGCAATACAGCACTGCTTATCATCCACAAATAGATGGGCAAACTGAAGTAGTTAATAGATCTTTAGGAAATTTATTGCGATGTCTTGCAGGGGTCTCTCCGTCCAAATGGGATCTAATCCTTCCCCAAGCCGAATTTGCGTATAACAGTTCCACTAATAGATCCATCGGAAAATCTTCCTTTGAGAGTGTGTACGGCTTTCCACTTACCCAATTTCTCGACCTTACACCCACAACCATGCAAGGGAGGAGTTGTGCAGCTGCTAAGGACCTGGTCGAACACCTATATCCATACCGAAATCCGAACCAAACTCCAAACCATGACCCGGAAATACTAAGCCCAAGCCAACCTCCATCGTAGAGAGAGCGGAGTTCAGAGTTGGAGAATTAGTGATGGTCCACCTAAAAAAAGAGAGGTTTCCTTCGAGTGTCCACCAAAAATTGAGTATCCGAAAGATTGGTCCATTTCGAATCCTCAAAAGGATTGGGCAGAATGCGTACCTACTAGATCTACCGCCAGATGTCCAGACATCGCCAATCTTCAATGTTTCAGATCTCTTCTTATATCACGGAGACGAGCAGACAGATGCAACCACGCCAATAGTTCCCGCTGATGATACACGCCGAACACCAACTGCGACTGATGCTGATCAGATTGAAGATATTGCCGACATCCGAGATATGACGACTAGACGTGGTCTCTTCCGTCGCTATCTAGTCAAATGGAAGGGACGACCACTGACAGATTGCACCTGGATTGACGAGGATGAACTTCAACAACTCCGCCCTGATATACTTCAGAACTACCACGATGCCATCTCGACGGAGCGAGATTCTTCTCAGCAGGGGGGAGTTGATGCAGCATGATGCTACGTGATCACTTTATCTTAGTCGAACATTTGTCTTATTTAATTTTATTTACTTATGTAAAAGGCTCATTATACAATGCCTTATCATATTTTCTGTTTTTTTTTATTTTTGGTAAGGTTGTTGCTTGTTTGGGGGGATTTGGCCTCTATAAAGGCACCCCATTAGCTAGGGTTGAATTTAGTTTTGAATGAAATTATTTTTCCTCACTTAATCTCTCTCTTTCTCTTTTCCGCCTCCCCCCTAATCCCCCCCTCCCCGCGTCGTTCCCAAACCTAACCCCTTCCCCCTGTACCGCCGCCTCCCCTCACCCCCATCTTCCACCCGCCAGCCACCCCCCTCCCCCGTGCTCTCCTCCCCTCCCTGTCTCTTCCTTCACAGACCCGCCTCCCTCCTTCACGCCACTCTTTGCGCCGCCGCCTCTCCCTCCTCCGCCACCCTCCCTCACCCTTGCCCCATCACAGACCCTCCCTCCCGCGCGCCAGTCTTCGCGACCCCGCCTTCCCTCGCCGCCGCCCCTTCCGCAAACACTCCTCCTCGCCGCCTCGCCCACCTACCTCCCTCCGCACCATCTGTACTTCCCTGCGACCTCTCAGCAGCCTCCGTCGCCGCCCTTCAGCCGTCCAACGGCCTGCCAGTCGCCACCAACTCGCTGCCCCTCCTTTTTTTTCCCGGGACACCGCTTCTCAAGTGCTGCCGAAGGCGCCCAGTCGTTGTTCCCATCAAGGACCAGGTCTGAAGCGTGCATACTCCCCTTGCCGGTTGTGGTATGAGAGCCCTTTTAGTTTATTACTCCACCGCATAACATTAGTATTGTGGAATGTTATGTTGCTGCTTGGTTTGGTGATGTATTGAGATCCCTAGTTATTGCAAACATCGCTATACTTTCTCCGAAACTTTTAACCATTTGGCTTGCCCTGAAATTGTGGTGAAATCGGTGCTGGGAATTCGAGTATCTTGGGATATTGGTTGCTTTTAGACATCATTTTAATTCATCGTATTTTTGGCCCCCCTAATCTTACATTGCACGCCATTTTCATTGGATTTCCGTAATTTAGTCCATTAGTTTCAAGTTTTAGAATTGCCATTTAGTTCACAACCTCATTAGATTGCATCATAGACTCAGGTGAACTCCAAGTAGGAGGTGGAGGGAAATAGACATCATCATTAGTAGTGGATGGTATCAGTCTGTCACCTGCAGAAGAAAAATACATAACAAACTCAAAGAACGTGACATCAGCACTAATAAAGTATTTCTTGTTTATGGGATCATAACACCGATAGTCCTTCTGAGTCCGAGAATAACCAATAAAGACACACTTGACAGCTCTAGAAGAGAGTTTGTCAAGTCCAGGAGTCATAAGATGAACAAATGCCACAATACCAAAGACACGAGGAGTAAGTGAGAATAATTCCTTGTCAGGAAAAAATGATAGAGAGAGGAATTTTCTCACCAAGAACAGAAGATGGCATACGATTGACCAGATAGCACGCGGTAAGAACAGCATCCCCCCATAAAGAAATAGGAGCGCAACTCTGAATCAGTAGGGTTCGAGTAATGTCAAGGAGATGGCGATGCTTTCTTTCCGCCACACCATTCTGCTGAGATGTGTACGCCCTTTGACGAAAGAAACTGAGGGAGGGACCATGTGCAGAATTCTAGAGCATTATCTGTACGAACATATTTGACAGTAGAAGAGAACACATTTTGCACTTCATTAATCAAATTCTTGATCACATCACCTGCTTCAGATTTATTCTTTAAAAGAAAGACCAAAGATACACGAGAGAAATCATCCACTACCACTAGATAAAATCTGTGCCCCTGATGATCGGGTACATGACTTGGACCCCATATATCTATATGAAACAACTCGAACAGGGAGTTACTGCTCCGACTCTGACGACCAGGAAAGCTCGACTGATGATTTCCCAACTGACATGCTTCACAGCAAAAGGAAGAACTGGGAGAGATCTGAGGCAGAATATGGCGCATTTTCTGGAGCAAGAGATGACCAAAACGGAGATGCCAGATGTACGGAGAGACTGGTCCGGCAGAATGAGAAGAGACGCCAGCATAAGAATTCCGAACCAGCCGATATAGACCATTCTGCTCAGAGCCACAGCCAATCACCCTGCCCGTTAGTATGTCCTGAAAAATAAGAGAAGACGGGTCAAATATAGCACGACAATGCAAATCCTTCGTAATCTGACTAATAGACAACATATTCATCGAGAACTCAGGAGCATGTAGGACATTCTGTAGATGCATAGTAGAAGATAGGAAGACCTCCCCCAGTCCAACAAGGGGGGAATGAGTACCATCTGCGATCTGCACTGAGCGGGGCGTGAGGAATGTCCCTGTAGGACTCAAGTCTATCTCGATCTCGGCAGAGATGATGTGTGGCACCCGAATCTATAATCCAATCAGAGATATCATGAGAAGGTGTAAATGCAGTAGATCTACCTGAGGTACTAGCAGCAGCAGAGGAACTGGCGGAGGCTGTAGCAGCAACATCTGAAGGTCCACCAGAAGAATCACCAGATGATTGTGGCATAATATCACGTAGACGTGCCACAAGTTCCTCAAAACGATTGTCTGCAGTAGATGCCAACTGGTGCTGAGAGTGCTCTGCTACACGTGTCGATGCTGGGAACCCATGCTTAGAGTAGCATGTCTCCTCCGAGTGGTCTGTGCGGTGACAGTATGAAACGGCTGACTAAAGCGACCACATCTACCCTGGGGTCCACGTCCACGTCCACGACCAGAAGACGGACCAACTCTCCCACACGAAACTGCCATCACTGATGGGGGTGGAGTAGAAAAACTGGAAGAAACTGTTATGCGACTGAGCCTCCTGTAAACATCCTCCACTGGAGGAATAACTAAATCTGCCAAAATCTGAGAACGGGCGGCGTCATATTCAGGATCAAGGGCCGCAAGTAGAACGCCCCACCATAGTGGCATTCCGAAAAATCTTCTGTTGTTCAAGGGCCGGCGGCGATGGGGTTTGTTGTCGGCGGCGGAGAGAAGGGAGGGGGGGAGGAGCCGAGAGGAACGGCGGCCCTGGGGGCTGGCGACGGTGGCGGAGAGACGAGGAGGTGGGGGTGGCGGCGGGTGGGGGTGGGCGGCGTGTGGGGAGCCCTAGGGCTTGGGCTCTGATACCATGTTGGGAGAAATCTGTGATATGTTATTCAGAGAAACCCTAGGCTCTCTTATGTAGGGAGAGACCTTAAGGGTAAAATACATAGTGGTCCAGAGAAAACATAGAAATAACGAACAGGTACATAGCATAATAATAATAATCTATCTCTACACTTCTCATCATGCATTACCTTTTTCACAAATTAGGGTTCCAAGAAGGGAATTCAATATGCTTTAAGTCATTATTGCTATCATTGTCTCAAACAGCTCCTTCTCTTCTGTGATCGCTGATCTTCGTCACAGGATGTTGTGCTTGGAAGGTTTTCTTATATGCCCACCTGGGCATTCTCGTAGTACTATAGGAACCCATTTTATGCATGATCTTTGATGAAATATCCAAGAACTTCAAAGAATATTGAACCAAAAATAAAGGGATTTTACCCTCGAACCTTAAAAACATTGTAAATTTCCTTCTCAACCTTGTAAACTTTTTTATTATCCCCTCAACCTCGTAAACTGCTCTGTCTTACCCACAAAACCGGTTGTCAATTTCATTTTTACTCTAGTTAACAACTTGAGTTAGTATTGAGTTAATCTAACCAAACATGCTATGAAGGCACGGGGAGGGGGCTGGAGCTTCGGGCGGCATGGGAGAGGCGGGATGAAGGACAGGAGGCGTGGGGGAGGGGTTGGAGCTCGAGGCGGCGGGGGGAGGCAAGGTGGAGGTTGAAAGGAACGAGTGAGGGGGTCGGAGCTCGGGCAGCACGAGGGAGACGAGGCAGAGGTTCGGAGCAGCACAAGGAAGGGGGATGGAGCATCGAGCGACACGGGGAGGCATGGAGGAGGCTCGGGGGGGGGGGGGGGGGGGGGGGTGGGGTGCGCAAAGGAGGTGGGGCAGAGGCTCGAGGCGACCGAAGAGGAA